>OV788327.1:16712007-17312007 GCA_928718305.1 Tetramorium bicarinatum
GTACCTAATAGACATTTTTTGTTGCAATAAAATTTGTTTATTCTTTACATATATGTGTGCGTATATATATATATATATGTGTGTGTGTGTGTGTGTGTGTGTGTGTGTGTGTGTGTGTGTGTGTGTGTGTGTGTGTGTGTGTGTGTGTGTGTGTGTGTGCGCGCGCGCGCGCGCGTGTGTGTGTGTAATCAAAATTACCTGTCGCGCCATAGCATCCATCTGAGAATTTGCCAATGTAGATATGTTACCACGTCTATTGTGCGAAACCTCGACGGAGAAACTAGGTAACCAAGACACGTATCTCGAGGCATCGAGAAAGAGGAAAAAATGATTACCGTTTCTTCTCGTAGGAGTCGGTGGCTCGGGCGGCATCTCTGGAGCGATTTCTCTATGATTCGCTTGCATACTCAAACCTAATCGACAAGTGGGGCACGACGTGTCCTGTTCTAACCAGGATTGTAAGCATGAATTGTGAAACAAATGTGTACAAGGTAATTTACGAGCACTTTCCATCTTGTCCCAGCATATCGCGCAGTTATCAGAATTCTCGGCTAATTCATCTCGCGAAGCCATTGGATAGCTAAAACGGAAACATTAATTTCAAAAAAATTGATAATTTACAATTGACAATTTGATTGGATTACAAAAGAATTTATGAAATGGTATATTCCTCTTTTACAGCAAAATAAAATGCAAGCTTGAAACATATTTTTGTAGAACAAAATGCGTGAGCTCGCTGTATACTCAGTATAAAAAATAAAAGCACAAAGCTAATGATAATTAATGCTAAAACTTCCAAGGTAATGTTTGGAATTTTCGATACAATGAGATTTCCGGAATAAAATAAATAAAATCTAAAAATATACATATATATGTATATGTATATGTATGTATATATATATATATATATATATATATATAGTGTGTGTGTGTGTTTTTTTATTTATTTACAGACATATGTAAAATCTATTATCTGTATATATGGATTTTTAGTATGTGTCTTTGATAATTTATAAATAAAAAATCTAAAATGTACAAGAAAAAAAAGTGTACAAGATGTAAGAATGTCTTAATAAATAAAATAAAAATAAATAATATTTATAAAATTATTGTTAAATTATACTTGAAACATTTTTACTTTAATAAATAATAAAAATTGAAATAAAAATAATAAATCTATTACACTACATTAGATTAAAATTAGATTATGAAAATATAATACGTACTTTTGCTCCATATGATTTAATACAGCCAAATAATTTCTGTGTTTCGTGATTTTCCGTTGTATCTCATAGAAGAGGTACCTCAGTTGCATACATATCACTAGCGATGCCATACTTAGAAAGATGTTACTCCACAAAAGCATGTGAACATGATGGAAGAAGTCGACTGCCAATACAATCAGCTCCGCAAACAAATCTGTATAGTAGGTTAACGGACCACGTTTATCCCAAGAACGTTGCGTCGAAGTGCCTGCGCCACGAGTATCGTACAAATGAATCACGTAACGTAACATTACGTGAATTGTACGGACTGCGAGTAGAATACACTGTGAATTGAAATAAATAATTATTACAAGATGAAATTAATTATTATTTTAGATAGCCTGTACATATAATCGATTTTACATTTTTCTCAATTTAAAAAATAATTTGTGAACTAATAGAATTTTAATTTTAAAAACTCTTAAGTGTAGGTGTGTGTGTGTGTGTGTGTGTGTGTGTGTGTGTGTGTGTGTGTGTGTGTAGGTGTGTAATATTATAGACATCAAATAGTTTCAATAAACAATAATCGCAAAATGATATCGAAAAATGATTGATTTGTTGTTACAATATGTTGCTTACCTCTGCTGCCATAAAAGCAAAAGTATTGAAAGATATGAAGAAGAAGGCTGCAGCAATGCAGAATAAAAGCATGAAGAAAGTTAGCACGAGAATTGCCGCCAACAATCCGAGAAGCCTCGCGTGACTCCATCCTGGCGTGGTGGGTGAAAAAGACAGCTAAAAACCAAAGGAGTTGGACATTATATTTCTTGAAACATTTAATGATATATTTTATCAATCGAATTTAAAAGATGTCGAACAAAAAGAATCTCGAAAAGCAAAGGATGCTTTTACTTTAACATGCATTTAAATTAACATACTGTATAGAGCATGCAACTCTTGTGTCATATGTGAAAGGTTTCTTTCTATTGTATTTTCAAGGATAACACTGGCTGAAACTTCTTTTGGCATGTATTGTATTTTTCCTCCTTGTTATACTCACGTATTCGAATCGATCTTTGCAAAGTTGGCTGAGAAGACTCAGGAAGCCGAGCGCCATAAACCATGCCCACCAGAGTACAACTTCGTCCATGTATTGTACGTTCAAAACTCCAAAAACGAAGATGAATTTATAAAAGATAAAATTCCAGAACTTGTCTTTCAAATGTTGGCTCTCTGAGGCACGTAGCTCACCAAATACAAGCTTTTGGATGGTTTTGCCAAGAAGAATCAACATGCAGTAAGCCATGTTGATTAAAGTCTGTAGATTATAAAACATAATAATAATAATAATAATAATAATAATAATACGAAGTTGTAAGGGAGAGTATTAGGGAAATCTCGTACTCTAACATTATCTACTAAAGAAATCAAAAAGCTTCAAGTAAAATATAATTGGTAGAATATATAGGTACATACATGGTTTTTGTTTCTTGTATTTGCAAAAACCTTCGAAACGCTATTACACAAAAGATGTGATATAATTTGAAATTTATATTTCTAAGATTTCTTTTTTCTGGATAAAAACCTATTAACTGAATTATCAATTACAAATCTGATCTTCACGACTTTTTTCTTTTTTAACACTGATTGAATCAAACTAAAAATTCTTGTATTCGAAAGAAATAAATTAATTTGCTTTCGTCTTTGCTTGTATCTTGTGTCTTATTATTATATGTATATGAAAACGAAAGAGAAGTAAGTGTTTTTCGACACGCACACCTTAAACAAGTGACAGATAGTTGAAATAAATATTGCTTAATCGTTGCCAAATGGTAGAAAGGCCATCTAATTTTAGGTTGAAACATTCTCAATGTCTTTTCAATGTCTTGCCAACTATTTTGAAATGTACGAAAACGGCGGCAACTGTCTGACAATGAGGTGCAAAAACCGATGGAAAATTTTGATCGACGTCGCGACGTCGTCGGATGTCGAATGACATGGAAAAAGGCTTTCACAAAATTATGTAATACGGCAGCCATTTCTCTTTTTGCGCTATACGTGTCATGAAAAGATAAAATTAAACGTCTGAATGTTTAATAATTTCATCTTGATGGAATAAAATATAATTTCTTAAATCTAAAAAATATTTAATTGTAATAATAGGAAACGCGAATGTTACGTATAACATGGATTAGGTATATATACATGTTGGCTCACAATCAGCCAAATCTTAAATCTTTCGCATCGATCGCGAAAATAGTGTGACAATGAAGCGTGAATTAAAGGATATTTGATATTAATTTCGCAAACTTGCGAAATTTTTGCTTCGTGACAATTAAACTGGAATAAACAATTTAACATCCTGATGACATGGAACGACAATAGAAATGAAATTTCAAACTTGATGTAACAAAAATAATGTTCTGGAAAGAGAAAGAAAGAGAGAGAGAGAGAAAGAGAGAGAGAGAGAGAGACGCAACTTTCTTTCTTTGTATTATATTACATGTAACACAAACGTATATATTAAAGTATGCAACTTGTGCAACGCGGACGCGGAAATGGAATACATGGAGTTTCCTAGCGTGACGAGCGTGTATGTAAACGCAACATAAAAATCAACTTGGGATATTCGTTCGAAAAGAACAATAGCAAGACATAATCACGCGATAGTTGATAGTGCGTATCATACGTACACTTGTAAGGAAACACAAGTCAGCTTAAAGAAAAATTTTTATCGCTTGTACAAGTGTCACACGAGACGACGACTTGTATCTCGTGATCTGATCGCAATTAAAAATTTAGCAAACAAAATGTCCATATATGGTACTGCAAACGCAAAAAATTGTTTGTGTTGACGTGTTGAGATATATCATACGTGTTTTCCTCGTCAGTTTAACCGACATGGCGAGATGGACATGTAGTGTCAGCTAACGGTTGCGCAGTATTTATTATTTTCTCTAACTAGAGTATTATTATATAATATTATGTAATACGGACGATATCGTGAAACTGTATGTATGTACGTACAACGCGTCACTTTACTGACGCGTTCGTACACGCTACAAGCGGGGTAGGCCGTTGAAAACTTTTGAATGCAGTAAAAGAAATTTGGAACGACGGCAAAAAAATGTACGGGATCGTGGAGTCACCAAAGAGTGACTCGTGAACGGTGCTCTTGAACGAAGCTTTACAGCTTCGTAACACTGTGTGTTGAAATCTTTCGTACCGTTTTACATTTTACATTTACTTTGAATAAACATACCCAGACGCAGACAGGTTCCACCACCATACATTCCAAAAGTTCTTTAAGATGCGTGCCAAGACTTCTCGGATCAGTCGACGCGACGTCGTCTCCAGGATCGGCTCCCACATCGACATGCGTGTGATTCGTTCTCCAAGCAGGGTCTTTGATTATTTGAGTGGCATAATACACGGAGCAGGATAGTATGGTGAAACTTATGGCGGTATACATCCGAAGATTCGGAACAGGTAACCGCTCCAAAAATTCCATCGGCATGATTGGAAGAATTTTGGAATCGTTTTGCTTCGTCAAACACTTTTTACATCTGCAATCAAAAATTCGCAAGGTGTATTACAGGACTTAAACATTTCTTTCTTCCACACATTTCTTCTCACACATATATACACGTATACAGGTAAAAATTGGAAAAAGAAGGAAAATGCCTTGAAAAATGAATAAGAAACAAGTGGGTTTTGCTGCATGACAATGCCCTGCCCACATCGGTCACTAATGGTTAAAAATTACTTTGCCAAGAATAATGTTACCGCTATCTTGAACCACTCACCCACCGTACTCACCGTACTCACCCGACCTCGCCATGCATCAGCCGATTTTTACCTTTTAACCTGTTTCCGAGGCTAAAGGCTAAAAATGAAATTGAAGGGGCAACGTTTCTCAAATTCTGAGGAGGTCATTCAAAACGGCGACGGCGACGAGACAGCTGATGGCACTTGCATGGCACTTTCAA
Organism: Tetramorium bicarinatum; assembly: GCA_928718305.1. Lineage (NCBI taxonomy): Eukaryota > Metazoa > Arthropoda > Insecta > Hymenoptera > Formicidae > Tetramorium > Tetramorium bicarinatum. The sequence goes on from OV788327.1 coordinate 16,717,202, forward strand.
ATATTGGGTTCGAGGAATGTTTTCAACATGTTTTCAACTGTACGAACGTTGAGACAAGTGTGTAAAATGCAGGAGGAGAGTACTTTGAAGGCAACGTAGCTTAAATTTCTATAATAAATAATCTTCAATAAATAAATGTTTAAAAATTCATTCCGGGAACTTTTTGACTCTAGTAGTATATATATAGTATATCGCACTCTCGCTCCGTCGCGATTACGCAGAATTTAAATCTTTTTTAAAAAATGGAAATCACGTAAGAAAACATGAGCGCGTTCTCCGCGTCAAAAATATTGGCATCTCTTTGGCCGAGTGCACAGACGAGTCTTTGCAGATTTTTAGGGATTTCCAATGGAATTGAACGTTGAAAAATTAAACAATCACGGAATTGAAAATCGTTGAAAGAAGGTAACAACGGTCGCAGACTCCCTTTCTTCAAGACAGTGGAAACAGTGGAAATTGATCAGTTTTGGAATCTCGCGGCATCTTTTCAGCAAGCGCGTCATCGTAGAGCGAATCGCGAGGTAAGGTTTTCTTATAAAAACATTCATGTTGAGAGAAAGACAAAATAATGTTGAAGTCGTCGACGACGACGACGACGACGCGAGTCAGCGTGGAAAAGTTTGGAAAAAAGACATATTTTTTTCCAAGTAAAGCGATCAACGTGCGACTCAACGTGCACACACTTGGCTCGCGCCCGGTGCGACGGCGACGGCGACGGCGACGGCGACGACGCCACGTAATACGTATGTATGTACATACGATGCATGTCGCGTATACGTGACGCCACGGCGCACGCGGCTACGTTCGAACGGCACGTCTACAGCTACACACGGTTGTACGGCAAGCGAATTACCCGCGGCGCTACAACGTTCGGTGGTTCGGTGATGCCGCGTGCCGCCGCGCGACCCAAGTGACAGTATATCTTTCCAACGAAAAAGAGAGAAAAGAGAAAGAGATGGCGGTACAAGGAATATAAAGAGACGAAACGCCGCATCGTGCTCGACACTTTCTGTGCTTAATTAGAATTTCTTGTAAATAAGCTCCCTCTCTTTTTTGAATGAGAGAGAGAGAGAGAGAGAGAGAGATGTGATATCGCAAACGATAAAACGATTTCACCGATCCCTCGAAATGGCAAGATACGCGAATGATTGATTGTGGCCGTAGGGGAGCCGCAACTAACTGTTCGGCGAAAAATTATATTATATATCCTAGTTGATCACGCACATCGGAGCGGAGTTTGATTGACACCTCGCGGAATATCGCGGACGATCGAGCAACAGACGGACACGTTGAAAATCATCTTTCTGAAAAAATTCTGAAACAACCGGTACCGCGATCTTAGTCGCGTTGTAACGAGCAACAGCAACACTCGTAATTTACATTTCGTCACGCTATTTATTTATGTATACCATTTCTGTACGTTGAATCGTTCGATTAGACACGGTAGCGTCTAGACGCGACCGCAAATCTTGCTGAATCTAGCGCAAAAAGTAATCGCCGAGAGAGAGAGAGAGAGACGACAGGTCTCAGGTCTGCTCAAGTCGGGAGAGTCAGTTAACTCGCGAGTTGCGTCGAACCTTCAAGTTGAAGGTCAATCTTTTCGCCACGCGACCAGCGCGTACATACCTACTTGTTTAAACATGTGTCATTCCATCAACGTTCTCTCTCTCTCTCTCTCTCTCGTATCAACATGCAGTCGACAGTCGTCTGTTATTTGAAAATACACACGTGGAGGCCTAGAGGCGCAGAGAAAAGGAGAGACTCGCGGAGCAAGTACACAGGAAGAAACGACGCTGTTGACTGTTGCGAACGCGACATAGCACGCTATAGTCAAACGTGCTACATACTGCGGTGTTATCTATAGCATACATAAACACGACGAGTAATTACGCCGGACGGCAAGGTCTAACGACGACAGACCTTAAACGCACGCGTACGTGTACGTGTACGTACTCGCGTGAACCTAGCGAGTTTCAAAATTACAAAGAGAAAACCGAGAAACGTGAAACGTTAGTGGGCCACGGATCTATTTACGCACCGCAGGATCGCGCTGGAAGAGCTCGTCGAAGAACGGAATACTCCGGACTCCCGTCTTGCTCGAGACGAGACGAGACGAGATGAGTCGCGTCGAGAAAGCGCCTTTCACGCGGCAAAGTCGGCAAAAGGGTTAACGCAAATGGTAAACGGCGCACGAGCGAACTCGCGCGCCTCCATCGCTTTCAATCGCTTTCTTTTCGGTTCGGCTCCATAGCCTCCATAGCGGCTTCTATACTTTCGAAACGCGCGAGACAACTACTTGTCGCTCTCGTCGCGCGTGATCGCGACTCGATCATTGTTAGCATTATCTTCCGCCATCTTCCTCCTCATCCCTTCTATCTAGTTTTCTAGCTTCGCTTCTTTAGCGACAGTTTATGACAGTTTAGCTTCAAGCGGCAAGGATTCCGTCTGAACGTGCTAGCTATCTGAAAAGCCGGATGTTTGTCCGCTGTGAGGAAATTCAATTAACGATGACACAGAACAGAGGTTTTCGATTCGATGATTGATCGAGACTTGCGTGCAAAAGGGAAAAGGATATTTAAAAGGACGAAGGCGACGTCTGCAGGTCTACTCCTTGGTCGCACAAATGTTCTTTGCTCCGACCGACGACGCTCGCGAGACAGAAAATCAATGTGATTTTCGCGTTGAACGTACGCAGCTCGCTGGTACGGAAAGGAAGGAAGAACGGAGACGTTGAAGGTAGAAGGAGGGTAGAAAGGGTACGCGGGTGGCGCGCCAGCGGACAAGAGTCAAATAAAATACCTACCCTTACCCTCGCCGCGCGCGATGGTGTCTGAAAATCACCGATCAAAATCGCCAAGATCACACACACATCTGACACACCGGCTCTCGCCAGACGTACGTTGCGAGAGGGACAAGGACCAAGAGAGGAGTGAAGGATGACACACGTGTACTTACTCGTCGTGCACGAACAACAGTCCGTTCGAAGCGCTTCCCGAGACTAGCCTGGTGCGTCTCGAGGGACGTCTACATCATAAACGTGCGGCAAACGGTCGACGGAAGACCTCCAAGACTGTCGCAATACGGACGCGCTGCTGCATCGATTGATGCCGGACACGGCGAAGGCGAAACTCTCCCTCTCCCTCTCCCTCTCTCTCTCTCTCTCTCTCACGTCGTAAGCACACCCGCGACGGCGGATCCAGTGTTGTTAGGTCGAGGGACAAATCCCGACGGGTGGGATTCTCATGCGCATGCGTGACTACGTCATTGAACACGTGACCGACATCAACAGACTCGTAACTTTAAGCCGCTATGGGGAACATTTGGGGCTCATATAAATTAATAATATGTTTTACTACACTTATGCATATTGGATACACACGCACACACAATTAATATAAATCTTGTAGTAAGTATTTATAATTTATATGAATTCCAAATATTTTCCATAGCAGCTTAAAGTTATGAACTGTATGTATATGCGTAGTATGTTTCCTTTATTAAAATCATATTATTACTAATTTTATTTATATATATTATTTATATATATTACGGACTAAAATATTAAACATTATTTTTTTATATTTAAAATAATATTTTAAGTTTTAGATTGCACTTCTATCGATTCATGTAAATTAGCAATATTTATTTTTCAGAATATTAATTTATATTGTATGTCTAAATATGTATAATATATAATTTGTACAATATAAATATGATAATGTACAAACTATCATTAAAATTTTATTAATAAAAATATTGAATAAAATAAATTTGATATTTGATTTAAATTAATTGGTTAAAATTAAAAATGAAAAAAATTAATTGGTTTGAATTACTCTATTTATAAAATAAATATTGTATTTAATAAAATTTATTTGTAAAATAAAGAAATATTTTTATTGGTTGATAAATTTGATTATCATTTTAAATTATTTTAAATAACATCAATTTAAATGTAAATTGAGATAATATTAATTTTTTTAAATATTAATGTATAATACAATCAATATAACATTCATAAAATAAGAGGTATATATTGAAACATTTTCTATATTAAATTTAATTATTAATTATATTGTATTTTATAATGACTTTGAACTGATAGGAAATTAATTATTTCTTATTCCTTTCCCTTATAAAGTTTAATAACAACCCTTATTACAGTGTAATATGTACGTCACTGAATCGTATTAGCGTCTGCTAAGATTTCCGCGACTACGCATGCGCGAGATTTGTCCCTCGACCTAACAACACTGGGCGGATCCTCCGTGGTACGCGCGACGACGCGATATCACGTACATATCACGCGCCGACCGCGGTAGCACCGACTAGCACCGACTAGCACCGAGTAGCACCGACGCCGTACGCCGAGATCGGCTATCCGGCAACGTCAACCAGCGCTAACCAGCACCGACCAGCACCAACCAGCACCGACCAGCACTGACCAGCGGCACCGCAGCTCTCTGCAGCTCTCTGCAGCTCTCTGCAGCTCTCTGTGACTGTCTGTGTCTCTGACTCGGTCTGACGTCTGACTCCAACAGACTCCGTCATCCGTGCTCCGAGACTCCGACTCTAACCGGGAGAGTGGACAGCGCGCGACCCAACGCGCACTCCTGGCAACCGCTCTCCAAAGTCCGAAGAGACTGAGCGGCTCGCTCGGTAATGCTCGGTAACGTCATGATCCATCACCACCCATTCGCGTTCCTCACTCACGTCGCTGCTGGTCGCGCGCTGCGTTAGAGTCCCTGTAATAAGAGTCTGGCCAACTTGACAGTTTTGGCAAAATTCTGCGAGAGAGAAGGTGAGGTTAGAGAAAGAAGTGAATATCTCACTTCTCTTTCATTCACTATCTCTTTCTCTAACCTAAGGCGCCTCTAATCTCTTCTGACATTCATGGTCAAGAATAAATGTAAAAAATTTCATATATATATATATATATATATATATATATATATATATATATATTATTTTAACGTTTTATATAAAAAATAATGATATTGCACTCTTCTAAAATATTTATTGTTTATTTATGTTGCTAAAATATTATGTCTATAAAAATATTAATAATAAGGTTAGTGTAATTCGAATATGAGCGGGAGTTGCCAAGATTTAGAGAACCAATCAAAAGTGGATATCTGATGGCCAGACTCTTATTACAGGGACTCTACTCCTAGTGACTCCTAGTCTCAGTCTAGTGCATCATAGTTGTTTACCGTTCACCGCGCTCCCCTCATCAATTCAATTCAATTTGTTGATTAAATACAATTAAATATACGCTCTCTCCGAACACAGTGGAATATTGCAGTTTCGTCATCGTCACCTACCTAGCGTTAATTCAATTAACATTAATTTTTCTCATGTCTTGTCTTTGACGCGCGGCGAGCGACCGCATAGATAGATAGATAGACGCACGACGAGTTGAAGGAGGTTAGGTTAGGTTAGAGGAGAAAGAGGAAAAAGAGCCTTTGTTTCTCGGCTGCTATGTCGCAACAAGGTGTTATCGGGCAGACGACTGCGACCACTACGACGGGCTCGGAAATGACGCCTGTCCTTGGAACTCTGCAGTCCGTCGCAGGGCCGACGACGCAGACGTCACCAGTTCTGTCCACGGTGCAGAGCGGTGGCCCTTCGACGACCACTACCGTACAGCCGCAAACGCAGTCTCAGCAAACTCAATACGTTGCCCAGCAGCCTTCGAAGCAGCCGGACAGGCAGCAACAACACGCGTCCACTCCGAGTTCCTTTAGCGATTTCCCACAAGTAACTACTCGGAACCGTCGGACAATGTTGCATCCTCTTACGTGACCGCCGTTTAACATTTTTCTATGTTTGATTGTAGTTTTTAACGAAAACGAGATTACAAGATTTGGTTAGAGAGGTGGATCCTACTGAACAGTTGGACGAGGAGGTGGAAGAGATGCTTTTACAATTGGCGGATGACTTTGTGGAAACGACAGTAAATGCAGCTTGTCTATTAGCCAAGCATCGTCATGCCAACACGGTGGAAGTTAAAGATGTACAGTTACATTTAGGTAAGCTTACGTTGCGAGCGCGCTGTCTTTTACTTTTTACTACGAGAAGAAAAAGAAGCGTAATTTATTATAAATATAAATGTTTGCAATGGCTACTTTCGTGCCGCTGCGCGAAATCATGTGTTTGCAAAGAAATAATATTAATCGTCATGTAAATCTTATGGTATTTTAATTTTTAGAAAGAAATTGGAATATGTGGATTCCTGGTTTTGGTACGGACGAAGTGCGTCCGTATAAACGAGCTACCGTTACCGAAGCACACAAACAAAGATTGGCGCTTATACGAAAGGCTCTTAAGAAATATTAATCCTTTTGTAACGTACATTTAATTTGTTCAAAATGTTAAAATGTACGTTTGAAAATTAAGTTAAGTGACTGTTACGAGTCAACTGCTTGTGACAAAATCTCGTGTTCCGTTTGTACATAACTTTTCCTCTTCACACCGGTGCCACGTACTCTTCTTTTTTATACAGTCTTACTAAAATATAGATAATAAAAGTATGTTTATATATGAAAACCAAAAGTATTTCATTGTACAAACTGTCAAAATATTGTGCGTGTGTATGTGTGTGTGTGTGTGTGTATATATGTGTATCAATAAGCGATATATTTTCGATTCTATTTGTTTTCGAATGTTCCGTTTTAATAAAATTTTTTTAAAGATTTTATATACACGTGTATATATGTAAATGTATATATGAAGAAAACCCTATATGATACAATCATCAAAGCAGGAAATGGATAATTTTTTTTACACCTTTATGATTCCCTTTTGAAATTAAATATTCGCACGTGTTATTTTTTCAGATATTTAACGATGATGGAAATATTTTTGTTCTAAATGCCACCCCTTGTATAAGGACAAAAAATTAAAATGCACACTTTTGCGAAATACTATTTAAAAATGCAGAATATATTGTAAATTATAGAAATCGTCTTATACATACAGATATTACACGAATAAGGCGAAAACAGCGACCATTCACTCGCAATATATATAAACATTATACAAATATATTATAAAGAAAACGTTTGCAAGCAAATTTCGCATGTAGCACGTATTAAAAATATATAATCTGTGTGTTCACATACGCCTATTATATATCATTATACATATGCGTTATAATTCATATAGCATTGACAATATACTTCGGATCGCCGTGATTCTTTAAAATCTTCCATTAATTATTATTTATTATATCGTTGATAATATATTCACCGATTCTCAAAATTTCTGTTTCTCGAAATGTTTCATTTTTTATACACGAAAAGTTGCGAAAAAATACGTTTAGAAATTGATTTTTTTCTGATTTTCAAGTTGATAGATATTGTGTTATGTGTAAGAAATAATTAATAAATATTCAAATATTTTACAAGGGTAGCTACTGCTAATCGCAGCCAAAACGATCCATCAGAACAATCCTATATCTTTCTTGAGATTCACTTGCTTCCAAACTGGAAGTTGTTGAAACTCTTCCTTGCTCATTCCCAGCAATTCCTATAAATCACAAAATATATCTTACCTATCTTCTGCTGAGAGATGGTGTTAATTTTTATGATAAAATACTTTTATATTTTTTTAAATACATGTTAACACACATATTTCGCGTGACACCTGCCAATTTATATTTGTAAATCACACAACTGCTACTAATCATAAACTCGTAACACTAACTTGAAAGTGTTGTTGAGATAAATACAACTCGAGACGCGTTGGATCGACTCCGTCGGGTAAAGGTCTCTGTAATAGCTGAGCAGGAGGATATGTACTTTGCGTTAGGCGAGCCAATTCGTTTTCCACAGTTAATATTTCTCCTGGATTTCGGCCATCCTGGTAACATGTAGGTACATTAAATGTCTTGTATACATTTAGATTTTAATGAAAACGATCCATCGCGCGATCAAGAAATATGTTCATACCGAATAGTTTCTCTTTTATTCATCTCTTAATATACACTTTAAAAGTATGAGTAAAGACAGATGAATTATTGTTTCAAAGTTAGACCTCTGTTTCCTCCCTCCCCCTCCCCCCCCCACCCAATAACAAAATACTTATGTGCACAAAAAGTATCTAAAAAGATCTAAACAGCAGAGAAAATAACACGTGTCCTTTTAAATGTACCTCTATGTTTAATTCAGCGACGTCATCCCGATACGTCCATTCCGGGAAAAGATTTATAAATTGCAACGGTTCTAAACCAGCCCATATTAAATATATTGGAAGATTCGTTGTTTGTGCGTTTCGAGTCTTTCGCCAATATCGTATCGTCATCGTCATCGCCGCTTTCCTCTCCGCCTGCCATCGGACAGTTTTGCTTCCGGACTGATCTTCCGTTCCACTATCGGGCCACCATCCTTGCCAGATCCAAATCACATTTTTATCATCCAATAAAAATAAAGCTAAAAGTTGTAAGACACATGATAAGAGAACTTGTAATTCAACAAGCAATTTTGCTAAAATGCTCTTCATAAAATGTTTTTCTGATGAGAAAATGCCTGATGACTAAATGAAAGTGCATGTACTCTAAAGTCTCGTTACCTGGTTGGTTCGCTTGATACAAATCATCTTGTGAGAAAGGAAACGGTGTTGTTAGCTCCGCGCGATATGGACAAAGTATTTCCGTTGTACGGAATTTTTTAGAAATACTGGATAAATAATAAAGCTTTGGAGTATGATGTTGTATTTCAATTGTTTCTAATGACCAATACAATTTCTTATTTATACCACCTAATGCTGAAAAATACGAATACGAAATATATTTTCAACTTTTTTTCGGGGGACAATATACAATTTTACAATAGGAAAATATAAATTTTAAAAAAATACAAATATGTACATAATCTTGTATTCTTGTATAAAAGTTTAAATGTAAACTTTTCACTAAGCTTTACTCACCATTACTAAATTCCTCGGGTTCCGTACCCTCTTGAATTTCACATATTTGTACGTTACTCTCGTTTGATAATCCAGTTTCTTTGGGTCGATTTTCGTTTAATTTATTTGCAGCTTTTATTGCATTCTATAAAGGGATAGAAGAAACGCGAAAGAATTAGTGAAACAAACGAAATAGAAAAGATGAAATATAGAAATAAGAGAGAGGCAAATAGAAATAAAATAGGAAAAAAGAAAGCACAATCGGGATAAATTTGAGAACACTATAGAAAGTGAGAAAAAAAATCACATGAAAATCACCAATACTCTATTCTACTATAGATAATAAAATGGAGTCATCGTGATTTAAAAATTTCGAAATAATTTTATAACCATAAAAATTTCTCGAGATTGCTATGAGATTAATCGGTAGCCTAAATCCTACTTTTGTCATATTTCACATGTTACCACGAGTTAGACAGCTTGTAAAATATGAAATCTATCTCTTTATTCGTATACATATATATATTAATTAAATTATGCATGAATGTTATTATCATAGAAATTTGTAGGAAATATACTTCTCTAATATGGCGCAACGAATTGTTCCCATGCCAGACGTATAGTTTTGCATTTTTAGTGTCTAGCAATATGAAGGAACCTCTACTTCTTAATTGTCGAGAACTACAAGGAATTTCAATCAAGAATGTCTCAATCTCTAAAGTCCCTCGACAAATGTATAATCTCCATCTTTTCTCACATTTTTTTTCAGATTTCTTGCCACTGTGTACCACCATCCTTCCAGAGAATAAATTTAAAAATGCAGCTGGTTCGTGTCCTTGAATAACATGAATCTGCAGGCATACATAGAACGATATTATATAATTATTAAATACATTTTTTGACATTTTGTGTAATGTTAATTTCGAATAAACAAGATAATTGTAATAACAAATTCACCTGAGGACCTCGATTGCTGTCTAATTCGACCGTCAATAATGCCGCGGCACCTCGTTCATTCAAGGATGCACTTCGACCTTGCCAAATAAAGTATACAGATCTATCGCGACCTTTTGCCGAATGCTTAGACGGTAAACCACTAAGTTCTCTGCCTAAAGATATAAACAAATGTAAAAACGATTTTATATACATATATACACACACGCACACGGATACGCACACGCACACACATATAAAATTAAAATCATCGGCGCTTAAATTCATATTCTTAAAGAATAAAGATTACACTTTATATAAAACTAATGCTGCAAATATCTAAATTTATAAAAGAGAAAGTCTATAACTTATCTTTCAAAAGTAATAGTTTAAGACAGCTTATAGGATAAACTCTTTAGTTTTGTGAAATTAACAGCTGAATAAATAGCTTACCAGTAATTGTGACGGAATACGTCCATTGAACAATATAACTATCACCAGAATAAAATTGACCAATGGATGATTCATCCAAAAGCGTATGCGAGAATTCATCGATGTGCCACACCATAACACTTGTTGTAGCAACGACATATTCCTTCTTCAACTAAAATCACGTCGAATAAAATTGTCACTCGGTTAGATTCACCTATGAATCGCGAACATTATCGACTATAAATATAAATAGTTTCTCTTTTCTTTTCTAGACACAAGTATATTGAAAACAATGGCTGATAAGCATAAATAAGTTTGATAAATGTAAATTATCTCGAAATACATCTCGTTTTCAGTTATATTGACAGACAAATGATTTTTTTCTCATGCTAATAAAAGGACAAATTACTTCATTGTCGTAACAACCAGTGCCTCTGCCCAAGTGACAGCCCTCTAGAATAAAATCAACCGGAGTAGAGTTTGATAGCCATATATCCTCATTCTCATCCAGATGCATAGTCATGGCACCGTCGATTTGTCGCGCATTGTCGTTTCGACCTCGCATCTTCATTGCACCAGTGACGTTAGGCCAGTCGAGGAATTTCTCCCGGAATAGGATCGTTTCGACGTGTTGCGTCAACTTGGCAAGTAAACACCATTTTGGTCTACTTTTGGCAAATTTTGCAGGCGGATTTGTGCGCGAATCACTGTTCCGATTACCAATCATACGGGCCGCGTTAATCGGACAAGCGGTACACTCGCTATAATTGTATCCATTGTTCCACATTTCCGTAGCCAGCCGCGTGGCGAATTTCTTCTTGTCCGCCGAAATTTCTTTACCGCTCCAGATATACATCTCAGTGCCAAAATCGAACACCAGAATCTTTAAGAGGTATTAAAAACGTGTGTGTATATATTTTCTTTTCTTACAAGATAAACAAACCCAACAAAATGCAATTATTTTCAAAAAATTTAAATAAAATCAATCCAATATCCGAAAAAATTTTAAATTTAGAAACAGAGAGAGAACGTTTATTCAAAAATTTATTGTTTAGACATGCGCAAAATCGAGATATTTTGAATGCAACAAATTACACGTAAAAATGAAACTTGGAATGAAAATGGACAAAGACTAAAAAAATAAAACATTGCAATTTTATGAATCTAATTATGCAAATGTTTTTCTTATAATATAATACAATGTCAAATTACATATTACATCGTAAAGTCGTCGTATTCGTCACGTCGACTTTACGATGAGAAAAATTCATCAATTACCTTGTTCTTATCGAGCATTTCTATCTTGGGAAGCGTACCCCAAAATTTCTCATGCGACACTAATTGCTCATCTTTCAATTCGTATATCATATTTGTATCGATAATGGCAGATTCGTACAATTCATCTTCATCAGGATGGCCAGCCTCGACAACTGCAGTGATATTATAATATGCTATTAATGTAGTACATATATAGCGACATACAAAAATAACACTTTGCACAAGTCTAAGAAAAATAGAAAGAGATAAACGTACTGTTTAGCTTTTCGCCGTCGACCACACCGAGATAATTCCAAAATTTATCGACTTGGTTCCTCGAGCAAGTCAATTTATCGTCATTTATAGTGATTACTTCGGCCGCTTGACAGCCCAGGTCCTTTCGTTGTTGAATACTCAATGCGATCTCAGCAGCACGAGTTTTCTCGATAATATTGCTATATTTTCCTATGTAGTTAAAAACCTGCGAGTCGTCAAGAGTCAGTTTATCGGCTTTGTTTGCGGTTAGAATAAAGAAGATGCGTAGAATGTGCGTAGATATCTTACATCGGCATTACATGTTTGTAGTATTTCACTTGTTACTATCATTACCTCTGATTTTGTCACCAATATATAACTATCGCCATTATTGATACTCTCGACGACAGGTTCGACCAATCTAGCTTGAACGTGCCGTCTTCCTTTAATCAATATTAACATTATGTCCTTATATGGCTGCAACTTATTCGTGGACATGCTTGTTTCCGACACATTTCTCAGAGTCACCGTACTAAAATCTTCAGTAGAAGCCAATCCAGCAAGAGCCTCGACGGCAAAAGACGAACTGACGACTGGAATACCGATCAAAGATTAATTTAAATCTTTTTTCATTACAATTCAAAATATATAACATCGTGACTGAAGTGTAGAATGTGTCAGAGAAAGCTGAATATACTCACGTTTTCTTACATTTACGTTCTTTGTCGTTTTCATGGCTATATTCGTGCGAATTTCGGTGTATTCCGATCTCAAATCAGTGCGTGCCGCGAGAACCTTAAGAGGATTTCTCGTGGTAGCTCGTCGGCGTTGCGTTCGTATATTCCGCTTTTGCACCAATCTGTCAAGAAAATAATTTAGATTACAGAGGTATATTTGAATACACATACACACACACACACACACGCACACACACATCAATATTTTGACTCTCTATCACTCTTCTTCCTACTTTTCCATTTCTTTCTTCTATTACATTTTTGCACAAGTATAGCAAAATAATAAAAGCGAAAATTTACAATTCGGATTGTGGTGTGATTATATCGAAGTCACTTTCATCTAAGTTGAGACACTCGGTCTCGCATTTTTCCAGCGATACACCGCTAAAAAAAGAGGTGAACGTTTCATCGTCAGTTTTAGGTACTGAAACACTCGGCGACGAGATATGCTCCGTTTTACATTCTTCACCTACAAATTATAATAAACTAATTTCACTAAATAAAAATCTTTCGTGCGTTTTCGCATTTACGAGGAAGAACGTGCGCGTTTATTGAGCGCGTTTATTAAGTTATCGCAATCACGTCACCACGAGCTGTCCCAGAAGGTGTTGCAACATACATAGGTGGTAAATTTTATTGAAGCTAAAGGAAGAACGTGCAAAAAAGTTTCTGTATATTTTTCTATCAGTTTCTGGGACATCGGCGAGGCGAAAAGCATTTGCGAAATATGCAAGTTTAACAAAAAAAAATTAAAAGCGCTACTAACCGCTGTCATCGCTGACAGGTTCAGAAAAACTTGTGCGCGTGGTGGAAGATGAATCTTTGCATGGACTAGTAGGGGACGATATCGCACCACTGTTACACTCTGAAAAGATGCTGACTTTTAACAAATGTTTTCGTTTTACTTAATACAAAACAACAGGCTAATAGATTACAGATACTTTGATTGAACGTTCTGCTTCAAATCTTCAAATGTGAAAAATGCTACGCTGCCAAAATATAATATATAAAATATAATATATAATATATAAAGTCTAAAGAATATCATACAGATATTTAAATATTTGATAAATACTTGAAACTTTCATTAAACATCTAAAGCGCGATCTATCATCTTTGGCAGATATTTTCCTAGAACGTAGTTGTTTGAACCGTCTTTTATTAATTCTATTGCGAATCGGCGAAGCTTAATAATAAAAAGCAGCTTACCTTTATCTTTGCTCATTTTGAACCACTGCGGACGCGGGATTCTCTTCTTCTGATTTGAAATGTTCGTCGTCGTGGCTTCCGTGAGAAACGGCGAACTGGCGTCTTTCGATGGAGCTACTTTCATTTTGCCAGCGACAGTGAACGTGATTGCGTCGGGTGTTACGATTCTGCTCTTCCAGCTCTCCGCGGCAGATTCCAACTTCTCGATGCAGTCGGCCAGCACGCCCGACTTGACCGTGCTCTCTTCCAAACTGAGCAGCGAGTTGTCGCAGGCGTCGTCAACTTTGGCACCGACTACACGCCGTTTCCAGTTGGTGCTACCGTTATGACGTAACGCGGCCAACCGATCGGCGATACTCACGCTCGGTGTCTCGCTCGTCTCTATCGACGCTATTACCTGCGTCGCACTGCGACACAGTCCAGGTAGCGGCAAACCGCGTTGCTTCCACCTCTCATCGCCTAGAGAATGTTGACTGATACTCTTGGCCAACGAATTAATGGAACATTGTGCGACACTGGTCATTTTTTCATCGACAATAATATTATGTATCTTGTGACTGTCATCGTCATCGTCATGGTCATGGTCATCGTCGTCGTTGTCATCGTAATTGTCGTCGTCGTCGTCGTCGTCGTCATCGTCGTCGTTCTGCTTCACTTTTTCATTCTTCATCGCCAACCTTTTTTCCTCTTTAACGACATGCCTTTCGTTGTTACTGTCGTCCGTGTTGTCGTTTTTGTCAACCTTATTGTCAGCATCGTTATTGTCGTCATTGATATCCAACAGCTGATTGGATTTACCCACTAACGAATTGTCGTACCTTTCGTTGCTGCATTTTTCCAGCATATGACTCGATATCGTATCGATTTTGCAGTTAGCCGGTAAAATGTCTTCGTTCCACAATGGAACGGATGCAGCTTTATGAGAAGGCACTGCGGCTTCGTTTTCCATATTCGCGCCTTGCTCAGAAACGATTGCTCGCATCTCACCGCAAGGATCTCGCAAACTATCTCGCATTATATTATGATTAGTCACTACATTGAAACAATCTAATTTCTCGCGGAATCTAGCAGTCTCGCTATTTGAATTTTGGCCCTCAACGCTACATAAGCCACGTTCGTTCCTCGAGATCGCTGCGTCAACAACGCTCGTTGTCTGAATGGGCCTCGAGTAAGAATTACTTTTTAGAATAGAACGCGGATACACCTCGGAACTCGACACTATCGTTGGTTGCTCCGATTCTTCGGATTCTTTCTTAAGCACAGATTTTATCAATTTCATGCCTTGAAGTTCCGGGCTTTTGGCACGCGAAAGACTTTGCGTATAACCGGTGGATGACTTTAAAATACTTTTTGGTACATCATATTGAGACATTGTTGCAAGCGGTGGCGACGGAGGCGATCTTTGGCACTCTTTTAAGCATCCTGAAACAAGTAACGACATTGTTACTTGCACCATGCAATTTTGATATAATACAAGTACAAATAATCTTTAATACATACCCTCAGCCAAGTTTTGAATCTGGTGATTTGCATTCAACGGTGATATCCGGGATGCTACTTCAACCTCTTCGGATGTCACAGGTTGCGTTTTGTAGCGGGCAGATAATCGTCTTCTTTGAATAAACTTGTCGTGGTACACGGCGTTTCTTTCGACAGTTTCCGTCGTTGCGATCTTTTGATTGAAAAATTGCACACGTTCAGCCAAGCTTAGCTTGGACGGCTCAGGCTCGTTATCGGCCGTTTCCGCGTTGCTCAGCGTTGCGACATTGCGCTGATTCTGTAGGACCGCCTCGCGCACTTCTTCAAAAGTTACCGGTTGGGTATTGAATCTGTCGCCGCCTTGTACCTTGCGTTCACGATAACGCTGAATGCCACGCGTGAATCTCTGCGAGGGTACGCGCTGACAAGCTGAATTTTCCGCGGTCGGGACGTTTGCCTTCTCCTGCAGAACCTTAAAGTGTTGTGTCATTTTCGATACGCTGTTGCTACGACAGATCGCGGCGTAATCCTCGTAAACATCCTGCACATCTTGTCTCTCCTCATCTACCGCTTCTTTCTTGTCAATCGTCCGAGTGAGAACTTGTATTGCATCGCGATTGTCCGCATCACCGTCGCCGACCTTCATGAAATGTATATGCGAATCTATTTTATTCTTCTCCTCCATAGCGTTTGTATTAACTTGCTTAATCCCTTTACTGAATCCCTCGCACGACAGTTTACTTTCTTTAATTACACTGGAGCTGTAAGAAATACATATATGCATATATAGATGTATTTTTTTATATATTTAAACACACAAACACAATACGCTATACAATATGAATAATTTTGACGTTCGATAAACCCGTTTTATTCATTTATTCTTTTTAATGGATCAAGACAATACCGTAAATCGTTTCGTCATAAATACGTTGCACACGACTATCTCCAATTTCTGGTAGCTTTGAGAATCGCTAGATGGTCTATAATTAAACTTGGCACGGGATCAAAGCCCCACTAAACTCGTGTATCACTGCAGCAATTGCAAAAGGTTAATATTGCACTACAGAATAACATTTTTTCTCATGTAGTAATTTCTTTTCCGGTGTGAAAAAAATTGTAAATAGAAATCTCGTTTGTGTAAACGAATAGATGAACGTAGTTAAACGACAATGTAATTGAAATATATTTTTTAAATAACATTTATCTATTTAGAGTCTCTCTGTACATACAAGAGGAAAAGATTTAAGGAAAAAATTTATGTATGTAATTATACTGTTTAGAAAAAAGTATGTGAGCTCTTTTTGTCTAGCCAAAACAAATGTTTCCCTAGAGAATTGGAAAACAGCCAAAAAGTTTTCTCATCCATTAATATAAATGTTATTTTGTAGCAACAGATAAAATTGATGAATTAATTAAGCGCTCTTACACCAAGACAATTCAAATTTTTGTACTGCAATTTCGAGGGCTTTTCTTTTAAAAATTGATATAGTATTTTTGTATAATTATACATTCATAAAGAGACAAACAGAATGAGGAAAGAATGAGTAAATCGCGTGTCGTGCATCTTTGTTTTTTTTTTGTTTTGTTTTAAATGGATACGTTTGATACCATTAATACATCTGATGATATACATGTATCTAATGTTGTAAAAATTATTTCTTTCATGCTGATATGTACATCGATTGAAACGTACCTATTTACTGAGTAGGAAGTTTCATTGGACCGATCGGCCGTAAAAGAGCGACGTGTGGTTGTGGTCGGAGTATACAAGACGTCGATCGGCGAACTGGACTCGAGAGATCTTCGTTTGGCTAACACACGAATCGACTCGATAGAGTCATCGCCGTTAGCGGATCGCGCATGACCTACAGACTGCGCTCTCTTTCGCAAAAATGAGTCCGCCGTTGAATCACACGTACCATCGTAGTAACGGCTGCCGCTGGACTGTTTTAATATAGGTCGTACGTTTTCGATTTCGCTCGCTCGACTCTTCAATACGGACAATTTCCTCGGAGAAGAAGTCGACTCCGTCTCGTAATTGCCCTCCTCGTACGAATTCTTCCGCGAGGACTTGAGGATCGTCTTTTTCGGCCGATCGTGTTCGTGTTCGTCCGACTCGATGCTCGATTTCTTCTTCAGTATAGGCCGAGGTTCGAGAGACAAAGTGTCGCCCCCGACGAGTTCCTCTTTGCCGTATTTTTTCTTTAATATCGGTCTCACTTCAGATCCCTCAAGACCTTCAGACACAAGACTCGCATTCGTGTTGACAATTGCATTTCCACTCACCGTCGTACTCGCGACATCCGATGCAATTGTTACATGATGATTGACGCTATTGGCGCGTACGCTGTTTGCGAGTTTTCGTTTCAGGATACTTTGCGGTTCCGGAGATCCCAATGGCACGCGATGAATCTCTCGGTCATCTTCCTTTGACGATTTACGTTTTAATATGGAGGCAGGTTGTTGATCGGGACTCTGATCTCTCTTAACAATCTCATCCAGTGAGGATCGTCTTTGATTTTTCAAAATTGGCCGAAATTCCGAGTAAATGCTGTCAGCGAAGGACACATCGGGAGAGCAACTACGACGACGTAATATCTCATTTTCATCTAAGCTGCTCCGTTTTTTCAAAATACCGTGTCTCTTGTGGGAAACGGGCTCCGTAACGGATGGCGAAAAGGTAACCGGTGATGGCGCGTGAGAACCACCAGACGCTTGGCGATCGCCTCCTTCGCCATCGGCAGTTTTATGCTTGAGGATTGAAACTGGCGTGTGCCTAGGTGTGATACACTTTTTTGGCGACATTGACACTTTCTCAGCTACAATATGCACATTTTCAATCGACGGATTAGCACAGCTCGTGGTTGCAGACGCGGCGAGTCTTTCCACGCGTTCCATAGTAGCACGCGTCAATGCCGTTAACTCGTCCACGCGGCGTGAAACCTCCGAATCGCCTGTACCACTACTAAAGAACAAAAATTTATCATTTCTAACATTATTTATATTTTTCTTCCATCATTACTCTTCTCGCGAAAATGCCACGAGATGGTATGGTAATAAGGTGTACGTACATTACTATACTACTACTACAAAAACTGTGTGAAATTTCTATAGCACTCTAACATTTGTCTGATGCTATTCTCACTTAATATGTATATTATATATATTACTGTATATACTATATGTACCTAGGTTGCTGCACAATTGAGCGCTTTACATTTACGGCAGGCATGGCGCTAGGTGATGTAAAAGCTTTAGAAAGATTTTTCGTGATGCTATACTGAATTCCAGCTTTCGAATCGATATGTTTTCTGCGCAGACTGGCCATTTGACGACAGGAACCAGCAGGGCTCGATATTGTTTCGGATACTTGATTTCGTTTAATATATTGCCTTCTGGTATATCTCTCACTAGACTCAACTAAAAGTTTCAGATCAGATTGAGAAGTGTGTTTGACACAAATTATGAACATTTCAGCTAAAATTTATTCGATATAAAAAACGCATGTACGAGTTGTACCGTGAATGTAAAAATCCTCTTTAGCAATAGAATGATAGGAGTAGAAGAATCAATGAAAGTCGATGCAACATAATTTTTACATGTCTTATAAAAGAACATGGAAATATTGCAATCACGTTCTAGATTCTCTTGAATAATTACAAAAACTAGATTTCTCTCCTGTTATTACAATTTTCTAAAGATATCATTATCTTATATTTATTTAAAAATTCCTCACCTTCAGTCGAATGATCGACAGATGCTGCTTCCACATGGTGCGATCTATTTAAATAAGATTTACGTCTGTAGCTTTTATCTCTTTCCTTGACAGACGTCATGGTGACGTCAAGGGATGTGGAATTTTTCTGTATATAAATATAGATTCCACTTTTACATTCATAAAAAACATATTATATATAATATATATATATATATATATATGTATATATACACATGTATAATAACATCATATGCTTCATAGACATATGTACAAATACTACAAATACATAAATCTAATGGAAATTCTTAAAAATCAAGTCATTAATTTATTTAAAAATAATTGATTTTTTCAGAATCTTTTCAGTATAATACGAATGCATTAACATAACTTACTTGTTTAGTTGACGATGACGTATGCCGCTGAGAGTCGGGAATTTCTGATCCAAGTAATTTTTTAGATGCGACGGTTACCGCTGTGCATATAAAGAGAGACACATTGTATACTATTGTGATTACGTCAGGGCACGGTGTAACACGCGATTAGCGCGCCAACAAAAATATATCACGCTAACAGAGGATTTTGATTCTTCGATAAAAGAAAATTATATTTTTATTCATATATATGTTGCACAGAACGACGATACGAAAACATGTGAAGCGGTATGGAAAGAGCGGAGCCGTTGAAACATTTACATACCATTGGGTACGACTATAGAAGCAGCTCGTAATCTAGAAGTTCTTGTCTCACGAATCTGAGCAGTTTTACAGGTTGCAAAAATCTTGGAGCTCTCCTTTGGCTCTACCTTAGTTATTATTTTACCATTCTTTTCTGTGGCGAGGCTACGTTGCTTCTTTTCTACTATAATAGAAGAAACGTATACAATGATTTTGTATTCAGAGACCGAGGATCAAAAAGGCGGCGTGTGCATTTAAAGCAAGTGGTGCTTTGCAGAGCGCGTTCACGTTCGCTCCGTAGGACGGTTGTATTATTCACATTTTTAGATTTGTCAAGCGTGCACTAAAAACGGTATAGCGAAAGAACACGAGAAATTACTGCACGTTTATCCTCTGTATGTGAGGCACTTGGTGCCATCAAACACGTTGAAACTTACTACGATTCAAAGAACAAGTAGCCACCGCTCCTTTACGCGGCGGTTCAACGTTCCTTTGTCCGCAACGCTGTATCTCGCTATAAGGCGTACTTTGGTTTCGCGAGTGTTCAGTATTTGGTTCCGTACTTCCTGTTTCGTTTGACGACGTCTCCTCGCTAGCTGCCATCAAAACTGTCGCTCCGGCAGCTACCATTCCTGAAAAATTATGGAATGTACATATATACATATATATATATATATAAAATTCTTTTTTTTTTTTAATAAAACAGTCAAGATGACAACTCTGAAGAGAAAAGAGATCATTTCATGATTTCGCACTTTTAAAACGGCAAGACATAGTTGCACAATTAAACATATGTAATATTATAAAAAGGGCACAAGGGCCGTATTCCGGGCTTGTCGTGCCTAAATGGAATGGTTGAATACTAGTTGAATTTGGTATCAACTCACTTGATGCGAATTAATGCGACGGCGACGTGTCGTCCCGCGACGCGGCCATAATTTCACTTTCGGAAGAACAACTTGAATGAACAAGACATACAGATAATCGGACACGGGTAGCGAACGCGGCGTATTCCTTACGGCTAAGTTATCACAGCTACTTAATAAGTACTATGTGTATAAAATGATAGAAATCACGAGATAATCAATCTGTACAGTAAACTCGCGCGAGTATAGCGAGGAAACAGCTACATCATTTACGAATTGACGTCGACGAGAGTGAAACGGACGAGATTAAATAAAAGAAAACATATCGCCAATCGCCACGCGAAACGGGTGTCATTCTAGTGAACCATAGTGAACTGCGTGTGTGTGCCAGTGGTCAGTGGAGGAGGGGAGGAGGGGGGGGGGGCGACAGGGCGCGCTCAGAGCGGAGAAAGCTACTCTCTCTCCTCTCTCTATGATACTCGACACCCTACGGCCGGCTTCACACCTTAGCAGAAAAGCAGAAGCAGAAAAGCAGAAATCCAATCAGAACTCTCACTCATAGTAGACAGTATGGATTGGTATATACCACTACACTACTGCTTACTATGAGTGAGAGTTCTGATTGGGCTTCTGCTTTTCTGCTTCTGCTTTTCTGCTAAGGTGTGAAGCCGGCCTAAGGGTGCTTTCACATGGAGTTCGAAATAACGGAACGGAAGAGGAACGGAAAAGGCAAATGGTGGGGGTTAACCAATCAGAACAATTGGGTGCATTCGTTTATGCAGCAGTTAGCGCGCGTCCACTGCGTTTCTCATCTGCTAGTCACGTGACGTAATTTGCCGAACGGACTTCTGCGTGATCGCTGCTCGAATCATCATAGGCCAAAACACAATAAGATGTCAACCAATCGCGTTACTCAATTCGACCGTCCGTAATCGTATCGAATGCAAACTTGAAACTTATCTGTTATGTTTAATGGAATTTGTGTGGAATAAATAAATATAGGATATAGGATAAATAGCAACAGTACTATTCCTGTGCTTTGCCAATAAAAGGAGAAGAAGACTGAGCAAAACTATAGATTATTGTTTGTATAAATGTTAAGTTTTAATTGTTTTTTAAGTACATTTGATTTAAATAATTCGATTTTTAGAAAACGCAATGGATGTACGATTAAATGTTATTCATGGTGTAATGGACTTAATAAATAGCGATAGTTGATCGGATTTCGACTTGTTATCCGATAGTTCTGATGAAGAACTGCTATTATTAGATGTTACGGTATTATGTATATTTTATTTAATAGTTTAATTAAAATTAAAAATTTAAATAAATAATATGTGTTAAAAATACAGTAGTTGAAGTAATAAGACAGCATTAAAGTTCACGAAAAATTAAGAAATGAAAGAAATGCATTTTTTTCTTATAAAATGGTTAAGAATTTCTTGACTTTCTCTATAATATTCTACTGAACCTACGTAAGCGGAACAGAGTGAGTACTGTGAGTACTGAGTGCCTTACGTTCCTGACGTTGCCGCGCGCGCCACGACCACTGCTTGATCGCGTTGATTGTCTGGGTTTATCTCCGAGAAAAACTATAATGTAGATATTTCGTGATATATAAATTCCACACTTCTCTTTTCAGTTTCAGCATACACACACACACACACACACACACACACGCGTGCGCACTGCGCGCGCCGAGTACTGTTACAATACTGTATGTATGTACATACTATATGTAGATGTGTGTATCAGCTATATCATACATCATATATGTATGTATATATAGCTTCATCTAGAAAATATTAAAGAAAGTATTTGTTAAATAAAATAGAAAATTATTATTAATTAGAGATAGACGAACTTGACAATCATATTTTTTTTGATAACGGCAAAACACGGCAAAGCAGGTTTCGTGGTGAAAATTTAACTTTAAATTGAAAATACGTGCACCGTTTGCGAGGATGAAAATACGTGAAAACATTTTCTAGACTATGATAGGCGAACGAAAGAATTTTCAGATAACGTATGTATGTACGCTGCGGGTCTGCGGGTTGCGGTACGCGATACGCCGCGAGGGACGAGGAAATATAAGGAATTGCGAGGAATGGAAATGTTTCGACTTTCGACGCGCGTCCGCGGCGGAGGCCGTGGACTGTGTGGAGGGCGGAGGTGAGGCAGGTGACGCAGATAGCGCGGCAGTTTGACAGTCGTCGTCGCCATAGCGACCGCGAGGTATGGCCGATGGCCGTTCGATTAATATAGTTTGCTGCGAGTGACAGCTACGCAAGAAGATAGTCAAGTACGTGAAAGGCTAGCTAGTCTACAAGCTAATTCTTCTTTTGTGAGTGTAGCTTTATTACAATTAATGAGCGATAGAGCGATAAAACTACGATGAAACACGGGTCGCGTCAAGTTTCTAGTATCGTGTCTTCGTCGCTGATTCGAACTTTGCCAAAGGCGTGGATTCTTCCAATCCACGCCTTTGGCAAACAACATCCACGTTCGTTTGCACGTTCGTTTGTGGATTAAATCGGACGAGAATCATTTTCAGTGATTTTTTCGATAGGGCGGACGCCCCTCTTTGCGCAGTTTACCGCAAACGCAAAGCTAGCAAACCTCGCTTTTGACAAACGCGCGATTCAAGAATATTAAAACTACTCTCAACCGTTTTCCTACTCTTTCCTACTTTTCTATACTCGAAAACACGAAGCCTTGGAAAATCATGGAAATGTAGTTAGATCGTTCTATTCTAGTGCAAGCACGTGTGTATCCCGAATCTGTCGGAGTGTAAGCCAAAGCTAACGTTTTTATATCTCTGTAAAGTACTTGGGATTGGCACGTTCAATTGTTTTACATTATTGATTTATTATATCGTGAACGTGAATAAGAGTGAATTTTTTTCCGAGATTCCGAGTTATTATGTTCGTGCGTACGTGCGTACGTGTCCAGAAAGTGTCTCACAATCTCACCGCTGTTGAGCTTACAATTAGTTTGAGCCATCAAACTTTTTCGGGACGAAATTCGCCTTCGCTCACTTTTCTAACGTATATTTTAGGTATCCTTGTAACTAAATATAAATCTCACAATCAACCTTCATTATGGTCGAAACCTCAAAAATCGTAATTCATTAAATTGTTATAGTCTCTATAGTTAGATGCGGTCTTTCTTCTCCTGAGACACCCAACTCAAGAAACGTTTCTAATAGTTTTAATTTTTTAATTTGCCAGACGATTCAATATATTGAAGCTACTTCAATATATAGTATACTTATTTAGTCTGCAGAGTGCAGAGTACGATCGAGCGTGCCGTCTTCTCCGCTCAGAGCAGAAACGTATGAGAGACCGTCGACGCTTTTGCGTCAGTTGGTCAGCCATTCGCGAGTAATGCCATTCGAGAAAATCTATATTCTTGCATGTCTGGCCCAGCACGAAGATTGTTCGCATGCGATCGTAAGAAAATGCTAATCTCGGCCGCGACATATATATATATATATATATATATATATATATGGTTGGTGTCCTAGATTGTGCCTACGAGTCTTTCGCTCCTGCACACGTAATGCTGTAGGGCTCGGGACTGGATTCTGGACTGTACTCGTGCGACGGCACTGCGTGCAAGATTAAAGTGTAAAGCGCATAGAGTTTGTCGTGTGATTTCGCAGGCGAGTTCACGGTACGTTTCAGAAGAGGGTGCGTTCCATTTATCGCTCGCAACGTTCATGGAATCATTTCATCAAATATTAAACAAAGACCAACGATGCTCGCGAGCCGTGCGAACGTTAAGTGGAAGACGTACCAGAGTATCTAAAAGATGAATGCGAGTTCCATACGCGCGCGTAGATCGCGCATTACTCTTACAATGAGATCGCGCGGTTTCATCATGACTTGATACCTATATGTTAAATCAGAACGAATATAAATACTATAGGACGTGCTCTACCTACAAGATTGCCATCTTGTCAACAATTCTCGAGTCTTACGGCATAATACGTGCCATCAAATATTTATTCTGCTATAGAGTCAATACTAGGGATGCAAACTCGTGCTTTTCTTTATTAAAGTTGTAACAAGTTGTACCAAATTTACTAAAGATTTATTCTTATTTTTAGCATTCTACATTCCTCAAAAGAATTAAGGGGGTAACGAAGTTACAACTGTTTGAAATTTGTCCATATTTTGAGTAAGTTTCAGGTGTCCCCTTAATTCTTTTGAGAAGTGTTTATTATATGTACTGTCGCCGCTTTTGTATAAAATTCAGAGCCAAGTATTTTAGCAAAAAGTTGCAAAGACATGAGAGGATTTTTTTTACCTCGTCGTATACACTCACTCTGCGCGTAATTTATATAATTTAAATTTATATGAGAAAGATACATATACATATATATATAATCTCAATATAATTTAAAATTACGTGTCACGAAAAATCACGTTTACATTCTTTACATTGTGAGAAGGCCCTGTCTATAATTTTTTGTCGCGTTCTGAATATTTTGCAGCTATATCATAAATAAAGCGAAAAAATATGTTTGTATTCGTAAAATTTACACTTTTTCCACACTATCCGACAACCATATAAAATAAAATAGCATAAATCGATAATCTTGGTAATTAGCAGTACTAGTTTATTTATTCTTGGATTGAATTCAACTGAAGATTTTATTCTCTTGAACCTGGCATTTTTTTCCCCTTTAAGTTATTCTAAAATTAGTCTAATTATTATTCTCCATTTTACCGGAAAAATCTGTGAATAAAAGCCTACTAACTTCTTACAGCATTATTATCACAATTTGCACAATTACAGCGAATACAATAACAAAAAACATGCGAGGCTGCCAATTCCAGCGGTGCATCCTCTTTATAACGCCGATCATCGATATGTAATAAAAATAAGCGGCAGCAAAAATTTTCAAATCTAAACAGCGAAGATGAATCGATACATAACTTTGAACCAGCTGGGTGACGGGACTTTTGGTTCTGTCGTTCTCGGGGAACGTATTGATACCGGTGAAAAAGTGGCTATAAAGAGAATGAAGAGAAAATATTATTCTTGGGAAGAAGCTATGAACCTGCGAGAAGTGAAGGTATGTTCAAATTTCATAAATAACTGATAATAAAGAGGGGAAATCTCATTACGTGATTGTGAAAATAAGTTTTCTTTAAATTTTCAACCCATAAAAAGGCAATATAGCATTAACAATAAACCATAATATTGTGCTAAAATATAATTGAACGGTGTCCGTGTCATTTCGTGCTTTTCTCTCGGTTGAGGCAATAATTATCTAAAAGAAAAATTATTTCAATTATGTGTATATATATATATTTTTTTTCCCTATTATATTCAATTTTATATATATATATATATATATTTTTTTTTTTTTTTTCCAATTTCATTGCAGTCATTGAAAAAGCTTAGTCACGCAAACGTCGTAAAGCTGAAAGAAGTTATACGAGAGAACGATGTGCTGTATTTCGTATTTGAATATATGAAGGAAAATCTCTATCAACTAATGAAAGACAGGTAAAATAATGGCAATCGATATTGTATTGTAAATATTACGCGAAATTGCATTTTATTCGACATGTTTTAAATCGTAGAGACAAACTTTTTCCCGAGCCAGTAATAAGAAACATGGTGTATCAAGTATTGCAAGGTCTCGCTTTCATGCATAAACATGGTTTCTTTCATCGCGACATGAAGCCAGAAAATTTGTTATGTATGGGTCCTGAATTAATAAAGATTGCCGATTTTGGGCTAGCGAGAGAAATCCGATCGAGACCTCCATATACGGACTACGTGTCAACAAGATGGTAATAATAAGTTTTTGTAATGGTCCAGTTACAATTCGCAAAAACATTAGCTGACGATCAAAGAATTTGATACAATTGTAATCTAACATTCTTGTAAGCTAATTTATTGGATTAATCTCACTGCTTATTTAATTTCTTTATTTTATTTCTTGATTTAATTTCTTGATATTTAATTTCTTGATAAACCTCTATATAGGTATCGGGCACCAGAAGTGTTGTTACATTCCACGACTTACAACAGTCCGATTGACATTTGGGCCGTCGGCTGTATAATGGCCGAATTATATACGTTTAGACCCCTATTTCCTGGCAAAAGTGAGATCGATGAAATATTTAAAATATGTTCTGTAATCGGAACACCCGATAAAGAAGATTGGCCAGACGGATACCAATTGGCCGCAGCTATGAATTTCAAATTCCCAAATTTTACGCGTACATCGTTAACTGTGTTGATACCGAATGCCAGTCAAGAGGCAGTCATACTCATGGAAGATATGTTACAGTGGAATCCTATAAAGAGACCAACCGCGCAGCAATCGCTCAGGTATATTCAAGTAATATTTAAGTAATATAGATAAGTAATAAATTTATAAATAAATAAAATAATTATAAATACTTAGTAAATCGATTAACTAGCGAGTAGCAGAAAAGATCATTTTTCCTAATAAAAGTAGTAAGATACAAAAAAAATTAATGCTTTTGGTCGCGTATTGTGTAATTTTTATTTAAAAACTTTTTTTTTAGCACAACTTTTTCTTTCTCTATCCTATTATTTAAGACAATATTTATTTTGTATTTATTTTATAATTGTGCCAATAGTAAAATGACGGAAAATTAGAAACTTTGAAATGCTATAGCAATAGTGCTTTAAGGAAAAGAGAAACAAAAATTAATATATTAAAGTTGCACAAATATCTCCAAAAGAACAGACATTGATATATTTTTCAGATATCCTTAAAAATATTTTTGTAAAAATTTCCAAAAAAAAGAATCCTTAAGAATTTGAGAGTCTCCATTAATAACTTTTGTTATGGATGATTCTAGGTATCCGTATTTTCAAGTCGGTGATCCACGTATCATTAATAATAAAAAAATTGGTGTCATATCTCAACGAGACCTCGTTATGAACAAAATTAATCTTCCACCTCCTGCGCCTAAGCAGTACAATTACTCTCAGGAAGATCTTGTTGTCAACAACTTAGTTCAATCGAGGTAAAATACATTTTACACACACATATTATAAGTATGTGATATATATATATATATATATATAACAAAAATTCATATAATTTTATTATTATAACTATTGAGTAATAATTAATAAAATAAAACAATATTATTATTATCAATTTATACAAACTGCGAAAAAAATCATAATAAATATAATTTTGCAATAAATTCTGCAATTAATGTTTGACTTTTTAAATACATGAATTGAAATTTTAAATATTTATAGAGCGCCAGAAAAGATGCTCGTTGAATCACAACAGCAGTCGGCGGCTTTGCCGTTGCTAAATCACAATAATCACAAACGTGATAGCAGTATCTCTAAATGGGATGAGGATGATTTTGCTGATCTTTTAGGGTGCGTTGCATTGATTTTTTTAATACAAGACATGGATTTTTTTCTACCGTTATATGATTATCTCATCCTCTGATTATCTTTAGTCTAATCATTTGATTGTTTATATTAGAAGTAAAATCATCCCAGAGAATCCAAGCGCGATGCTTGTCCCAGATCGTGTGTACAAGGAAAATCGTGCCAACTGGAATGCCAACTATCAGCAGTCTGATAATTTGCACAGCAATACGAATTGGTCCCTACCAACGTGGAAGGAGTCACCATCGAGAATGTGGAATCAGTCAAACCAGTCCAATCAGATGAAGAACTCGCGTAAGGTTTCGGCGAAACAACACTACCTCAGTGTGGCTCGGTACGTCGCAGGCCAGAGCACAAATTTGCCATCCAGGTATATAAAATTTCCAATCCAAAAAATTCTTATTGCATGCGCAATGTTAGTAGTCTGCCATTTCTTTTTGATACGATTGCAAATCAGATGGAATATATTTTCCGAGCATTTAATAAGTATGCTCAAATTTATGCCATTTGGAAAGAATCATTCTCGAACAAGACCACCTCACAATATAATTGTTTGCAAGTCGATGTATATCTTGACTAATATTATGCAAGATTTAATTGCTGTATTATCACAAATCTTATTTCCATTAAATATCTTAAAAATTTTTGAGATCTTTATTGGGTCAGTTTGTCAAATTTCAATCATTCTTCATGCCGCGCCTTTTCTACATCTATATCAAGCCTTGACTCATTTTATCGAACATCTCGTCAAAAATATTATGATAATAGCAAATTTGCTACACCAGAGTACACAATCACTCGCGCTATATATGATATATGCATTGCGATATATCTTGGCAATTATTGTTCTAACTATCGATATTTCGACAAAATGCTTATTGCATTCATTGGTTGGCGATAAATATATACTGAATGGAACAAGTTTTTACAACTAAAATGCATGACAAATATCGTATATATACATAATATGTATATATTTCATAATTGTACCTTGTGTAATCCCTATTGTAAATCCAAAATGTGCAATAAACTGTCTATTTACCTAATGCTAATGTGTAGTAGCTTCTTTACAGTTTATCGTTTAATATTTTTTTTTCTATTCATTTTCAAGAAATGAGGATTCGGATATCAACCGATCTAAACTGCTATTAAATGGATTCATCGGTCAGGCAACATCCAACAAATATGAGGATTTTACAGAGTCCTTTTGGGGGCCTAGAAATAATGTTGAGAATCAAACAAGACAACATTATCTCGGGCGAAATCGTTATATTACCGAACAAAGCTTGAGATTACCTTACCCCAGTGTGTATGGTACCCAAAATATCAGTAAGTATTTCACTATAAGTACTTGTTATAATAAGTAATCGCATACAATATACATATACGTTACTATTGAATTTTTGCTTAAGAAATTTTTTTTCATTATTAATCTTTTGCAGTAAAAGTGATGTTTTTTTTATTTTTATGATTATTATAATTCTGTTGCAATGCAAAGATTGTTCCCTTCTATTCCAGAAGAATAATATATTTAATAATATTCTTAATAATATTCTTTAATAATATGCTAAATTTTTTCAAATAAGAATACAAATACTGTAATGCTCTATTTGCGCATCGCAAATAGAGAAAATGAATATGTTGCGATATAGTATTATATAGTTAATATATCTCTTTTTGATAGAAACTACCAGTAAGCCTATGTTTCAACCAAATTTATTTGGGAATATCTTCAACACGAAAGCCAGCAGTGGGCCTCATGGCCGAACAGATTGGGCAGCAAAATACCTCAAATGACCGTCGTAGAGAAATTTGTTTTCCCCCCAAATCTATAATTTGATTATCCCTTTATGGCCTTTATTTCGAGGCGAATTTCAACTGTGATAGAACGATCATTTTCGTTCCATTGTGACAGGCACAAGTAGAAAGAACGTGTTTTTTTTTCCATAAAGTTTAAGTGAGATTTTACAAAGATAAAATCGCACTTTAATTAGTTGAAGCGTGACATGTCGAATGGTATGGTAGAACGGAATTGTCACGGTGTTATTGAATTGTAGTACTTTCATACGAGTTCAAAGTTCCAGAGACGGTTATATAGATTGCTACAAGTCATCCATGTTAATTGATCGTGTATGAAAGTTTAATTTTCTGAGAAATGATACGGAACACGATGATGTATATAGATTCATAAGGTATACATTATATTATATACATATCATACATACATGCGCGCTCGCACGCATGTATAAAAATATATATTGTTTGTATATATTAATTAATTATATGCGGCGTAATCTGTTTATGATATTTGATCGTAGCAACACGATTCTTGAGAATGAATTGTAGAAGTATCGTAAAGTATACGAAACGGTACATTTGTTCAATGTATGTAGAATCAATATCAAAGTGTCACGCCGTATAATATTGAATAAAATGTACGCAAATATGACATTATTATTAATAGTATGACAAATATATAACAAATAATGCACATTCCCTATTACATATATACATTTTACGTAGCATACTCTTTTGTTATACTTTACCTGTTGTATTATAATTTATTTTTCAAAGTCCTTATGATTTTTGTATTAATTCGACAACGAGTGAAATCACATTGATATGTTACCACAATGCAAGACTTTTGCTCTTGGTAACAATAAAGAGATTTAAAAGGTAAGATATGAATATTATTTTATGATAAAAATGGGTTCAATGTGTAAAAGAGAAAAGTAATATGCTTTACTAAGTTTTTTTTTTACTTTATATGACATAAGAATAAAATGTTTAAACGCATTAATTTTAAAATATTGTAGTTTTCAAGGTGTTTTTCGCCAAAAGGAGATACATCGAGCATAATTATTTTGTTACACTCTGTATAATCATACATATAAATTTACAGAAGGGGTTGATATGTCGATATGTATAACGCGTATACATTGAATCATCACTACAATTTGTCTTGCATAATCGGAATAATTCATTAATCTTAGAGACAAGTGTTGTTTCTTTGGGCGTCAAAAATTTAAAAAAAAAAAAAATTTTTTTGAACAATCGCATAATTGAGTATATTATGTTTTGTTCCATAATATCGCTAATTACTTAACTTTATAAACTTTGATTACAATCTTCTACATAACACTGGATATGTATTGAGCAGATAACGCAAATAACGAAATTGGAAGGGTAAAAGACGGAATGTTGTGTATGTGTGTGTGTGTGTGTGTGTGTGTGTGTGTGTGTGTGTGTGTGTGTGTGTGTGTGTGTGTGTGTGTGTGTGTGTGTGTGTGTGTGTGTGTGTGTGAACATGTATGTATGTGTGTCCTCGATAAATGGTCTGGACGTATCATAAATATCTTAAATCACATTCGCATTCACTAGATGAGTACTACATAATAACATCTCTATCATATATTCATATGCATCTAGATATTAATATAAATCACGAATAATCTGATCGTCAAACGTTATTTATTGAAGTTAATGATAAATAAAAGATTAAATTCTTGAGTTTAAAATTATATCCATTAAATAAGAGTAAAAGCAATCTTTTATATATTAAGTACTAGTTGTCGATTATTGTTCAGTATTGTCCATATCCATTTCGTTATTATGGTAGTTACATGATTAAATATGATTTTATTTCTTTTCGAAAATGCATCTAGAGAATGTATCCAGTGAATATAAAATAATTATGACGTCTAGTGTACCATATGAATATACGTATAATTTTATATTTACGTATCAACTATTCACACATGGAGATGCATATAACAGCTTGACAGAATATACTCGTGCGATAACTTTATCAGCAAAAATTTCTTAGTTGTCAACCATCAATAGTCTAACAGTATATTATGCATTGAAATAGTAACAAAAACAACAAATATAGAATAAGTACATTGGTACATACAATCATTTTTTTATCAAATGAATAACAATTTCGCTTTCGTAAGACTTTTAAAAGTATTCGTAAAAGTGATTTGTCAATGTGAAATAAAAGGCACACGATATCCTTAACAAAAAGGAACGGTCGAAATTCTTCGTATCTTTCACAAAATATGCGCAATGTTTTGCACAATTACTTCCTTTGTGCGTGTGTTTAATCTGGCGAAATTCAGAATAATTTCGATTAAAACTATATATATATATATATATATATATATATATATATATATATCATATAGCTTGCATATAAAATAAGTACCAATGAAAACAGTATTAAAGTTTGAATGAAAAGCATCATTAAATAAAATGTAAAATTAAATTTTTATTCGCAAACCAATATTTGCTAATGTATTATTATTATCAATTTACAAGAATAGCGGGAGCACTTTAAATTTGCGTGCCAAATATCTAACATATTTAACAAATTACAATGTTTTTATGATTAGTTTGTTGCTTTATTTTTCTCTTCTTTATTATGCTAAACTCGATTATATTCTTATTTTTTATTCATGTTATGTATAGTTTTAAAAGTTATTCTTTACTCAATTTATACTATATACATACATACATACACACCTACTCGCACACACGCGTGCGCGCGCGCGTGTACACGCACATACATTCATGCAGTTATTTTTAACATTTTATAATGTTATTTTAGTACTTATTTCTTCAGAATTTATATCCTTTTTATGATACTTTTCGTCCATGCAAAACACTTAGAAATGCTTTTTCAATATTTTGACAAAGTCATAACACGAGCTATCTTTTTTTTTATTTCTTTAAAGACGATACTTGTACATACATATGCAAAGAATAATTAAGTAAAAAATCAATTTTAGGACGATACATAATATGAGTAGCAATATAAATGTTGAATCTTACAATTGATAATATAATAAAAAAAATAAAATCAAATTCTGCGAAATGTACGATTTTTTAATTCCAACTTAAAAATCTCTAACTCTCCTAAATATTCAGCCTTGTAGCCACTTTTCAACTTTTATATCTTCTTCGACACGCACGACTTACACTTGCTAAATCACGAACACACAAACATTTTCTCCCTCTCTTTCTCTCTTCCTCTCTTCCTCTCATATATTTATGTGAAAGCACCAGATTTAACACAGCACACGAGTATATGCGTTCTAATGTTGCAAGATCGCGTTACTCGCCGAGGTAGCGTTAACCAAGATCTTTGGTAAGGCCGTCGTTGACGCATCCAACAATCCTCCGTCACTCAATAAGCTCATAGTGCTGTTCGATAATAATGTTGACATCAGAATCGTGGCCAGCACATTCTCGGTAGCCTTCGGCTTCGGTATCGCTGTTGTTTTTTCAACGACAGGTAAAGTGGAAGAGATTGCAGTTGTCAGGATGCTTGCCGTTACGTTAGCGAATGGAGTTGTCGAAGTTTGAACTTTTGCCATCTTCAAACACACGTCCTTGGCTTGTACAGGTGGCCCAAGACAAGCATCCATCATATATGCCAATAGAGATCCAATAGTCAAACCAGTAGTGTATGACAAGGTCATAATATTACCTTGGAAAATATTCAAAATGTTATGAGATATTAATCTTTAAATTTATTATATATGTTTTTCAGTGTTGTATATTTGTGATATTTGTGAAAAGTTTAAAAAAATCAATCGATCGATTAATTTATAATAATTTACATTGTGCTTATTTTGCTTGCATGAAAAAGGCTCGCATAACGCAAACGATACATAAAACAATCCATGTGAATGTAGTCTAGAAGTTTACAGCACTCTGCTTGTCAGTTTAATTTTAAGGGAGGTACTTGGATTTATGATATGTGATGATACCTGCAAGTTCTCGATGTTCCTCTGGTACTTTACTAGGTGCCTGAATCATAGGTATAGAACCAACTATACCATTTGTAAGGCCAAGTAGCCAAGAGAATAGAAGCGGATATCCTTCGCCAGAGAGAATGGGTGCACCACGCGGAATTGCGCAAAGAAGAAATAGAGGAATAAGTATGACTCGTGCGCTAGAGAAATAAAGCAGGTGAGTTCGTTTCCATTCATAAGGTATCACGGCGAATACCTACAAGAAATCAAATTCTTCTTATTATAATCCATATACATAAGAAATATTTTTATCTCGCTGTTCTATTCGTTTCATTTTTACTTTTTAAAAGCGCATTTAAGTTACTGTTTAAACATTTTAATTTTCTACAACTTTATCTGTTTGAATTTGAATAATAACAACTGTAGTATTAAATGCAGAGAGCAGAACAGTAAGATCGAGAAATAATTTGTATAATATAATTAGCGATACCTTGCCGAGTAAATCGGAGGCATTAAAAGCGGTCATCAAAATGACTGGCATCCATGATTCAAATTTACAAGATATTATTTCCGACACAATTCCTGGATAGAGGCAGAGCGTTACGAAGTAAGCAACACCAATGCTGGCCATATAGGGAAAGATCAATTTGGCGACTTCGAGTCTTGCGAGTAAACCTCCTAAAAGATTGTTTTATCATTTAAACTGAATAATCAAGATATATTTCATATTTCAAATTGCGATAAAATCTTTTCAACTACCCCGCGATGACTGACGCGATGGTGCGTATAAACTGCATAATAAAGCCGTGTAAAAAAACAGTATTATATAAACACTTGAAAGTTTATGTATAAATGAAAATTCTTACTTTTTATGCCGGACCATGGCGTACTTGTGTTTTGGGTTCCATAGGCTCCTCTCATAACTACGACGTCTTCAACTTTGTAAGTTGGTCCAGCGCTACCAGGTGGATTGCCCGAAGGAGCACTAGGCTCGTATACCGGATTGCTGAACGAGAATGCAGAATACTGTCCAGCCGCTGAAACAATCGAATAAAGTATATTGTCGACAACCTCGATACATATATTTCTTTTTGCAAAACAGTCTGAATGAAATCTTCAAAGAAATTCAGTATCATTCTCATGGGAATTAATTCTCAATTACAATTCAAATCAGCACTTCCACTCGCAGCGTCTGTTCCCAACGGACTCGTTTGAATCTTCAATACTCCGTATTGGCCTTTCGAAGGATCGCCAACTTGATCCAATGGATCCATCTATTTAATAGGAGCGAAAATATCAAATTTATTATTAAGTTATTGCATAGGAAATGTCCATTTTGCATCAACAGACATCAATTTTAAATAATTTCGAGAAAAATTAAATTAGAAACAGTGATAATTTTAAGTACCAGGCCGACATCTTCCGTTGGTTCCAACGTGATACGATTTCTTTCCTGACACAGCGTTATGTAAAATTGCACAAAATCGGTCTTTCGTACTACTTGATGCAGCACAAAACATAACAAGATCGTCATATTTGATAAGATGAAAAACATAGATGTATTGCCACGTTCATCATTGAGTAAAGACTTTGTTATTATTCGATTGATGGACACCCAAAAACCAGCGACACCTGAAAACATGTAACAAAATATTTCTCTCTCTCTCTTTTACATAGTATCTTCCATAATAATATTAGAAGAAACACAAGTGTTGTTACTTGTAATGCATCGAGTATTAATGAGGAAATTAATTTTTTCTCAGGTTCGACATTTAAACAATTAAATAAAAAATTAAAATTCTATTGAACTAATTTTCTAACAAAAGACAAATTCCAACCACTTATGAAAACTCACTTTCTCCAGTCATCACGGCTTGAGTATATCGACTAGGAAGCATCGATGTATATCCATAAAAACTCGATTGCTGAACTGTAATGTTATACAGAAGACAATCAAATTTTCATAGTATATTAATAGCTAATAATTAATTGTAATTGTTAGCTAGATTTATTGAAAAAATATTACAACAGTTTCAAATTAATCAGATGTAATCCAAAAATTTTTTATGTACAGCAAATATAGTCGGAAGACTATAATATAATAATGAAAAAAAAAAAAGCGTAACAAATCTGTTTTATCAAAAGCGTAAAAAATGTCAGATATTTCAAAAACATATCAAAGATTTTTATTAAAATAACAAAAGCAAGAATGTATGTAACAGCATAATTAGTTTGGATTTCTTGGAATATTTATTAAAAGATATTCATCAAATAAGTGATATTACGTAATCAGAGAATGAATAAATAAATGCTTGTAACATTGCTCTATTATTATAATATTGACGAAATTATCAATAATGTTTTAACTTTTACCTGTACAACCGAGCGATACTATAGCGACGGCCACCAAATTGATAGTATAAGAAGTTGCAACGCCGAAAAGTTCCCACCAAATTTCGCAGATCACCACAAAGTTCAGAGTAACGAAGGAAACCAGATATCCTAAGCATTAAAAAATTAGATTATGCATTCGAAATAAAACGTCGCTGATCCTGATTTGGAAAAAACTTAATTAATCACGTCTTGTCAAATGACTTGAGTAAATCAGAGTCGTTAGTAATTTGCTGTTTAGTACAATTTCATCTTTGTTATCAAATCATTTTAAGCTACGCTTAAGTGTGATAAAGTTATTCAAAAATTTTAATTGGAAAATTTTTACGTATATACAAATATTATGAAGAAAGTTTAAAGACGACGATCGTAAATGATATCCTTTTATATGTATATATTTATATATTTATATAGATATATCGCGAACACGCGCACGTTCATCCGAATGTTACTCGATCAATTTAAAGACAATTACGGTCTCTGCACGTCTCTTACCAAATGTAATTCGCGTGTTGAGCGACAGGGTCTCGACTAGAATATTGTTTGCAAAGACTGCGAAGAAAGCCATAATGATGTAAACGACGGACATGTCGAATATGACGGTAGTTCCCGGATACCTAGCTTGAAAATAATCCACCGCTATAATGAAGCTGTAACAGAAAATGGCATACGTCGTCGGTACAACTCGTGAGATTTTTAATCAAATTTTTCAACGCAATGTTAAGCTATTGCCACGTGTTTTTTTTTTTCTGCTTTTGTTCACTGTACAAAACTACGCGAAATATGGTGGCCAAATATCGGAGAGGGTCATTCACAGCGATTAATTATTATCACTGATTCTCTTTGAGCAAAATAGAGTCTAGCTATAGGAATATTGGCTTTAAAGAATCTCGATTATCATGAATTAACATGTACGAGAGATAATATTATAGGTATTGTACGTTGTCGTAGGACCTGTTGTAAGGTAGAAGAAAGCCTATGCCGCCAAGGATCAGAGCCATATAAATGAAATTGCATTTGTCGACGGGCGGTGAGAGATGCGTGAATCCGTTGGAGAACTTGAACTCGTTCATGCCCCTGGCTTTGCCCAGCTGGACATATCCCCGGCTCAGATTTTCGTCCATCGTGCCAGAGGAGGAGACGAGGAAGATTCGAAGGCGAGAGATGAGTCGGAGGAGATCGGCGACTTGATGCTTGGACGAGCTTTTCTAATCCATCGTACGGAAACGGGCGAATGTTCCGCCGCCCGTTTCTTCCTGCCGCCGGAATGCTTTGATCGCGCACCTGATCACTGCGATATTTATTTCCTCGCGTACTGCGTACGCCAAAGCTCTTCTTCTTACCCTCGAGCGCATGCTTTGACATTCACGGCATTGATTTCTGCGCGCGCCGACTTTCCACGCTACCCTGATGGCATGCTACACGGTCTTCGAAATCCGAAATCCGAAATCCCTGAAATCCAATACTTGATTGACATCCCGCGCCAGATATGTTTCGTGTCCGAACTGCTCGAATATCACATCTACGACGGTTCAATTATGCCGATTCGAAAAGAGATTCGAGGCATTTAATATGTAAAAGAGTTCCGCTTTGATCGCCTTTCTTCTTTCTCTAAAGGAAAGCATTATTATATTATTGAAGCTATAATGGCACACTCAAACAGTATGATTGTTATAAACTAAGAAAGGATTCACTTTTTTAAAATTCTTTAAAAAAAAAAGAATTCTATAGACGAGTTAAAAAAATTCTTTTTTTTTTTATTCGAAAAACGGCTCAAATCGCTGACATAAAAGCGAATTTTTTTTTAACTCTTAAGATTCTTTCATACACAGAACGAGGATGAAGAAGACGACGTCATTTCATAATTCGGAAATTTTAGAAAGAATTCCTTTCGCATCTCATTTTTCTTTTTAAAAAAATTTTTAAGAGTTTCAAAAAAATTCGCTTTTATCTCACCAATTTTGGATTGGTGCTCTTTCTCGGGTACAAAAGGATTTCTTTTTATACCCGTCCGCGTCAGTGAAAACCTTTTTTGCAAGGATATCATATTTGAAATGGACTACGCTAATTTATTAAATTTATAAAAAACATAAAAAAGTGAATCGATTCTTTTTGAGTTTATAATGATCATCTGTTGTTTTAATTGGTATGCCGATCTTTAATAATATGTAATACTTAACTCGCCTGCACCGGACACTCGAATCTGCACGACGCGACGCACGGAGACGACCCAAGTAGTTACAAGCTGCCAGCTGCCATTTTTGTACATACATACCGTTCAGTTGATTAGAACTACATATCGGTATAATTCACTTGCCTTGGGGCAAGTAAAAAGCTGCAGTTGTTTCGTCATTATGATACACCCTGTATATGTATACGTATACGTATGTATATGTACACTCTCAGACAGAAATGCCTACAAGTATGAAGTTGGCCGTATTCAGAGTTTATCTTTTTCTTTTCAATGTGGAAGGCAGTAGAAGGAGAAAGATAAACTCTGAATACGGCCAACTTCATGCTTGTAGGCATTTCTATCCGAGAGTGTACTTAATATCGCTCGAAACACTTGGTGCCGGCTCACGTCAGTCCATTTGAATTGTAGCCTGCGTTCGGTTTTTCTCCCAATTCTCCCATTGGGAGCATATACTATACTAAAAATCTATAGGGTACGTTACGTATATTATAGATTTTTAGTATAGTATATGTTCCCAATAGGAGAATTGGGAGGAAACGAACGCAGGGTTAATCTTTTGTTCGTGCTCGTAGCAGCTCGGTAACTTGAATATCATTGGTTCTTGCCTTTGATTCTTCCGCGGATCTAAGCGTAGAAACTACAAGTTGTCTTAAAATATTGAACATGTTTGGACGTGTTTCGACGCGAAGGAAAATGTTTGAAAATTGCTGATGCAATCTACCGATTCTGTTG
Source organism: Tetramorium bicarinatum (assembly GCA_928718305.1). Classification (NCBI taxonomy): domain Eukaryota; kingdom Metazoa; phylum Arthropoda; class Insecta; order Hymenoptera; family Formicidae; genus Tetramorium; species Tetramorium bicarinatum. The sequence goes on from OV788327.1 coordinate 16,756,158, forward strand.
AACAATTATTTATTTATTATTCACCAAAGTGTTTCGCATAACCAATTTGATCCGACCTAGGAACCGGGTGCCATTAACAGGAAGAAGAAGAAAAAGATGTAGAAACTACGCGTAGTAAAGTCTAGCGCGGACAAGTGAGGTAGCCACCAATCAGAAATCGCCCACGACACCGAGGACACTGTTGGCCCGCCAATCAGAAATAACCAGCCAGCGACTACTGGCTATTATCGATAAATAGGCGTAATCGCAGGCGTATGTATGTATGTACGTACATACATACATACATACGTATGGCGTGACGTTACGTTGTCGTACATACATACACGTACTACCAGTTATACTATCTCAGCACAGCTCTGAACTCGATCTTTACTCAACATCATCTGCTATGATTTGCAATTGCAAGTGACATTGGCGTGAGTCGCGCAACGTCGTAACGTCAACCTGAATACTCTCGTTTGTCCAAGGGAGGTTTTCTGGCTGCCTGGAATCTGGGGATAGCTCCTATCCAGAAGAAGACAACTCAACGGCGACGACGACATTTGTCAGCGCTCGTCGACAGCCGTCTCTCGTAAACGGCGTGTTTGTTTGGCGCAAGAAAGATATGTCGTTGAATACGGCACACGCCAACGGTGGAGTTCTTCTCCATTCTGGCGAGTGGTAAGCGACAAGATCTTCCATCTCGCGTCCTCCGACGTCGCGAGTCCGAGATTTCATATGCTAACGTTCGCGATGCGGTCTCACGGTGAGCGACGGTGACCGTTTCTGCCGCGCAGTAACCGCCATAATCTTCCCGCCGACATTGGCTCCATGTCCTTGCCACTTTATCGACATCATTGTCAGTCAAACTTACACACGTGCACAATCGTTTATTAATCGTGCACGTCGGCTCCTTTACATGACGTAGCTCTTCCGTACCTCGCCCGCATGAATCAACCTTGCAATAAATTATTGCGCAATATCTCGCGCGACGACGAGATGACAACTTTTGACCGATTTACCTGATTCTCTCTCTCTCTCTCTCTCTCTAGCATTATACTCTTCTGCGACAATGTCACGATGGAATTTCACGGACAAGAACAAGCGGAGTTTATTGGAAAGAAGCATGGCAGATTGTACCTGACGACGCATAGGATGATCTTCAACGCTAAAGATCAAAAGGAAAGGATGCAGTCGTTCAGCTTCCCGTTTGTTACGTTGAACGAAGTGGGACTGGAACAGCCAGTTTTTGGTGCTAATTTCATAGGAGGCAAATGTCGTGCCCAACCGAACGGCAATTGGATTGGAGAGTGCAAGTTTAAATTGAGATTCAAGAGTGGCGGAGCAGTGGAATTTGCTCAGGCTTTGCTGAGAGCCGCAGCGATGGGTAAGCAAACGCGACGTGCTCTCATGTACCGAGATCTTTTTTTTTTGGTTTTGTTTTTTCTACATATCGGAGCTAACAGATAGGATTAAGTACATACTGCGAAAACAAGTTTCGCGATTCAACTTGACTACAGGATTGTATATCATCCACGTGCTTTTAGCTCAACGCAACGGTCCCGCGATGGACGCCCCACCACCTTATACACCTCCATTGTCCGATTGGTACCCGGCGCAACCTTCGGCTTATCAACCTTCTACAACTGGATATTACGGATGGATGCCTCCAACCAATGTGTTCCCAGATGCTCCGCCAGGTCTGACCGCGGCTCTTTAATGTCCAATATTTCTATTTCTAGATTTCATGATTTAGCTGCATAAAAAATATTATTTCAAGTATTTCTACAAAACACGCGTCTCGCTATTCTCATATGCAACACTTCGTTAATTGTTCAATTGAATTGATCTTGGAAACGGTATCTTTCAATTTCGTAGATATATTCGGAGAACACCGCGTGATAAACTTTTCAAATATCTTGATGATCCTTTTATACATGTATAGTTAATATGAAAAATTGATGAGCTAAATAATATTTATCCTATCAAATACTAACTCTTGACTTTATTAAATACTTGAACGTTTCTATTTAACCCTCTTGAGACTTAAAACTAAAATGTTTGCTAGCGAAAATTACATTTTCCCCTAATATTATTCAAGTGCATACTGTATACCTTGTTATAATGTTAAAGTCTTATAATATGTAACGTTTGATGTTAAAACTTAAAATTGTAAAAATTTGCATTAATCCGATCAATCTGGTACGCAGAGCATCCTGGAATGTTAGCCATATATTTGAATATCCGTCCTCGTCATCGTTGTCATAGTGATCCTTTGTTTGTGTCAAACATTTTTAGTGTCTCATAATATATGTATAAAATTCATATTAACGTACTTCCTCTTTTCTAGGAAATACAGTCTTTATGACGGATAGCCCGCCACCGTATCCCGGCATACAACCAGGATACGGATACGCGAGCGGCCCGCCACATCAAGGCGCCGGAGCTGCAGCGGGTCAACCAGGCGCTCCTCCCGGATGGGCTAATCCGAATTACAATAGCCAGCCAATGTCCCATGCAGGTGCGTATCCTGGCGGTTATGGTCAACCGCCTTATAGCGGTTATCCGCCTAATCCACCACCGTATTCGACATATCCGCAAAGCGGCTATACGCAGCCTGGACCTTATAATCAACAGCCGGGACTTTATAATCCATATCCACGTCAATACTAACAAGTTGTAATGAATAACTCTATATATATATATATATATATATATATATATATATATATATATATATATCTGTAAATTATATATGTATATACATATATACTTATACATACATACACAATTTTATCATCAAATTATTAATTAAGACAGATGGACAAACTTTGACAGAATTGCAAAGTAATAAAAAATTGCTAAATATTCTTTATTATTAAACATAATATATATGCTTATGCAAAACAAATATATATTGTTACGCCGAAGATTCGGCTCGAGACGAAGGCTGAGACAACGCGGGCGCAACAATATATATATATTTTTTTTTTGTCTTCCCTAAATATCGATAGCTTAGTAAAAATACATAAACTATACTCTTTTCACGATTGCATTGAATATAACAAAAAATTATATTTATATGCGTTGGTTTCACAAGATTAAACATATTAAACATATATACTATTTAAAAATATATATATATAAAACATATAGAATATTAAATATTGATTAAAGATAATTTTTGCTGTTTTTATTTAAACCTGTCAATTTAAGACTTCGCCTCAAAATGAAAAGATAGATAAACGCGAATATTTACTAAATTTGAAAGTTTTAAGCATTGAGCAATACATTTGCGTAACATGTCCTTGCATATCTAGAAATAAGATTGGCTTTCACTTCACTTAATTATTATCTCGTAGTTGTCAGTTGATCCGTAAGCAGTTTGGACAGACAAATATAATAGACTGTGTGTTTCAAGTCCACTCTTAATCCGCGTTCTTATATTGTGCATTTGAATATTGAGTGCTATTAAATTGGTATATAATTGTTCATATGTACATGAGTGCATAGACAAATGTTTTTATCGATTATTAAATGGTTTGCATCCAAAAACAGTTAAAAAACGGGTAAAATTGCGTGCAAAATCATGCCAGAACAAAATAAATCCAGAACATCAAATAGAAGTTATATTTGTATGTACTTGATTAATATCAATATTAATAATAACGTTAAAGATACGTGAATTAGATTGTTTACTTTTATCATCATTGTATTAAATTTTAATATTATGAGCTTTTCAATCATAATCTTTATTTAATATAAATTTAAATGAAAAAGAATCATTTATTGCAATTTGTCAATTTTTATTTTAAAAAAATTTCTGTATAGAATTTATAAATCTTTTAAAATAATCATGTTTATTGTGATTCTATTTGCATCTCTAAACTTAATTTGTGTGAGACGCTATTTCGCTTCATTAGCATTATTATAATTTTAAAAAAATTCTAATATTTTGGTTAAGAAAACGGCTTTCCTTTCAGAATTTAAGAAAAATTTAGACATAAAAATTTGACGCGGTAATAATGTGACACTTTATTTTTAACTTGTATTCAATTGCATTATTCCACGATGCCGTTCTTTTCTTTTATCAGATGCAAAGGCTGCTGAAGCTGCACAGAGCGCATATTATGATCCTAATAGACCTCAATGTGCTTATGTTCCACCACCAGAATATTACGTAAGTGTTATATTTTAGATAGATGTAAAATATTTATAGTAATGTCCAAAAGTTTATATCTGCAGGATTTTTGAATATAATAAACAATATATATATATATATATATATTGTTTATTATTTATGTATATTTTTGTTCACATGAAAATGCTTGCCTGAAAAACATTTCTTTTATTCTTTGATTTTTTTTTGATATATTTGATATGAAACAAGATGCTTTGTCTCATTCTTGTGACACTCCGTTGTATTTTTATCACGAGCAATATAGATTATCTTATTGTAAGTTCACTATCAGAAGATATCTTAAACATTTGTCGCCACATTGTGTACTTGACATTATATCTGTGTCTGTATCAGGGGTAGCATATTTTTGTTCTCCTTTATAGAAAATGGACAAATTCGTATATATACATATTTGAAATGTGTATATATATATATATAATTTTTTTTACGATATTATACAAATATATAATATATTTTGTCGGTATATTTCAGGAGAGTCCACCAGCCTACACAAAGAAATATCAGTGAAAATGTACACACGTCACACAAGCTAATTATCTAGTGCAATCGATATGCATTCCACTTTAGGCGAATACTGCAAATTTGTATGCTGTCGCGCATTTAACGTAACAAACTGTCAATGTTTGTTATGTAGCAACTCTTGAATCTGGATAGATTCAAGATGATGGTTGAAGGTGCACTAGGTTTTTCTCGTTACAGCTATGCAATGTTAAAGCACAGGTATTACTGAAGATATTTGCAATATTGCTATGTATTAATGCGAGTATTAACAATAATTTCTTATGTACATGTTATTTCTTAAAAACGATTGTATTGTTGTGTTTCACACGAGTCTATATAATTGTACGGAATAAATGTTTACACACATGTAAATACATGTAAGCGATTTGTATGACCATGAATTTGCTATAAATGAATATGTATATATTTTACGTTTTTATTGAAAGTTTCAAAAATACACAATATATCAATATTATGACACTGTAGTCGAGCAATGTGGTCGAGCGTAAAAACAAACTTCTATACAAGTTCAATATCGTTCTTCGGGTACATTTTTCGGAAATTATTTTCTCAATAGCTAGAGAAAACGTGAGATTATTTCTATTTACAATATTCATAAAAGATAATTTACATTACAAGGAGATATTCTTATATGGGCTCTCTCAGTAGCTATATCCTTAAAATGCGTTCAACTTAATATCTTTCTATTTAACAATATAACTTTATTCGTTGTGACAGCACGGTATAACAAGAAAAAATATTAACATCAAATAACGGAATACTGACATACGAGATGGCATATACTGTATCCACGTTCTCTAATATTTTTGCAAAAGAAAAAAAAACTGCCTAGAATCCTATCCAAGCAATGTTTGCAAGTTATAGATGTATGTACGCTCGGAGATACGCGTAAAAAGTTTTAAAAATCTACCCGTACTCGGAGGTAACTGTCAAACTGAGATTTCCGTTTTCGATGTGAGTACTGTGATACCAAATCCGCGTATCCAACAGTACGACATCCGTTACATCGACAAAGAATTTGAAAGATTTACATTCGCTATCGCATTCCGGCGTTGGAGCCACGATCCATGTTTTGCTACCTATTACCTGAGCTTGCCACATGAGTCTCGATATGTAATCCAGCTACGGAAGGGAATCAGACATATTTGTAAGTATTGATGATACATTTTTGTGACACGCCGCCGCACGCGGATAGTTGTTGGACTATAAAACTCACATGCATAACGGCACCTTCCTCGTAGCCCATGAAAATATAATTGCTGTACGGAATTTCCGCGTCAATCGGCAAGAAGTGAGGTACGTTGTAAAACTTGTTCATGGCATCTAAGATCTGTGGATGGCAATTTTTCCAGCCGACATACCAGGGATCTTCGCCCTCTCGATGTAACGCTCGATCTTTGCTCATCGCAAATACCTCGCGCAGGTTCGCAAAGTTACTCTTGAAATGCAAAAACTGGCATTCCTCTTCTACCGACTCGTAGGCACCTTCGATACGCTCGTACAAATTCCGAAAGAATTCCAGGGTAAATTCCTTACGCGCAGGCCAATCATATATTGCATTCTTTATTAACATAGGTCGGGACGAATAGGAATAAGAGCGAAACTCCTCTTTGGTCAAATTTGGCAAGATTAACGGCGCTTCGACGTCGCGACAGTAATCGCACCTCGTTCGCGGCCTCGTAAATTCCCATACGAGATAATTATTTGGCAGTAAGCATCGAGTTCCTTGAAAACTCTTAATTATATTTGTGTAAAAATATCTATTAAATATGCCATAAAGAAATGGCATCACGAGCATCACCAGCAATTTCTTCGAAGGTGTTGCAAAGCTACGATTCTTGGCACTTTTTGCATCACTAGTACTAGTCAGAGTAATGGTTTTTAAATCGTTTATCACAGTCCCGTGTTGGATATAATTTTCAGTTAATTTAAGAAACGCTTCTTGTATAAACTCTCCACTGTTTTCTCTCGTTGCCATTTTAGAATAATTTAAATAGATCTTTGATTAATCCATCATTCGTATCTCTGCCTCTCATTTCGAGTTACTTGCATTCGTACTTTTGTGCTTTCATTCATGCTAAGACGTGAGCGAAATTTATTTCCTGTTTTGACATGTTTAGAGAATGCGAAATATAATTTGTGTGTCTCAATATATTCCACTCTCTCACTCTTGTACCACGCGGTATCACTTGCGTTACAGTTTCAATTGATCTTAGCAATATATTAATAGTACGTATTTTGTGATAGAGAAAGCGAGAGTACGTGCTGTAACATCACTACCACTTCCCGTATCCCGTTTTAATAATCGCTCATGATGTATTGCTAGCATCGCGCGTATCGATACGTACATTTATCATTACCCCGATAAATGCGAGATCGTTGTACAGTATATGAATCATTTGCTTTATTTAGATCTTGACGTGGTTCGATTGTTTACATTACCAGAGGATATCTGTGACTTATAAATTCAAGGTTTGACACACATACACATACAAACAAATTTCGCCATGTCATTTCTCGCAATGGTCCAGTGCAGCGTATCTTTACGCAAAGACAAAATCACCGATTTAAAAGTACAACGAATGTATACGACGATAAATAATATAGCCCATATTTACACGCTCGTACGCGCAACATCTTGAGCTCGTCCTTGAGCTACATACTCGCGTACTGCGAGAGCTCCAAAGCTGCTATCGATTATACGACGGAAACTTTCATCTTTCCCACTTGGTGGGGATTCTCCTTCCAATGGCATTCACATCTCACATCTGCCTTAGAATGGAAGTCTGCTTTAGTCGCGGCCAAGTACTTTAACAAGACGTTTCCTGCATCGTATGTTCAACAGATGTGTCTACCGTCTCCATTAAGAAAAACAGCTTGCATTATGACACACGCGTGTACGTTTGGAAGAAATTATCGGCGCATAACACATGCCGACAGAATAGTATAATATATGAATTGATATTACCGTGTCCTTTACGTAATTGGATTTCTACCTAATCGGATAGAACTGCGATTAAAACGATTAAGCATTAAAAAACAAAAGTCTCAGAAGTATTTATTTTATCAAATCACACAACTAATGTACAAGTCCCATTCAAACCAACTTCTGAAGTAGATTTCTCGACACGTGTCAACTCGTAACACAACTCGTAGGAATTACTACAAATTTTGATTTATTTCATATTCTTGCGATAATACGATTCAAACGGTAGAAAACCTAATTTACAGCAGTTACAACGCTAAAGAGTATACATGAATCTTTTATGTATAATTCTTACAGAATGTGATACAGCACGACGTATGGACTCGTTTTGACCTGTCTTTTTACACGTTATTTTACTACTAGGCCAATCACAAACGATTGAACGGATTTTCGTAATTTTATTCAGCGCGAAATTCGTTGTTATTCTGCTGTTGAGTTCATGCAATCATATTAAAGTGTAAAATTATCAATCCATCTTTTGTTTACAAGGACTTTGCTCAACTTTGCTCAATAGTAATATAATGTGCTGTAGTCTATATTACACAAAAGAGATGTGTGTGTGTGTGTGTGTGTGTGTTTCTTTTTTGTTTTAAAAGCTACAAAAAAGTAAAATTTTGTTAAAATTTAACATGTATACCAAGAATAGATCTCATACAATTTTTGAATTATGAGCTTACGAGTGGGTATACGATTATTGATAAACTGAATGTTATGCGAAAATTATAAGTTGCATAGATAATAATCACTTAAAAAATTTGCTTATAAATGCTATGTTATGACTTAAACCCTTTCGCTATGACGCGCTTGTAATAAAAGCGCAAAAAGCAAATTTTTTCAGTGCAGACAACGCTTAAAGAAAATGTTTAGTGAGTAATAAAAATAAAGTTACAGATATTTCAATCATCCGAAGTGATTTTTTAACTTGTCTACAATATCCAATTAAGTCATATCCAATTAAATCATAAGTATCTTTTGTAATATATAATTGTTTTTATCTTAAATGTCGAAAACTGAAGAGAATAGAAATATACGTTTTTATAAATAATCCCTCACATGTTTCTGGACATAAATGTATGCCCAAAAATCTTTGCAGCGAAAGGGTTATATGACGTATAATTGAGTCATAAAAATTGTTGCTTTGTTAAATAAGTAATACAAATAATGCATTAAATTATTGAAATTAAAATTCTTGGTTATAATATCCACATAAAAATAGCATTTTTTTCTTGCAAAAAGGATTTGTAAACAAATCGAATTGAAATTAATTTATAGATTTTATAAATTTTGAATAAAATTTGTAGATATATCTTGATAAAAAAAAAGAGTTTTGAAATTCACATTGTCAAGAATTCTACGTAATATTATCACAACACATTATTAATATTATGGAAGTTTCACTAATCACAGTTCTCTCAAGACTGCCTTATTTTCAGCAGTGTAGAAAATTCAGGGGCATACACTTAAATCTGGACTATGAGAATATAAAACATTTGGCATAATGATTATATTCGTTTTTCCCACGAAATCAAGACTAGTCACCTAAATTGTTTTTGTAACGGGGCTACGTTTATTGGGTATTCTCCGCACGACGAATGCAACTCAAAATAAATTATTACTTACTGTTAGAAATGTGTGTGTGTGTGTGACTAGCTGACAGTTTTTATGTCAATGTAACAGCAGTGTTTGTATCAATTTTTACACCCGCGTAAACTTTACAGAAATCGAAATTTCCAGCGATTCGCGATCAGAAGTAACACCATTTGCCAAGAATAGCATCCTTAATAGCCGCGATGTACTGCGCGGGAACCCAATATATCCAATATCTCGATGCTTCCGTAGTGCCTAATTGTATTGCCTACAAGTTTTCAAGATTATAATCGGATTAGTCAAAATGATTATTGAATCACTTGGGGCGAGTATAATACACTAGCGAAGCTAAGCGCGACACATACCATAATGTGATATTCAGGATGATCGTGAATAGGTTCACTGTGCACACCTTTTATCGAATTCATAGGTATTTTGTCTGTCCTTTCTTTCGTGCCGATCCAAAGTTGATCTTGCTCCAATTTAAATGTTAGTCTGACTTTTCCTCCAGACTTGTTTAACATTCCAGCTAATGGAAATTCAGGTAAAGGTTCCTATTGTATCGTATCAACCGACAGTATCAGTAGTAGAATAGATTTTGACCGTATGTGTGTGCATGTACATATGTATATGTGTGTGTATATGTGTGTGTGTGTATGTGTGTGTGTGTGTGTGTGTGCGCGTGTGTGTATGATGGGCTCTATACAGATTATACAACCTTGCTATCTAGTATTCCTGGCATCACGTCCTCCGGGATACCTTTATCTAAAACTTTCCTATGGACTTTTTGTTGCGAAAGAGGTTCTTTGCTCGCTGAAGAAACAGCCTCGTCGACGAGGTCTTGTTTCGTTGGAATTGACACAGCCAATACATCATCTAACTTTGATCCAACTATCATGACTTTGGCACCTTAAACAACATTTGTGGTAAAAAGATATATATATATATATATATATATATATATATATATATCGATTAAAAGACATACGCAAAGTATGCCTTGATGGATTCGTACCTTTTGTGACTCCCAAGCTTCTAAGAGTCTGATCGTCTTTGGCTAATCCTTTGAACATAACTTTCTGCATTGGTTGCGGTACCGAGATAATTTTTTGCAAATGTGTCTTCAACTCGGCAACTGTGCCATCTAAAGCAAAATTTACACTAATCTTCTGTTTGTTGTAAATCACTGTAAAGTCTATATTCTCTGTGATGGATGGTTCTTGCAGAGTAGCCACAGCCGTATCCTCCGTGTCGTTGACGCTGTTTTCACACTCCATCGTAGATTCCTTCGAGTCTGCCGCCAAATTTTCAATGGACTTTGGACTCGACGGGAGTTCCGAGCAAGGAGACGAGTTGCAACAGCTGTCATTGTTGTCGCTCTTTACCGTATCTAGAGAAATGATAAAATTAGACGTAAACATGATACGCGAAAGGCGAAAATGTCTTCCTGGATTGCGGACGACAACTATTACTACAGGTATCTCGGGGATGAAACCGATCACGACTCGAGTTGCTATGATCGGTATACCGTAGCGGCGAGGGCGAGGAACGCGGGATCGAGATTGTTGGCCGCAGCATCGCGAGAGCCAGAGCGGTTAACCGGTAAAAGGTTAGCGATTACGGCAGCTATTATGGCAGCTCATTTGGAAAATACATTTGTATGTACTTGTATAGATTTCGACAGGGTACGTGGTTGATTTCGACTATTGGGCGACGGCACAGACAGACAGAGAGACGCTCGGGAGGACAGACGCGCGAGGAAGAGAGCCGCGTCACGCAACCGCATCTGACGTACACACAAACGCAGCCTGCACCCGCGACTAGGTGTCCCGAGGAAATCCTGCGCGATCTGTTCGCCCGCCGGTCGGCGTTCTCGCGCGATCGACTAGAAGGATGGTAAAGCGGGAACGGAAGAGCAACGGAACGTCGGAAATTTTCGCGGAAAGCACGAAAACGAAACAGGATTCAGCACGTACCCAAGTACTCCATGTTGAACCGTGTTCCGTTGGCCAATCAAAATTATCACAGAGAGCGTTACGCATCGTGATATTCGTGATCGCGGTGACGCACGTTCCCCGGAATGACTTTCGAATTTTTGAATCTATGTATGTACCTTCCAAGCGCGATCGACCGCGCGCGATGTCGCGTTTCATGCTACGTGCATTCTAGCATGTAGAGAAAATTACCGTTTCTTTAATATATATATATATATTTTTTTTTTTTGTAGGTTATATAAACATACACACAATTTAAATATTTATTATTATTATTTTAGAGAAAGAGAAAAGAAGACGGTCGCGACGGGACTCGCGTCTTTGTCACCTTCTCTACGATGTTCTCATTCTCAGCCAACAGGCAGATTATACTATTGTATAATAAACAAGTTTCCAATTATATTGTATTGGCTGGATTCACGTCAATTCACGTGCTCCATACACAGCACAGAATATTGCAGTAACCGTGCGACAATTTTTCATCGTGGTCGTGATGTTGATGTATCAGGTGCAGAAAGTTCGTCATCGACTTGACGAAACTTTGACGAAATTCTGACAATCTTGGATTAAAAAAATACAAACATCATTTCGTTGCGTACCATTAGTTTCGAGACATTAATTTTACATCTTGCTAATGATTCTGTTTCATTTATAAAAGAAAAAGATTTTTTTCCATTAGCCTTTCTCTCAGCGAATAAAAAAAAAACTTTAAATCGAACTTAGGCCTGTTCTGCAATACGTCGTATTACGGAGTCGGATGTCACATTGTAAGGTTGCAACCAATCATAGCCAAGCCTCATGAAAATGCTTTGATTGTTAAGTCAGCAAATCGAAAATGCTATATGAATATCGTCCTATGTTGACGCTACATATTCTATGGAGACGGATCGCGCGTGCTGCGCTGCGTGTTGCGTGGAGAGAGAGAGAGAGAGGTTAGGTGTGAAAAAAGATACGTCGTTTTCGTGGGCTAGAAAGATTCGCAGTGATTTTTCGCGCATACTTGACGAGGCATAAAATGGCGACAGCGGGACGTGCCGCTTTTTCTCAGGACGGCCAATATTACGCGTCGTGTGGTAATGACGGCAAGTTGAAGATCTGGGAGACCGCGAGTGGCCGGCTGAAGCACGAGTACACTCCTAATCGACATTTATCGTCACCCTGCAGCGTCATAGGATGGATCTCGGTGAGCCCGCAGCCGGCGGGCAACGTATCGGTAAATGCGCCATGTGCTCTTTAATGCTGCCGCCGCCGCCGTCGCTACGGCTCTCCCTTCTTTCGCTCTATTTACGTCGTTGTCGTCTACGATTCGAAGCCTCGACTCTCTTCAATCCTCGTCCTCCGCTGACCGTCGTCCATATGTACATATAAATAATTTTTTTTTTCAAACTTTGCGATACGCGACTTTCCACGAAGGTTATGTTAAACACACGTTGTTCATTGATTTTTGCATCGAGCGAATTTTCATCTCCTGCTCAATATTTCTCACAAATATTTTCACGGCGAGAGATTGCTAATGAGATCTTTAGACTTGGCCAAATTTTGCACACATTAAATTAAGTATAAAATGAAAGAAATATACTAGAAACTCTTACTCCTCTAACAATAAGCACACGTTTTCTCTGTGTCTTTTAAGCCGTTGCCAAGAAAGAGGCGCAAGAGAAAGTCAATTTCGGAAGAGATCGATCGCAAGGCTGTTGTGGCGATGGGTTCGACGAACGGAAAGATCATCTTGTACGACGTAGCAGCTGCCGCCGTCAGTGCTACATTGGAGAGTGGACCGTCCTCCGCTGTTACGGCACTCGTTTGGTCAGCATGCGTCGGATTGATTACAGCGACCAACGATCATCACATAGTGGAGTGGAATCTTCAGGAGAATGGAATTAAATGTAAATGGAAATCCGGCAAGGCAAAAGTCACGGCTTTGGCAATTCTATCTAATGGAAAGTCCTTGCTGTCTGCGGAAAGAATAATCAAGTGGTGGAATTTAACAACCAAGCACGTGATCCGCACGTTCACTGGACATGCCACGCCGGTCACTTTTCTTCATACTATTCAAGTAGACAGTGCAACAAGTTATCTAATCAGTGGGGCCAGTGCAGATAGTCATCTTTCTGTATGGGCATTGGATAAAGTATGTTGCAGTTTCGATCCGTCGTTAATCTTTGACACAGTCTATATAACCAACAAAATGCTAAAAGTTCTTAATTCAATTCTGAGATAAAGATTTTTATAGAAAAATTTTCATAGAGAAGAAAAGCGTTAATAGTTACATAACGATTGAAACGAAAGATAAAATGTCGTTATTGTTTCTAAAAGTTATCTTAATATTCTCATCTGTTTGTACGGTCTTATGTGATATGTGCAACTCATCTTGTATAACTTTATTAGATTTAATTTTAGTATGTTACGCTTTTATTTGTCATTTGATTATTGCATGTATTATATTATTAAAAAGTAGGAATGTTTTTACATAAATAAATTTCTTTTTATCTCTGTTTAGAATAAAAATGATAAGACATCGATAGCAACACTAGCCATGCAAGATGAAGCTACGTCCATCTCGATACTTGTTGCAGAAGACGCACAAGTCGTCGTCGCGGTTACTACTCAATCGGGTCAAGCACACGTGTTCAAGTATCAGCCGAATGGTCATACCAAACCGTTGAAACCATCTCTTAACATTGTGGTAGCGGCAGATGTCACGCAGAAGGAAACTGTTCAACAGATTCCAATTTTAGCGGCTCACTTGACTGAAGATGAAAAACTATTATTAGCGTATGGTAGTTATCTGAACTTGACATTTGAAAAAGTTATCCCTGACTTTTCGGACAAAATGCAATGTTTAATCAGATCGGAAAGATTGGATACAAAAAAATTCAAAGAGAGAAAAGAAGAGATAATTTCTAAAGTAAAATCTACCTCGATAGAAGATGTTGAATATCTTGCACCAGGTAATATATTTCGTAATGATATGTCTTCTCCTTTTTGTAGTTTATTGTACGTAAAATTTCAAAAGTAAATGGTTCGGATTCAACCAGAAATTTTAACTAAAGATGAAAAAAAAAAAGAAAAAATAATGCTGCATTACAGGAACAGGAGCTCCCACACAGAAAAGAAACAGGACTACCTCAGGTTCTCAATTACTCTTAAAAGATAGACTGGAAAATCTTAGTTTAAATGCAGACGCAAATACTCCAGGAAGGATACCAACGAAAGGCGCGAATATGACGCAGTTATTGATGCAAGCGTTAAATAGCAAAGATAAAACCATTTTGACGACGGTGCTGTTTACTAAAAATGAAACTGTAATTCGTAATACCATCGCAAAATTACCAGTGCAAGCAATTACACCATTGCTTAAAGAATTAACCCTTATGTTGCAAGGCAAAACATATGCGTAATTATATCATATATTTCTTCACATTTATAGATTTTTCTAAATTTTGTAAAACTACCAACTATTTAAAATTTGCGCGTCATTTTTTTTAAAGACTAATTATTTCATTCGCGTTTTTTTAGGAGTAAAATTGCAGTAATGTGGTTGCAAACTTTGATAATGACTCATGCAGCGCACTTGATGTCGCGACCAGATGTCGCGGAGATACTCAGTCCTATTCTAAGTTTTATCGATGCGAAATTAGTGCTTCTAACGGCTGTACAAAGATTAAAAGGCAGAGTTTCTCTTATAACAGGACAAATATCTCAAGCTAATGAGGAACACAACAAAGATATAACTGAGGAAAGCTTACTTGTTTATCAAGACCCAGGTTAATATGATGTATCTATATTTCGAAATTTTTTATGTTGAATTGGATATATTAATTACGTTATCGAAAATGTATGTAGATTCATCGGATGAAGGTGCCGATAAAGATGATATTGACCTAAGTAGCGAATCCGATGATAATTGGGAAGAAATGTCGGATCAAGATGTTCAAGATGAGCAAGACGAAGAAGATAACAAAAGCATCAAATTTGAAGACGATGACAATGATGATGTACACGATAATGATTCTATACACAGCTGAAATCAATCAAGTTGGTTGGTAGAACAAAATAATTGGGGTCTAAATATTAATCTATTAAAATAAATTACACAAAAAAGAAAACTATAATATGTTAATTATAATGTAAAGAATATTGAGTAATTATTTATAATGCAAAGAATATTAGCCGCATATCATATAATTACTTTTATTTTCTAAGGATTTTATATTAATATGATAATTACTCAATAATTGGCTTTTATCGATTTTATTCTTGAAAAATAATGTTCTATCGTTGAGGTAAATAACAGAAAGAAGTATATAAAAGTTTTTATTGTACTGTAATTTTTTTGTACTATCAATATTATACTATTTGCACTGTTTAGTTACAAACTATATGCTAAATGTTGTTTGAGAGAATAAAACGTCATTTTTTTATATCGTAATAATTCCTTTCCAGTAAAGATCTCGATTATTACTGCACTGGAGCCATTCTTGATGTAAGATGGAAGTAAAGATGATGCTGCAAAAATAACATCTTTTTCTTCTTGAAACATTTATTTTTACTATACATATGAAGATTTAAAACAGATGGCATTGGAAGAAAAGCCAAATAACACGCTTAATAAAACAATCATGAAAGCTAATGCGTTTTTCTCGTTTATAACGATCATCCTTGTACATTTAATATTTTTCAAGAAACAAAAAAATATATAATTATATATGAATAACAAAATGAGAGACAGGAGTACTTTCATATCTTTTTTTCGTTGATCCGTCATTAATTTGGTTTAAGTGATGTTATATTTAAATATTAAAAACTGTAATATAAAATAAAAATATTTTCTTTATGAACAAATAAGATTTATCCGCATCGCGCAAAATATGCGATAATTTACTTGTGAAATTTTATTGACGATATTTAAAAAATTATTACAATATTATTTTAATATATTATTTTCTATCAACTGTTTCATACTTTCAAATATAATCAAACAATTCTAGGAATCTAGTAATACTTTTAATAACACTATTAAAGAAGTAATATTATGTAAATATCAAGCTTATGGTAAAAACTGGAACTAATAGCCTGAATTTGAAATACATGATATGTATATAAACCATTGAAGTAATCAGTTTTACTATTTATTTAATATGTCTTTATTTTGAAAATATTTAAAAAACCGGTTTTTGAAAGCTTTGCTATGACTATTTAATTATTACACGATATGAATACACACATGTATATTACACTAAGTTAAAAATTTAAATAAAATTTCAATTTCAATAAATTCTAATTATTTTTATATGTTCTATATATTTTCTCTATTTTAAGCTTGCACAACTTCGGAGAACCCTGTATATGTCATAAATCGGTCAATTTGAATATTTAAATATTTAATTTTTTGTTCGAATACGAATACAATATTTTATTTTAAAAAATTAACGAATTTTTTATTCTATGGATTTTTAGCTTTTCTTATAGAATTGTCACTTTAGGTTGTGTCACAACACAAACTATTCTGTATGATGGAAAAGTACAAGTATACGTACATACTGTCTTTACATATTATTCAAGCTATGTGGAAATTACTGATGTGTTATCACATGAATTGTTATTAATATTTTTATATTACCAAATCCCAAAGGCTAAATAAAGTTGATAAACTTGAAGAAACCGGCTGGCCTTATGATAAACTGTGTCGCGTGTCGTTTTAAATATCTACGACACCTACAGCACTATCTCACAAATGTCTTAAATATCTCTCCGGCTTATAACGTGTTTATAATTTACTAAATTGATAATTCACATTTATTAACAGAAACGATTGCTTCAGTCGAGTAATTGACTAATTATTCGTTTTATATATATATATATATACGATTATCGGTGTTTATTATTGATAATATAATTATTGCTTGATTTTGATAATATGCTATTTGTAATTATATTCTATAAGTAAAAGATATAATAAAGAAAATTTCCTTCCTAGAGATAGTTTTCTCTCTTAAATTTTCATCTTGCATTTAAACTACTTTCTGCTTACACTTTGTTATTTGTCTTGTATAGTTAGCAACAAATTATACAGACTTAAAAAGTAAATACAGTTTTTAAAAGTAAGTATAGATTTTATAAAGATGTTATTTATATCTTTAATTTCTTAGAGAATATATCCTTGTAGGATATTATCTCTTGTGTATTTCATAACTTGTCTCGAAAGGAAGAGTGTTGCAATCCTTTCACCCATATCGATTTTACATTTTTCACACTTTTTTTTTATGCATAGTCTATGGATTAAAATATTTTTCTTGACAAACAATTAATGTTTTATCGTTATATTTCCTATTTTTTAATTGTATAAGAGTTCAAATATATGTAAAATTAAAATTTAACAAAAATAAAACAAAAATAGCTTCGATCACTTATTGTATATTCTCTAAGAATTGATTTAAGAGAAATTAATTTTATAAATATTATACTTATTTAAAGGCATAGCTTGTTAACATTTGAATATATATATATATATATATATATATATATATATATATATATATATATATATATATATATATATATATATGTATATGTATATATATAGTTGTAATTGATTTTTACTTAAAATCTTTTTTGATAAAATTTACTTTGAATTACGCAAGTAAGGTACGTACAATATTTCTGACATTTGTAAAAATAGATATTCAAAACTAAAAAATTATTATTTTCTCGACATTTTCATTAAAAATAAATTTCTGAAAGAATGTGTAAACACGAAAAGAATGAGATAAACCTGAGACACCTTATATCGCGAGTGATAAGAAACGTTGCGAAGCCGAGAAGCGGGTCATGTCTTTTATTATTAATGTATAATCATGTTTATGTAGGAATTTCATCCAAGAGAATATAGGTATCGTGTTAATTACTTGTTATCACATTAGTCGTAAGAAATAAAGTATGAAAAAAATATTAAGATAACGAATGCCAAACCAACTTGTGTTAACAAAACAATTTCTGTTATGGAGTTTTATAGGTGATATTTATACAATATATGCATAACTTACCAATCCACTATAATTAACAATGGTCACAAAATTATAGCTGTAAACTTTAAAATTCTATGTGTTATAGTTCGATAATCGCATATATGTAACGAATAATTAGTCAATTACTCGACTAAAGCAATCATTTTTGTTAATAAATGTGAATTATCAATTTAATAAGTTATAAACATGTTATCAGACTCAGAGATATTTAACATTTGGAAGATAGTAGTGCTATAGATGGGTCATAGATATTTGAAATATGTGTTGGATATTTAAAAAGAAAAATAAATTTCTCAATTATATGTATGTATATATACATGTATATATATAATATATGTATGTATACATATTTTTATATAAACTAGGCGATTTTCTTACGAAACTAATCGTAGTACGAGAAACTTTGTGAAGAAATAAAGCTATTCTTTAAGCTCTTCTATTATGTCAAGAACTTTCAGGCCTTTTACAAAATCGCCTTTTTTGAGAACATCTCTGGAGAGACATTTTTCTTTGACTTATATGCCATCGAAATTATATGTATATACGAATTTTTACAAAGATTAGCCTCCATTTATATTAATTTTAAATGGACTCCGCTTAAACAAAATTTTAACATGACACAATATATGAGATTTAAATTATTAAATTTAATATTAAAAATATTAAATAAAATTTAATAAAATTTAATTAAATAAAAGCTATGTAATATTAAAAATGGCGACCAGTTAATGTGTAAGAAATTTTATTTTTCACTAAATACATATGTGTATGTATATGTATATATATTAGTTAAAAAATCCGGTGTCCCGTTACTTTTATAATTTAATGAAAAGAATCTATGCATTGAGATGTAGAATAATTGTTAACCAGCGTCGGAATGATTTCTATAAGAGTAATGAAAAAAACGTAAATGGTATATTAACGTAGAGAACGCGTTTGCAAAATTGTGAGAGAGAGAGAGAGAGAGAGAGAGAGAGAGAGAGAGAGAGAGAGAGAGAGAGAGAGAGAGAGAGACACAACATGGATCTGTCATCATCAATTTCTACTACTTTTTCTCTGAGCACGATTATCACTACGAACGAGAATACCGGGTGGATGGGTATATGGGTCGGAAGGTGCGACTCGCGGATGAAGATAACGAGCGAAAACGGTTGAAATACAGACAGGTCGTGACTTGTAAGGTCAAGCGATTAGAGATGAAATCATACAGTTACCGGTATAAAAGCTGGCAACGGCCATCGGTCAGACATCGTTCTCCTCTGCTGACTCGCGGAGGTAGTTGCTGATCGAGTTTGAGACATCGAAGGTTGATCGTGAAGCCGAACGCGATGCTGAAGGAGCTGATATTGCTAGCGCTAACGGCGTTATGCATGTCGGATGGATTCCATCTCACTGGTAAGACAGCCGACATGGACTTCCTTCACAAGCAAAAGAAGATCTACGAACTCATGTTCTTCATCAAGCAAAACACCCTCATCGATGCGGAATTCTACGAGATTGGGCGCAATTACGATATTGAGAGCAACATTGACATGTACAAAGACAAGGTGCCTAAGCTAAAGAAATTTCGCTTTTGGTTTTCTACACGTTCCCGTTCTACACACGTACTGTTTAACATTCACGATTTTCTTTTTTCGCTTTTCATAGCTGGTCGTCCAGGAGTTCTTGTACTTGTACAAACATGGTATGCTTAGCCGTAATGCCATATATTCGCCGTATTACGAGGAACACCGTGAAGAAATGAAGCTCCTCTTCAAGCTCTTCTATTACGCCAAGGACTTCCAGACCTTCTACAAAACCGCCACTTGGGCACGTCTTTACATCAACGACGGAGTCTTCGCGTCCGCCTTCACCATCGCTGTCTTCTATCGTCCCGACTGCAAATACATGAGATTACCGGCTCCTTACGAGATCTATCCCAATCTATACTTTGACAGCACGGTCATCCAGCAGGCTCACGACATTAAGATGACTCGTGGTAAGTCACCGCGCGCAATAGAGGTAAGGCCTCCAAGCGCAACGCAACGAAATTATTAGATTATTGTTAGCAATAAATAATCTCCTATTTTTATATTTACCACGTCGCAGGACTCACCACTGCCAACGTAGACAACGTGGACAGCTACATGATCTATGCCAACTATTCCGGAAATTTTGTCAAGCCCTATTTCGACGAGGAGTACAAATTGGACTACTTCATAGAAGACTTTGCCTTGAACAGCTTCTATTACTACTTCCGCCAAGTGATGCCGTTCTGGTTCGACTTTAAAGATTTCGACATCCCGAAGGACTTCCGTGGCTACTACTACTATTTCTATCACCAGCAACTATTGGGTCGCTACTATCTGGAACGCATCTCCAACGATCTGGGCGACATCGAGGACTTTGATTGGAACAAACCCTTCTATCCTGGATACTACTCGACTCTGATGTATCACAACGGAGTCTTCATGCCCCAACGTTCTCGCTACATGAATGTGCCGTTCTATAAGTACAAGTATCTGAAGGTACGTGCGCGACGTACTACCTTTCCGCTAGTCGATCATTCTACGATCATTTTATCCGTCCAGTTTGTAAATCTTGTTGTTATGTTGCGAATTTGATCATTATAGGAGATCGAGGCTCTAGAATTGCGCATCATGAATGCTATCGATCTTGGCTACGTATACGACAAGAATGGCAAGCAGATCAACATTTACACCCCCGAAGGTTTCAACGTCCTCGCAAACCTGATTGAAGGCAATGTGGATTCGTGCAATCATCATTTCTACGGAATGTACGACGCTCTCGCTCGAGATATCCTTGGTTTCAACTTTGACTACAAGGATAAGAACAAGGTGATCCCTAGCTCTCTCCAATGCTACAGCACCAGTATGAGAGATCCCGGATTCTACCGTCTATACAAGAGGATCATGATGTACTTCTTCAGGTTCGAACACGCGATTCTTGTGTTTCGCTTTCTTCGATTCCCACCCCCGGAATTGCAGAAGCGCTTTAAACGGTTTAAACGCCTTTATTCAACTTGGCCTCTCTGTCTCTCGTAGGTATAAGAAATACGTACCGTATTACACTCAGAATGAACTGATTTTCCCCGGCGTGAAATTCGAATCCGTCAACGTCGACAAGCTCTCGACCTATTTCGACACTTGCGACACGTTCATCAATAACGCTCTTTCGGTGGAGAGCTGCAAGGAGGGAATGAAATTACGCGTGAAGGCTCGCCACTATTGCCTCAACTACAAGCCGTTCACTTACCGCTTCAACATCAACAGCGACAAAGAGACCAAAGCCGTGCTCAAGATCTTCCTCGGACCTGCCTACGGCGATGTTCACAATGAAAAGGACATCTCTTATCTCCGCGAATACTACAAATATTTCATCGAGATGGACAAGTTTGTCGTAACGCGTAAGTCATATTCCAATCGAGTGTAATAATATTTTTTTTTAATTTTCCCTCTTGAGAATGAACAAGTTACCTCTCCGCTTCTTTCAGTGAGATCAGGCGCAAATACCATTGAGCGCCGTAGCTCCGATTCCGTCTACACCATGCCCGACATGATGTCCAGCGATGAATTCTACAAGAAATTGGAGAAGGCCATAGGAGGCAGCGAACCGTTCACCTACTACGAGAAACTCTTCGGCTTCCCTGAGCGTCTAACTCTGCCTAAGGGTAAACCCGAGGGAATGCGATTCAAGATGTTCTTCTACCTGAGCCCGTTCGACGAGACCAAGATCACGACCGTAGAATTGCCGATCTTTGGCAAGTTTATGCTGGATGGAAAATCATTCGGTTTCCCGCTCGATAGACCGATGTACCCGTGGAAGTTCTTCACGCCAAACATGTACTTCAAGGATGTATACATCTATCACGTGGCAGAGAACGAAAAATCGATGCACTTCTAGATTACCGATCTATTCTAGCTTGCGTGAGCCCTAGAAGAAGACTAACGATAATTAATCGCCTGGAATTGTATCTTGTATCACGAGAATGATACGAATAAAACAAATCTTTTTTCAATAAAGAATGCTGAAAAATTATGCGTTTGGCAGACATTTCTTTCTTACAGAGCTTACTCAAATCTGTCGTACTCAAATCGTCTCATACACCTTTCCGAATCTCAATTACACTCGCTCAAAAATATGTTTCAATTCTCACAAAAGAAATGTCCTCTTCGATAGAACAATTTCGCACTCGTGTAATTCAGTACCTTTAATTTTCTTACGACTTATTAATTTCTCTTTTAACTTGTATTGATTAATTACAAATTTTTTTCATTTATTTTGCAATTAACTGCAAAATTTTAGAGATGTATGTAATAAAATATGTATATTTTTAATAACATGTTTCGACATTTAATAGTGTTTCAACATTTAAATTAATGCAATTTTTACATTAAAGTTTATTAATTATAGATAAAAGTAATAAAACTTTGTCTTGTAATTCAGGAATTAAGCCAATTTTCTTTCTAAGGAAAGAAAAAATATTTTAAATAATAAAATAATATGTATATATGAAGCTGTTAGAAATCAAAAGACGCGTTAAAACGATTAACATCACATATTAACAACTTTTAAAAAATTAAATTTTAGTAACTTATTAATTGTACAATCAAAAAGTAAAAAAATCTGGACAATCGGACTGATAGGGAAATTGGTGATAAATGTCTTAGACTCGATTGCATCAACGTTATTTCGACTTTAAGTGAGATGTGTGTATTTAATTAGAAAGAAAGATGAAGATAGACACATGTTTAAGTTTCGTTTAAAGCCAAAATAACGTTGGTGCAACCGAACCTTAATTTTACAGATTTTGTATCGACTCGGTCATTATTCAAAACGCGCATAAGTAAGCAAAGCAATAATGAAATTTTAGCTTTATATTATGATAAAGCAATTTATATTGTAGAAATAATATGTTTTAGTAGTCATTTCTGACAAAAATGTTATAAATGCTGTAAATTAATATAATTTTAAAATTTCCTTATGTAATTTTAAAATTGTGATATACATATATATTATATTATAAAAGAATTAATATCCCACGAAAGGTTTATTTTCTTGCTTTAAGACATCATTCTAGTTTTAAATGGGTTTTAATATGAAGTATTAAACATATGCGTATGGCGTGATCGATATACAGTTATCAAAGCCGAAAAATAAGATGCATTATATTTATAAATCTTTAAAAATATTACATACTCAAAATTATTATTTATGAAAGTTTTAAGTTTTAAGTATTGATTATCTTACGTTTACATTGACATATATAGCTTTACTCGTCATAATCATGTTAAATTTGGTTTTCGAAAATTCAAGAATTTTCTAAAAATAATTCATATCACATACACACATACACAAGCGCACTCTCTCTTTTTCTCAGTCTGTGTATTCTACATATTCTTCTTTTACGCAAGAGAATTTTTAAAATAACATTTACAGAATATATTTTATAGGCACACACAGTTATATTAAAATTTTTATTTCTCTTTTTACTATTTAGTTTATATTTTTTGTAATTTAATTAGAAATTTTACTTGCACAAATAATATATATAATCTTTAAGAGTAATCAACACCGTTTCATTATCAGAGACAGTTTATCAAAGTCGAGTTACACGTTAATCATGAATTGATGAGTTATGTATATGTATATTTGTTATATTATCGTATAAGAAATCTGCAAATAATTCAAATAATTTCTATGTATTAATTGATAATGCAAATGCAAATGTTTATCATATTTTGATTTTCAATATAAATTTCAATCGCTTGAAAAGATATCGATGCGAAAAATATAACAATGAAATATTGTTCGTTACACATAAATTACATTTGTTGCACGTTGTGTTAAATACTTCCTTACAATTAGTTTTTGGAAAATATTTAAAACATATTTGTGATATAATAACATATTGAAATTTATATTGTATTTCCTATAGTTAGCTATTATTTTTCCTACGTTAAAAATTATTAGAATAAATGTTACACAGTGTTAGACTTTAACTTATAACAAGAAGATTGATTTTTGATCGTTGAATTCAGTTTATTTCAGTTTTATTGCAAAACTTACATCACAGAGTAAGAAAAATAGTCAAAATATTTTGATGCAGACTTTGATAAACGGAATATCGCTCAAAATTAAAAGAAAGAAAAATAAATAAACTGTTTTTTTCCACTGAAATAAATAGCGTGAAGTGAGAGTGATCAACGAATAAGAATCCCGGATTTCTATTGTGTCAAAGGGCACGATTACCATAAAAGATAATTATTACACAAACAAGGGGAAGATTAGTCATCATTATCGGTACGCTGGTTACCTCATGGTTACCCTTAATCTTGCACTCCGAACTTTTGTATCTTTTGCGCTGATAGAGAGTATATATAAAGAAATTGACAAATAGTGCCGGCCGATCCTTCGCGAAGCAAGTACGAGGATGAAAGCGATTGCGTTGCTCTTGGCTGCGGCGTGCCTGGCTCATGCCACGCAAGTGCCTACCCACACCGCCGACAAGACATACCTGATCAAGCAGAAGAGCATCTACGAGCTCTTCTGGCATGTCGACCAGCCAACCGTCTACCATCCGGAACTTTACCAAAAAGCGCGATCCTTCAGCCTCGAAGATAATGCTGCTTCTTTCACGGACCAGGTATATAATATTTATTGGCAACACGCACGTGTATGTACAAGAATAAAAAGGTATTTTTTTTTGTATAATCTTTTCGACGCGGTGCGTTTAAATATCATTTTTATAAGTGAACTTTTAAATTTCTGTTCAAAATTTATTCTGCTGTCTTTTTATTGCAATCTATTGCGTAACAAGTTTTGGAAACGATATAAAAATTTGTTGTACAAAGCTGTAAAAAAATGACAATATATAAAATGTTAGATGTCTGAATAAATTAGAGAGCAGTCAAAACATTTTTATCATCTTGTACATATATGTGTAATTCGGCATCCTATAATCTGTAATGGAATGACTTTTAGATTTGTATTCATTGAGACATTTTTTATTGTTCGACGACGACGACGTGTTGACTTGTTGTTCTAGGCGGCGGTGACCGAATTCCTGCAGCGATGGAAACACGGACTCCTCCCACGGGGAGAAGTATTTTACGGAAGTAATCCTCAGCATTACAAAGAAGCGATTTGCTTCTTCCGCGTTCTATATTCCGCCAAGGACTTTGACACTTTCTACAATACTGCCGTATGGGCGCGCTTCCACATGAACGAACATATGTACGTATATGTGTTGAGTGTCACTGTCATGCATCGCTCGGATACGAAGAACATCCGACTGCCCCCGATTTACGAGGTGATCCCGTATTATTTCTTCAACGAGGACGTTTTGCATAAGGCCTATCGTATCGCGATGGGCGATTCGCAAACTGGTTGGTATATTAATCGAGAACCGATGATGACGTCAACTCGAACGTAAAAAAATAGCCTTAGAGTGACGCGAATAATCTTTCTTCAAACTTTTCTATACCATTTTTTTTTAAATTAAATTATTACAAAAATAATTATACCGTGGTTATTAAATTTTAAATTCTGCCAATGAGAGAAATAAAAAAGTTATAATGTTATCATGTTCGAATATCCACTTCTTTCTATCTTGAATAATATGTATACATATATATACATATATATACATATATATATATATATGTATATATATATATATATATGTATATATATGTATATACAACTGATATATTGAGACAAAAATAGAACATTATTTTTCAGATTTAAAATTAGCAAGGATAACACGTTATTCTTTGGAAACAGATGTTTTATAAATTTCTCTTTTCTGGATTAAGTTAAATTAAGTTTGCATTAGATAACATAACAAAAGAAATGCTTGGTATTAATGTTAAAAAATATTAATCAGAATTATTTGGTTCGGTAGGTGTGAAGAAAACGATTGGTACAGCAGATTATTATTACATTCCTTCCAATTACACCAGTTGGCATATGGTTGGAGATGAAGTGCTGGAACAAGAGAAATTAAATTACTTCCTTGAGGATATCGGTTTAAACGCATTCTATTTAGTAACGAATCACGACTTCCCAGTTTGGATGAATAGCTTTCAACACCATATGCCCCAACACATTCGCGGCGAATTGTACGTATTCAACCATAAACAATTGCTCAGTCGCTATTATTTGGAGAGACTGTCCAACGATATGGGTGAGATCTCATACGTCGATGTGACCAAACCTATCGTTCCTGCTTACTACCCGATGATGCGTTATCACAATGGAGTGCCATTCCCGCAACGTCCTGTCGGTTCCGAGGTTCCTCTTCATGCGCACAAATATGTTCAGGTTGGTAAAGCAATTTCTTCATCAAGACGAATTATCATGTATCTAAGTCTAAATATCGAACAGAAAAGAAATTTATAGAAATTTTCTCAATAAACATCGAAAGAACGTTCCAAGATAGGATGATAGGATTTTCAATGTCTCAGTGATCTAAGACGTTTGTTTATAGACCATTGATAGATTAATTAAATTATGACGTGATGTGTAATGTCCCTGATAGGCTATACAAGAAATCTATACTCGCATCTCCGATGCCATCGACAAAGGCTACGTCGTTGATGTGCACGGCAAACATATCGACATTTACCACACCGATTCCAACCATCACGGTTTGAACTATCTTGGCAACGTGATACAAGGCAACGCCGATTCCGTCAACCCTGTATACTATGGACACTTGGACCATTTGTACAAGAAGGTCCTCGGCATGGGTCCTAAACACACGACAATTCCTGCCGCTGTCGAACTCTATTCCACCGGTTTAAGAGATCCCGTCTCCTATGGAATCTATAAAAATATTGCCACTCACTGGATGCGGTATGATACAGCGAATCATAATTGCATAATTCGTGATAAAATTCGTGGCTTAAAATTATTTACTAAACCGACGTATCGTCTTCCGTAGATATAAGGAACACTTGCCGAGATACACGCACGAGGAACTCGTTTTCCCGGGTGTTACGGTCGAATCCGTCACCGTTGACAAATTGTTAACTTTCTTCGATCACTTTGACTCACTGGTCAACAATGCCGTCGCGGTGCGTAGTCACAAGGAGGCTCAGTCCATGTTGATCAAGGCTCGTCAGTATCGTCTCAACCATAAGCCTTTTACCTATCACATCACCGTCAACAGCGACAAGAATGTCAAGGCGATCCTTCGCGTCTTCCTTGGACCTAAATACGATGTTTATGGCCAGGAACTGGATATAAGCGAGAATCACATGAACTTCATCGAGTTGGATCAATGGAACGTTGACCGTTAGTATCTCTTTCGTCTTCTAATTGTAAGAGATCTTTCCTCGATTTCAAACTTTTCTCGGTTTTTCTCTTTTAATGAATCATATGTCCGATTTTTTATTTCAAATAATTTCTCAACCACGGTAACTCTTAATTATTGTTAATAGTGAAACCTGGAACCAACAAGATCGAGCGCAGCAGTTACGAGTCTATCTATACCGTTCCGGACGAGGTGCCAAGCGAGGTTCTGTACAAGAAGGTGGTGAAAGCTATCGAGGGTGGCGAGACTTTCACTTATCCGAGCCAGCTTTACGGTTTCCCCGACCGTTTGATACTTCCTAAGGGCAAGAAGGAAGGCATGCCGTTCAAACTCTTCGTGTGCGTGTCGCACTTTGATGAGACGAAAGCCTTCAAAGTAGATTCTCCAGTCTGGGGTCCGAGCATCATGGATCATCGACCATTAGGATATCCGCTCGACAGACCGGTTCACACCTTCAACTTCACCGTACCCAACTTCTACATAAGAGACGTTCTGATTTATCACAAGCAGGCAGAAGAATTGAATGTCACCGTATAAAACTCGTCACGTTGCCGCGCTACTGCATCAAATGATAATTTGCATTTATATATTTTCTCTATTATATATAGTTATTTAACATGTGCGCGATCACCGTAACGAGAACTCGGGTCGCGCTGACAAGAAAAGAGATGTACAAATGAGAGAAGAAATGCGCGTGCAGTAGCGTTTTCCATCATTGAGTGTATGTAATCATCCGGTGCGATAAGTCGTACCCGAAATAAATTTAAAAGAAACATCCTTTACCACTTATTTCTATTTTGGCTTTCTCGTGCTCTCTCTCACTTCAAATTCTTCTCCAATCGATCCTTCGTTCCAATTAATCTTCTGTTTTTCTTTAACTTTATTATGAGAGAAAAATAGGTTCTATTTAATTTGCTTTACTTGAATAGGAAGGAAAAAAAGTTTCATTTACATCTGTTAAACATGAAAAGAAACCACGATGAAAAATATAGAAATAAATATTAAATACCGATCATCTCTACTGCATAATAATTAAATGTGTTGAACGAGAAAATACTTTTTTTATTCTGATATTTTGTGATACAATATGCGCGATAAATAGATATGCGATTTACTGCAGCCATTGCAAATATACGATTATACGATCTATGACAATACGTACATGACAAGCGAATTCTTTCAGCAGGGACGTGAAATTTTTTAATACTTGCACATTTCGAAATAACGCATTGTATTTTACGTATGTATATATATATATATATATATATATATATATATATATATGTATATATATATATATATATGTATAGTTGTACATTTAACATACATGAGAATGTGAGACGTATTTACCTCGATATGCAGTAATGATAAAATTTATCGGTTGAAATTAGTGCAAACGTAGTTATTATTTCCAGAAATTGACAGTCCTTATTTTAAAAAATATTTTTGATATTTAGAAAATATGTAATTATTACTATTAATCTTATTTAAAACTAAGAATTATTAGATTTGTCAATAAAAAATTCAATTTTAAGAGATTCAAATTTATTCTCGAATCATTAGTTTGAACCTAAATGAACGACATATTGTAAATCTAGGAAAAATCTCGACTAATTTTGATTTAAATTTAAAATACATAATTGTGTGCCCGATACAATATATGTATATGTATATTTTATTTGTACTATATCTATTTTAATTTTATAGCTTAATTTTTATTACATATTACATCGTCACCGAACACTATTGAAGAGACAATTACTTCAGCTAACCCAGTCATAATCAGAAAGCATGCACCAAGATGGCACACTGCAGACTGATTTAGCGCTTATCATGGGTCATAAAACGAGGACATCTTAAGGATTATTAATTATTCTGCGAATGTTCAGATATATGACCTTTCCAGACGGCAAACTTCATTAATCGCATATTCTTTTTTCCATCATTCAAGCACAGCTGTTGCTCTATCGATCTATCCATTATCCGTTATCGTACATAATTTTTACCGCCGATCGACACGACGCGTTAATTGTGTGACATGATAAATAAGTGCATGAAATAAGTGCATCTATCGAATTTCTAAATATGCTGCAATTGACATTTAGTAATAAAAGAGCAAAGCGATTACTCGTAAATTAAATTGTTTTGATTTATCCATCCATATACATATGTATATACAACAAACTGTATCAAGTAAAAGAAATTTCTTATTTATCTTACGAGAAATATTCTTGCAATATGCTTGGTATAGTTAATTAATCACATTTATAAACGGATAAATAAAATATTTGATGATTTATTAATTTTAACTTTTATTAATAAGTGCAGTGTATTAGATATTTAGATTATAATTAGATTTTTTATCAATAAATAAATAAAACGTCGCGCATCTCATCGCAAGTTCAAAATAGATACATTTTAGAAAATAATGTTTTAAACAAGAATTTCCATCAAGTCTATAAAATTATATTGCACGAGATATAAAGTCTGAAATTCACTGAAATCACTACTACTTGATGTACATACATACATACACACATGAGAGCCTTTTGTGGTTTGGATTCGAGTCAAAAGTCATATATCATACACGATAAAAAGCACATTATTTACATTTGGGCAGTTACATGTAATCTCGTGTTATTTCTTAAGGGGGTCAGTTTAAGCATTTTGACTTGCATTCGTCGTTGTAAACACAATCCGCTGCATAGAACTTGCGCAAAAATACTTTTGTGTCGATCGATTAGGTACGTTCCAAGACATATCCCGCGTGATGACCTCTTGCACGAGAACGACGCTTTCAGCTTTCCGATTAATGATATTCGCCGTTTTAAGAACAGCGTTTATCTGTTGGCGTGACACAAGGCATAACCACGGAGAAATCATTAATATGACGTGTATTGGGCGAACCGTTTAACTGCGCCGCCTCTCAATAATCTTAACTCGAAAATTAAGAAAGGCACTTGTATGTATGTACATGTTACAGAGTACAGAGAGAATTGCTGTCGTCAGATACAATGGCCAAGTTCACCTGTGTCACGGGAGACACGCTATGGAAAATAATTACGGAACAGATTAGCAAATGGGCTAGTATTTCGTGGGCGAGAAAATTAATTCAAGTTAAGCACGTAGTGATTATTCGATAAATAACAATACTAATAATGATAATAATTTTATTTTCATGATCAGTCTACTTGACTACAAGTGATAACAATTGATAGGAATAATGGCTATTGAGCTGTCAGAAAGTGAAATGTGTAAGAGCGAAGAACTCGCGGTCCGATCCGATATCGAATATGATTCGTTCGGTGCCCTTATGACCTGTCGAGTTGATTGCGCGGCCGATGTAGGTGTATAAAAGTGTGAGCGCGGCGTCGAGCGCCGTTCAGAATTGGTCTCGCCTGCAGTGCCCGTTGGAAAAGTTTGGAAAATGAAGCTCCTGACGGTCGTAGCCGTCGTCGCGGCTGTCAGCTTCAGTCTGGTAGCAGCCGACTACAATACCGTCAAGATCGCCGACAAGGAGTTCCTCCTTAAGCAAAAGAAGATCTATAATCTTCTGTACTACATCTCGCAACCCGCCCTCGTGAATCCTTCGTTATACGAGGAGGGCCGCTCGTACAACATCGAAGCCAACATAGACTCGTATACTAACGCGGTAAATACGAAATCGTCGCACGTATTTCAATGATTTCACGACGCGTCAAGAATTATCTCTCGTACATACATATATGTACTGTGTACATATAATTATTCCCCAGCGCAATTCCCTTTTGCAAATTATTCGGATTTGGATCCCTTTCAGGCTGCGGTGAAGAACTTTCTCTACCTATACGAATATGGCATGCTTCCCCGGGGCGAGCTCAATTCCCTGTACTATCCAAAACTTCAGAAGGAAACGGAGGCGCTGTTTCGCCTATTCTATTATGCCAAGGACTTTGACATATTCTACAAAACAGCGCTATGGGCACGCATTTACATGAACGAAATGCAGTTTGGTGAGGCCCTGTACACCGCGGTTATGCTCCGTGAGGATACCAAATTCCTTCAGCTACCACCTCCTTATGAAATGTACCCGTACGGATTCTTCAACTCCGAAGTACTCGAAAAGGCGCACCATGCAAAACTCTTCGGTAAACTTGGTAAGTTTCAAACAAATTTGCTCGTTCCTGCTCATTGGAAACCGAGAGTTCAGTTTACAAACTGAAAGAAGTGTATGCAATTTTCAAAAAGTCCAAAAAGTCACAGTTCTTTATTGTGAATATTATTTCCAATATAATTCCATTGTAACATTAAACCTTTGATATTGCAAAGTTTGTATATTACAATGGTTTTCAAGGTTTTTTTTATTGTTTTCCATTATTTAACTTTCTATAGTTGCAGAGATTCAATTCAAAAGAATTAATTTTATAGATTTTTAATAATTAATTTAGTCTACATACATGTATA
The DNA here is from genome assembly GCA_928718305.1 of Tetramorium bicarinatum. Lineage (NCBI taxonomy): Eukaryota > Metazoa > Arthropoda > Insecta > Hymenoptera > Formicidae > Tetramorium > Tetramorium bicarinatum. Next base: position 16,788,217 of record OV788327.1, read on the forward strand.
TGTATACATATAATATGTATGTAAAAATATATACATATATACGTATAGATAAATAAATAATTTTGATATTAACGTTTACGTTATAGACTCGAAGAAGTTTGGTGGCTACGATACCTACATCATTCCGGCAAATTATTCCGGATGGTACATCGCGCGCGAGTATGATCTGGAGCACAAGATTAATTATTTCACCGAAGACATTGGCTTGAACGCTTACTACTTCTACTTGCGGCAAGACTATCCGTTCTGGCTGAAGGGCGAGGAATTCGGCATGCAGAAGAATCGCGGGGTAGATTATCTTTACGGTCACAAGCAATTGCTGTCTCGTTATTACTTGGAGCGATTATCCAACGACATTGGTAAAATTGAAGATTTCGATTGGCACAACGAGTTCTACATCGGATACTATCCAACAATGACCTATCACAATGGATTACCGTTGCCACAAAGACCGTACTGGAGTAAATTCCCCTACTACAAATACAAATACCTGAAGGTAGGAGAGGTTTAGTTTTAATCTTACAATTAATACTAAAAGACTACTACTAACAGTATAATATAAGTTTGATCGCGTAGATAATATTTCGCGCTTACGCCATCATAGCGTAGACGGGAAAAATACTTGTTAAGATTGCCAATTCTATTGAGTATGATTGCAGTGAGCAATCAACGAGCAAATATAAATTAATATCCATTGCACCGCACACTTTCAGGACATAGAAGACATGGAATCACGAGTATCAGCGACCATTGACTCCGGATTTGTCTTGGACGCAACTGGCAAAATGATCAACATCTACACCCCCGAGGGTCTCAACATCCTTGGTAACATCATCGAGGGCAACATAGATTCCTGCAATCCCGATTTTTACGGTAGCATCGATGTCTTTGCGAGAAAGATTTTTGGTTACAACTTGGATCCATCGATCCCCTATCAGATCGTACCTAGTGCCTTGGAGTTTTATAGCACGTCCATGAGAGATCCCGCATTCTATCGCTTGTACAAACGAATATTGTCTTACTATTACAGGTATTATCTACAAGACTATAATTATACTTGTCTCCCAATTAAAATAATAACCTTCTTTCAACAATACGAATATACGTTTCAGATACAAAATGCATCAGAAACCATACAACAAGAACGAAATCGTCTATCCCGAATTAAAGATCGAATCCTTCGTGGTGGATAAGTTGAACACCTATTTCGATCAGTTCGACACCTCGATCAACAATGGTTTAGTAATCGATGACGCGAAAGAGGCTGAGAGCACGTTGGTCAAAATTCGTCAGTATCGTCTCAATCACAAACCGTTTAGCTTCCACCTCGCTATCAACGCTGAGAAAGCTACGAAAGCCGCGGTACGCATTTTCCTCGGGCCAAAGTATGACATCCATCACAAACTGTTGGATTTCGCTGAATACGCGAAATACTTTTATGAAATGGACAACTGGATAGTCGATCGTTAGTATCTCGAGATTTAATTCCTTATACTTGATCCACTGGATTACTATAAATGTGTGTGTGTGTGTGTGTGTGTGTGTGTAGATATGTAGGAAAAAAATTTTAATTCGAAATTCCTTTTATGTTGTAGTGAATGCCGGTGCAAACAAGATTGTTCGAAACAGTCAAGATTGCTTCTTCGCTATACCCGATCCGGAGCCGAGCGAGATACTATACAAGAAAGTGCTCAAGGCCTTGGATGGCTCCGATTCTTTCTCGTATGCGGAAAGAATCTACGGATTCCCCGAGCGACTGCTCTTGCCCAAGGGTAAGAAGGAGGGTATGCCGTTCCAGATCTTCGTATACATCAACCCAGTCGAAGGAGAACCGATTCCGTACATGTCCCGCGTTTTTGGAGGCTACAAATTCGACAATAAGCCATACGGATTCCCCTTGGATAGACCTGTTTACAATTTCCGCTACGATGGATCGAACATGATGCTGAAAGACGTCATAATTTATCACAAGGACGAGACAGAACTGAATGTGACTTATTAATCATTGTTTCCGTTAAATCTTATTTGATTCAATCGAATCATTTTTTATTCTAAACGATGTCCAATTAAAGTATGCATATATGTTTTGTATAATTTACACTGATGAATTTCATGAATCACAAATACGATTAAAAAATTTTGTGGCTCGCGCAATTAATTTATGACGACTAAGTGTAGACAACTCTTATCAATTTTGCATTTAACGACTCTTTTGTTTTGTTGTTAATTTGTACTCGAGCAAGCGCTGATTATTAGCAAGTAAAAACAGTCACTTATTGACTAACGTAAGATTTTTTTATATAGAATGCAAATATTTTAAAATAAATGTCTCAAACAAAATCTCGCAGGAAAAAAAAATATATATATATTGTACACTTTTGTCTTATTTCTTTTGCAACGGATTATTTCCGCTGCAACTCTGTACACAACGTGATTTTGGTCGTATCTTATATTATAATTCGTGGCCTTTAACGGGCTGAATACCCAAGTCCAAATACCTCCCGGCGTACCGCACGACGCGACGGTCAAATACATGGCCAAGGTGAAGGTAAGTGGCCCCTTGAGCGGCATTGAGCGGCGTGAATGGTGCGATGCGGGTGACGAGAAATTCAGTTTTGCTATGACCGTTGGCTGGTAGACAGGTCCCAATCGGATCGCGAGATAGTCTCGAGAATTGCTCTTGATTGCTGCGGTTCGTGCAAAACGGAAATTTCTTTCCTCCTCGGCCTTTACAGTGGATTAACACGCCATGGAATTTCGCATATTTGTTGTAAGTTATGGATGTTATTTTTATTATTTTTTTCTACCCTCTACAATCACATATTCAGATTAACCAAATTGTGTAGATTGCTTCAACTTTTCTACATTTTCTTTCATCTTCGGAGGCTTTGACAAATTTAACAGTAGTATTTCTTTAACAAAAATTTCACAAGTAAGCATCATATTATTTGTAATTTTTATTATCTATAATTTGAGATAAGAGATAACATAAACAAGATAATTCTAAATATTCTGATAAAGAAAATTACTTTATCAATTAAATAAAAAGAATTTTAATTTATTCTCAAAGTTTTATTTTGTGTAAATTTGTAGATTTTCCAGACATTTTTTATTTAAACTTTGCATTTGAGTTAAAAATCTGCAGAAACAATTTTGTAAAAACAAGAGAGATATCAAGAAACCAGTTATATTTGAAAGAATTAATTATAATAACTCAAATTTAACACGACATTAAAAACTCTCGATGGTTTATCCTAAAACTAAAAATTAGGCACTAAATTAGACAATTATCAAAGAATCTCAGTATATGATTGTGCTATTGCATTTCTCTTGTAAAGTGATGTAATTCGAGAGGTAGAGAGAGAGAGAGAGAGAGAGAGAGAGAGAGAGATTTGTTCGTCTTGAAGTTATGTATAAAATTATTAGAGGTCATTTAAGACACATAAATCACAGCGTCAAAAAATGAATAAAAATTACAATTTTCAAGTCTCATTATTCTTGAAGTAAACTGGCGACGGATCGTCGCGCGCGATCGTCAGCAATCTACGGCCATGTCCCGCTAAATAAATCGAGTCTACCGTTTCTGTCGATACCGGTTCGGAGGCGTCATTGTCCTCGTAACTGTATCGGCACTTCCTAACGCTCGGATCTACTGCAAGAAAGTAGAACGGACATCCATCTTTTGCCACGGGAAGAATTCTTAAGTTAAAGGTGTTAAGTTAAATTCTATCGATTTTCGCCGTAGTTCGCCAAACAAGGACTTGCTAATTAATAATTACATTTTTTACACGCACATTGGAAATAAACCGCGACTATCGCGCGCGACGATTTAATCGGACAATAAAGTTGGTATCAAAATACAAATGATAGATATTGCCGATAATATTATTATTATCATCCCCTATAGAAATAAACAGAAGCTCTTTCTCCTCTCCCTAAAGAGACGATGGATTTGATTGAGTGTGCGTTGCAAAACTGTTATGCAAAACTCGATTAGTTTATCGTTTTATCTGCGATAATTGAATTAATGATTCCTACTTCTGCGGAAAGAATTAAAAAGATTATTATTTATACTATGCGAAATCTTTTCTCAACTTTTCTTCAAAAATTAAAGGATAAACTTGCAACGTGCAAGTGTGTGTGAGAGAGAGAGAGAGAGAGTACGCTTCAGGGGTGTCGCGGAGAGTTGGAGAAGAGGAAAAAGACATGTTGAGAACAAAGAGACGTATTTTTCCTCCGAGTTATTAATGTGTGTAAAAGAATGTGTAAAAGAAGATTCGTCACACAGTAGAACGGTATAATGCCTCGGTTAGTAGGACAACACGCTCGAGTAACACGCACGTTATAAAATAGGCTGAAGCCCGCAGCAAGAAGCGTGGATCGTACACCGTGGACCGTGTACCGTTAGCATCGTACGCATACCTTTGTAACTACGACGGAATATCTTGTAATCATTGCCGGTGCCAACGCGATGTAACACGATGTAATACCTGTTAGCCGTTACCCATCGCCCCGTCGTCGTCATTTATTTTATATTTGAAAAAATGAATTGACGTTGTGGTGGAAGATGAAGAAAATCGAAAAGGGCTTGGCTGGGCTTGGCGTTATCCAAAAATATTATATATATATATATTTTTTTTTAGATACATATTATCTAATTAGATCATTTTGATGTTTTTTTTCTCACAATTGAAAGAAATTAATTCAAGTATAATGTATTCATTGAAGTGTAGAAATTATTATGAATTCTTCTTCAGAGATTTTTTTTCTGCTAATGGTGTGTGTGTGTGTGTGTAATGCTTTAGCGAGTAGAATAATTAATCTTTGAAGAGCAGACTGAAATTTTTGTACAGAAAAGCGAGAAATGTTTGTAGTACATTTACGCATCTATATAATCATATTAATGTATACGTTAATTCATTTTCTTTCGTAGAAAAACACGATGTAATCGTTATCAAATTCTTATCATTTAGATGATACTGTTGTGCGCATCATCGTATTCCGCCGAAGAGAAGCCCAAAAATACCAAACCGGTTGTCAACGACAACGAGTCCACGCGAACGGAAGAGCCTCCGGAGGGATATTACGCGTTCGTCGAATCACCGAATGCGGAACCACCCAGAGTTCGGCCACCGCCCTACATTGACAGCGATAAAGAATGTTACGGTAGGTCCGGAATACGAATACGATGAGCAAAGCGAGATCCGAGATTAAAACTAATTACTATCAAAAACCGTTATGTCGACATCGCGAATGGAATTTAACATTTTGTCTTTTCGCCTGCTACTCGTTGCAAGAGATTCGCCCCGTATTTATTCGTCTCTGTCAGTTAAGTTCTAATAATTAAAAATCCATATTTTTAACAATTAAAGAAAAAAAGCACTGTGCGGCAATGACTTCGAGCTGAGCAGCTAGATTCTCTCGATATTAACAACGTTTTATATTGTTTTCTTAGGTAGCGACAAGCATGGAAAAGGATTCGTTTCGATACATAATATTTGCGGAGATTTGAACAAGGGCTATATTCCACGGAATCCCATGAATCAATATGTAAATGGCTCGTCGTATCCTTTGTAAGTGAAAAATGAACTCAAATAAATTTCGTATACAATATTCCAAGATTCATTCGATGTTAAACGATCTTATTAAATTATTAAAACCACTTGTAAACTCTCTTTTTTCGCAGCGCACTGATAAAGAATCATACTCTCAAGTTCCTCAGCAAGGCTTTACCGATCCTCAAAGCTGACGATTCGCTGCCAAAGGTCGCCAAGGTGCAACCATTGTCGCAAAATTCGTAAGTAGTTTTGACACCGTTTCACAACAAGTATGCCAAATGTAAATTTGTCTAGAAATTAAGTTTGAGCGTACATTTGTTGCCTCTTAATATATTTTCATTCAATTTTATTAATAAACAATAAATATGTATCCGATATATTGTTTTTTTAATTTTTTAGTCACAATAAAAGTCACAATGTTTATTTTGTGTTAATTTAATAATCATGATACATATATCAGATGCACTACGTCGATACGTCCAACTAGCCAACAATCTCTCTTTATAGTGTTGACACAGACGAAGAAGAAAAACATGGTAGAAGCAAAAGATCTAGTCCATTGGATTCGGTTTTATCTACAGACTCCAATCGAAATGGTCGCAAGTTTTGCGAAAACGGTAGCGGAGTGTAAGTATATCTCGTCACTACTTCGAAGGTTTCAAAGAGGTCTCATTAAAGAATGGGACATAACATATTAATTTTTCCTTAACAAAGGAAAGGAATTTTTCCTATATCGAGGAACTTCCTATTCGAGAGATGGTTTTTAAATTATGCGAGATTATATGAGAAATCCGTTTCCACAATTTCTACAAACGGCGGTCACAACACGCATGTAATAACGTTGTTTCTATACGTTGGCGCAGAGTGTGCATGTTATATAAAGCGATCCAAGGCGAACCGATCACGTCGGCGTCGTCGGCGTCGTCGTCGGCGTCGGCCATCGAACGCCGGGACGAACCTTCGACGTCCGATTATCGACGAGGAGAACGCGTCCCAACGCAAGAGAAAACGGAGTATACGGGCCCACCGACGCCGTGTCCGGCCAAAGTCGAGTACGCGACTCCGGTCTTCGCCAAGAATTACCAAGGTGTCTGGAGATACGTGGTGCAGATACCTTACGAAGGCTACTTTACCCAGACGATCGAGCTCACCAGATGCATGTAGGATTTCGATCGTCGAATATGTAATAACCGCCAATCCAATTTAAGGGTAGTCGTTAAACGAGACTCCTCGCGTCGTTGCAGGCAATCGAGATGCCATTACTTGGACGGTGGATGCTTATCGTCGCCGAGATGGACGAGTCTGTTGGTCGCCGAAATTTTTTACCCGGACACGTTCTTAGAGGAGAATCAAGGAACGGGCTCTACTATCGGGAGTACTGGTACTCGAGATCCCGTTGCCGGCTCGCCACCGCCGGTTCACGATTTTCAGAATTATCAGCAATATCTGCAGAAACGCGCGAGCACGGGGGAGGCGCGTAACAGTGGCGGTGCTCAGCAACATCATTGCGACGGTGTCGACGAAATGGGTTGCTTCCAAGTAAGGGCTGCGCGCACCCTCAGCCCTTCCCTGCCATTCTCATTTATGCTGCTTCCAACTTTTAACGCAATCAAACGCGGTCATGAACTAACAATGACAAAAGACATTTTTTACAAAGCACAACTACGTCAAACTACGTCTTAAAAATTTCCAACTTTTTTTCTTCTTTTTTAATTCTTTCCACAATAGTGACAGGTCGCGTGACAGATCTCCGTTCATCTCATGTTATAAAATAGTGGCGAAATATTTTTACTAGACTTACTTTTTATTTACCTTTTACATCGCTTTGTTATCGCTTTTATCTCTTTTTAGGTACGGCTGTATTACGATTGGTTCTTAGTACCGGGAAGCTGTAAATGCTGGCGACCGGATTACTTCAATCGATACGTCCGTCGCAGCGGCTCCAATGTCGAATTATGATGAGCTACGCGTAAGAATATGTACTTTGCATTCCGATAAAATATTATGTCGCTTTACGAGTGCGTACTTCACGTGTCACTAGACGATGAACGTATGTATGTATGTATGTACCAAGTTGGAGCGCGTGACTCGAGTCACATTTCAAATCGCGCGCATAGTCAAATATTGGCATGTCTGTTTATACAAGATCTTTTTCGCTCTTATGTTATAGGACGCTGTTGACAATTACTTGATATTGGTTTTTTTTATCACCATTACGTGTGATAATTTATAGCATTACAATAGTTGAGCGATCGAATATACTTGTTTACATCTTTGATGCAGCCATTTGTCGATAATGAGAGCGTGCATTGGCTCAGATTCAACCGTACGAGAAAATATAAATTTTATACATTATACATTAAATAGAATAAATAAAAGAGACAACATGACAACGAATAATTCTCAAAAGAATATTGTGATAGAAAAAAGTATTATTTCCAGATATAATACTAAAAAAAAATGATTTCAGACATAGAAATGTAAATTGTTATCTCTTTTTATACTGCTTATTAAATTTATACAATGTAAGATGAAAATATCATTTTTAGTTATAAGAATAAAAGAGAAATGTTGAATATTTTATTAATTATTGTTTTTAATAATATTATGTGAACTATAGCATATATATATATATATATATATATATATATATATATATATATATATATGTCATCAAAATTTTATTGCATTGCTACAGTGATATAATTATTGTAGTATTCAAAATTATAACGATTATTATTATAACAAATTAATAATTTATACGTATAATATATGTGGCATTATAACAATTATTGATTAAATAAAGAAAAATAATTTTTCTCGCCATTAAAATCGTTCTTTGCTAAGGATGAACCACGTATTCAATTAAAAATCGTCGCAAGATCATAAAGATATAATCATAGGAAAATAACAAAATATATCATGTAAAGCATAATAATGTACCAATTATATCAATTTGTGCTATTTTTTTTTTTTCGTCAATACAATAAAGAGTCACGTGCAGCATTAACTGATATTGTTAGCTATGTATACATATACTCTAAAAAAACAACTTGAGAGATTAATCTTATATCTCAAACAATAAAATTATCACATTATTCTTATTCGGTACAAATGTTATTAATGTAAAGAAATATAAACAAAGAACCACATTCATAAATAAACAATGATTTTTATTTTCATTAATTTCGTGAGTTCATATATGCACGTTATAATTGGGCTGTTTCAAAAAGTTAGACATTTCATGTATTCTCTTATTTTTTCATTTTCAATATTTTAAATACTAATACTCAATCTATGGCACATAATTGCATCTGGAAACTAAAAAATATGTACATGAATATTTGTTCTACTTTGTAGAACTACTTCAGCATCGTGCGCATACAAGTTATTATTCTTTATCAAATACCTTTTTATATCTCAATTTCAATGACTAGATTAAGTCGATCCGTGATGGAACATTTTTTTACTAAACGATAAGTACAATGTGTAATAGGTGATAATAAAAAGTCAAGCAAGCAAGTAGTAATTCACATGTGAAAATGAATACGTACGAGAAAATTAAAAATAAATTGTATGATACACTTTCAAAGAGAAAATTCTTTATAAATCTCAGTAGTTCACTGTGTATACGTATTATGTTTCACGCAAATACTTAGGCTTTGAATTCGATTTAATATATTATCTCTCTATACGAGTCTTTAGTAAATAACATTATATCGATTCGCTCAGCTTTATAAAATAAACGCTTGCACGAACGTGTAGCACTGTTCGTCGTCATTTTCAAGACATTCGCACATCTAAACGTAAATATTTCCAAATGTATTCGTGTCATTCACAGCATTTGTGACATCGTCGTATATTAACACGATGCCGTTAATATACAATTTCGGCATTTTACCTAAGCTTTATTCGTTATTTCTTAACAGAGTTATTATAAATGCACATGTCATCCACATGTAATTGTAAAGTCTTAAAATCTGAAGAAGCACCATTATGTACATGATGTAAAATGACAATTGTTTCACTAGATACAGTATTTACAAAAAAAAAAAACAATTGCACAAACGTAAATTCGTATGTATATACTGGCTAAATACGTCTATAAACGTCTTTAATCGTCATATATTTTCTTCCTCGAACAAATATACATTAATTTAAAGCAATGCCTTGTATCCACGAGCTGAGATCGCTGGTATCCTCGCAGCTGAGACTCAACGCATGTTTCTCACTTTGTTTGGTGCCCAATAGTAATTCAGCCGCTGTTCGACCAGTCAAGTAAGCTCCATGTACCGTACTATAGAACGAGGAATGAGTATGTTCGCCCGCAAACGCCACTAGAATTTTAACCCCTTCGTCCTTCGTCTCGTCCTCCGTTTTCTTCTGAATCAACGGCTCGGCCAAAATCCTGATATCCAACTGACTCGCTCCAACAGCCATCGCGGAGTAAGAACCTTGCGTATAAGGCTGAGAATGCCACGTAGTGCGTAGACAGTTCTTCGGGGTCGGTACGAAGGGATCATTGAGGAACCGCCGCAGGATTGTCGTACACACTTCTGCCACTTCGGTGGTACTCAGTTTTTCCATGTATTCCGCCGCGCGACCGGATATCCAACCGAGCAGCAGCGTCTCCGAGATCTTGATGAACGAATATATCTTCCTGAACCAGGTCTTGCTCATGTCCCGCATCTCCATCTCGGATAATCGCTCGTCGTCCCAGAGGAGCATCACTTCCGATACACCGGGATTTAGGAAAGGCCGTTCGTATTCGAGAAATATTTTATTCACAGTACCGAACATTAGTCTGCTTATTGCTTCGAGTTTATATGCGGGCAACGACGGTTCGAACATATCTTGAGCTGTCCTTTTTAAAACGCCCAACGGTAATGTACATATTACGTGCTCCGCAGTGATCGTTTTTCCATTTTCACATTGTACTTCTATAAGGCTATTCGATTTAGAATCGGATTCTCCCGTAGGATCGACATCGTCTTGGCAACACTTTGGTTTCTGCCACCTGAAAGATAAATCAGTAACAAATAAAATAAATTATTGAAGTCTTTGACTATATATTAGATCACCGTGCCGGATTTTCTCCTTTTTTTACTTATATGAACAATTACTACATCACCTAATTTTTGTTACAGCATGCTTGGTAAGAATACGGTCCTTTGGTATGTGTTTTGAAACTGGCTCCAATATAGCGCTATACCCGTTCGGAAGACTGATATTGCCACCTTGAAGCTCGTCGTAGGATCCCATTTCCAGGAGATCCACATCGTCCATGCTGTCGCAGCCTGTGACGCAGGTCTCTCTCTTGAGTAGGCAGTCAAAGATCAATTGTCTTACTTTTCGTTGCTCAGGTGGCAAGGACGACAGGTATATCTCGGCTTCCAGGGCGATGTGCGCCCCTACGCTAGTTATACCATCTGGCGGACTGTACGTGCTCAAGAAGTATTCCTCACATCGTCTCAAAAAGCATACATAAGCCTCGTAAATCTCTCGTAATACGGGAAACGGCAACTGTTTCCCCTCTTCCAACGCTGCCACCACTTTATGGGGTTTCGGCACGTGTACAATGTCTATTAAACCATTTGCCATAGCCAGCTCAAACATGGGATTACCTAACACTCCATGAATCCAGTTTGCTCCTAATTCAACTTTTTCGTTGCCTAGATAAAGCAGACGGAGGAAAAAGAAACTTATTCTGTATATTATGATGATCTTCTATCATCATTTTCTTAAAATAATGATAGCGCAAACAAAGAAAGAGAGAGAGAGAGAGAGCAAATAAATGTTATATTCCGTCGCTTTACAGAGCGACAATTTTAAATAAAATTATTTTCTATTATAAAAGTAATAAAATATACAATTTTTATGAAAAATCTTTCCACAAAGGAGCGCGTAAAGTATTTTCTCTTTCTGAGTTTACCAAATGTACAGACACGGTTCTCCTGTTTACATATAAAATTGTATATTGTTGTCAATGTTTTACAAAATCCATATAAATATATTCGCTTTGAAAAGCTAATGTAATTGTATATCTTGTAAAAGTACCGATTCTATTCCTTCTAGTCTTCTGTAGTCATCAGAAAACTAACAAGACGTTGTATACATTGAAATGTTACAAAGGTAAAAAGGTGAATTTAAATGCCCTAATATACTACCGCCATAATTAGAGACTTGTCACTGTTGGATAATGGAGCAAATAAATGTATAAGCGAATGAAATGTTTGATGAAGATAAGGAGAGAAAGGGAGAAAGAGGTTAGGCTGATCGTACCGAGTTGCGCCGCGATGATTCGTCCACCTATACGTCCGCGCGCTTCGACTATGAGAAAATCCGTCTGGCCGTTCTTCAACAAATGAGTCGCCGCCGACAGTCCAGCCATACCGGCACCGATAATCAAGATCTTACACGACAGTCGGTCATCCTCCGACGTATCTGTAGATTCCGCCATGTTCGTTACACATCAAAGCGATCGCGCGCGTTGCACTAGTGTCAGAAAGTGTGCACTAAAGCACTCTTTTCTTCTGTTTCCGCACGCGGCGCGACAGTGGTGACGTCACTGACGCTAGTAATTGCTAGTAATCACGTGGTGGATGGTCGTAGTAGAGACTGGTAGAGACTCAACGAAGGTGGACGAGTAGATCGCGCGTAGCGTCTCACAGATCTCAGGATAATCCCATCGATAATGTTTCTTGGCGATTTGACTTTGAATACGCTGCGCCAGTGTACAAATTAAGTTGCCGTCAATCGTGACGTTGAGAGAAATGTCTAATTCACTCGTGCACAAAAGCTTAGAATTGTTGGGCTACGAGAAAGATTTGCAGAAAGGTTGGTTTGTTAAAGCCGCACGTGTATCTATTTACAAATCAGTGTGTACAAGTATTTATTTCAAATCGACAACTTACAGAACAGAAGAAGAAGAAGAGGAAACGTAAGGATATCGGATATAAAGGAGCTTTGGATCTAATTCCCACTAAACATAGAATCGTCTCTAACGACAAGACAGGTTATCAAATCAGTTATTTAAAATTTAAACATACACAATCTAATAAATAAATTTCCTATGCACGTTACTGTTCCTGGCTTTCATACAATTACAGATTATTTAAACATATGTAATTATTATAAGCTATATGTAGAGTAGTGGCATAGGAGAGAAGTAGAGTAAGTAGAGTCATACTTTCTTTTTACAGATCTCGGTACTATTTTGGGTCGCGCTAGCAGAACTACTGTTTACGAGACTCAGAAACGCTTAGCTACTCAAAAAGATCCTACCGACGAAAATGTACAACGACTCCTTTTACTTAGCGATACGCGGATAAAATCTGGAACAGCAAATACGGTATGAGAACGTAATTCTGTTTTTGTTACCTTTTATAGATAGTTTCTTGCTTCTCTCGTGGACCTCGACAACGCTCTTTTGTATTTATATTCTATATTATTATAATGCTCGATGCATGTTTTAAAACAAATATCTCTGAGTGATACATACTTTATATATGCTACAAAGAAACTTGCACATTTATTTAAAAACTAAAAAAGATAATTTTTTTAATTAGACAAATAACAGAAACAGGTTTTGTGCATACAGTGATATATATTCCTGAATTATTCTTAATTAATCCATGAAATAATGTATTTTTTTTTAGCTGTTGCAACGTGCTGTAGGAAAGAGATACCATCAACAAGAAAAACCCAAGGAATCGGAAGAAACAGCTTTCACGGAAGAAGATTTTAAGAAGTTTGAACAAGAATATGTAGAATGATATTGATAGTGGCATTGAATTGTAAGGAATGTGCGAGCTGATAATATTAAAATTGTAAAAACGGTCAACAATGTTCGACAGCGATCGTCAAAAAGGAAAAGCGATATTAATATTAACGTTGGTTTTGTTTCTGTATTATACTGTGTGGGTAATCGGTCTGCCATTCATCGACGACGACAGATTGAGATTTCTCTTTTACTCGCACGATCTGGCCCTGCGAATCCCCGCGAGTCTCGGACTAATTTTCATCGGTGGTTTGATACTCTTTACCGTGTATCATGTGAAACCGTACTTGTTCCGTAAAATAGAGAAAGCGGAGTAGCAAGTTTATCAAAACTTGCAATGATATCAGCCATGTTATCATCGTAATACGTCAGCATTGTACATACGTTGCGTTGTACACAATACACGTACAAACAACTACGTGTATGTGATATATGAATATAAATGCCATTACGGTGAATACTTGTTATATAACAATGCTACACATCTCTCATTCCATCTTTACTCTGAATTAGTCGGTAACTCTCGTTTCTATATCATATTGTTGAGCACTGCTGTACAACTGGCAAATTAAAAATGGCGAAACAGTGGTTTGTTATTGGTATATCTGGCGCAACCTGTAGTGGAAAAAGTACGTTGGCTAATAAAATCCGCGAAAATTTTCCAACATCTGTCATGTTGCGCCAAGACGATTATTTTTTACCACCAGACGATTCACGTCACGTTAAAATAGAGGAATTAAATCACTTAAACTGGGAACTGATAACGGGTCTGGATATGCAGAAAATGTATTCGGACGTTATAAAGATATTTCAATCTCCCGGAAAAAATGCAACGAATTCGAAGATGTTATTGATATTGGATGGTTTTTTGCTCTTCGAACATAAGGCCATCTCAGATTTATGTAATTGGAAATACTTTTTAACACTGACGAAGGAGCAATGTTGGGAGCGAAGAAGAAATCGTATATACGAGCCGCCTGATGTGCCGGGATATTTTGAGAAAATAGTGTGGCCCGAATTTGTGAAATACAAAAATAAAGTTACACGAAACAACGAGTTGTATGAAACCATAACTTTCATCGATGGATGCAAGAGTATGGAAGAAATTTACGAAATGGTTTCCAACGAAATTAAACAATTATTATCTTAAAAATGTAACTTGATGTAACTCCTCTTATTAAATTCAAATTATATAAGTATCATTAAACAAAGGAAAAGTTTTTCGAAAAGAAAAATATGAAAAATTAAGCGGACCTTGTAAAGACACTTAATATTGCAAATTAAAAATTTTAAATAATTTACAAGCTCTTTTTGATATTTTTCCGTAAAAAAAACATTTTTTTTTATAAATAAAGTGTTTCCGTTTAACGTTTTATATATTTACCAATCAACTTGTATATATGCATACACATGTATATAATCTTTTGTGCCTTAAATAATATTGAAAGTGCACGAATTTGCAACAAAATATACTGCTGTATATTAATTTCCATAGTTGTAGCATGTATATAGTGATTTTAACAACGAAGCCTTCTGGATATTTTACAAGTTTCAGACATACTACAAGCTGACTAGTAATTTGGAACTATCTTGTACAAAATGATTTATTTTTTTTTTATAACAATGGGCATGACTTGAGAATATTTCAAAAAAGCTGACTATTTCATACGTATAATCATGGATATATAAACCTAATTTCAAATTGTATGTTACAGAGATTTTAAGAAATGTATGATTTTGCATGCTAACTATTGTCTGTGTATGTGTGTGTGTGTGTGTATATATATGTATGTGTATGTATATATACACACATACAGTGAAAATATAAATTGTGAGTAATATAATATTACAATATCTCTTGTTAACTTGTACTATTGTATAAATAATAATAAAATAAAATCTCTGTAACGTATATGTACATGTCTCAGTACAACTAAATTCAACCTATATTTATAAAAAATTTCTTACAAATTGTTTACAAAATAGGCGACGCCCGAGTCGCGAAAACATTTCCCTAATTACTATCATTATTCAAAAAACAAGCTTTCAGATATTAAAGTCTTGATTCTCAACAAGATTTTTCGTGATTTCTCATTATTTTTTAATAAAGATAACACACAACGACATATATATGTTACATAGAGTAGGTGTTTTGTTTAATTTGACCTTGCGCATTCGTGACGTTTGTTGGTGCAGGTCCAGCGGCTTGATCATCTTGATCGTTTTGTCCGCAAGCCTTGCGAACGTATTGCGGGGTAAGGACAACCTCTTCTTCCATCTCTAATACTCGTTTATCTAATTCTGTGCATGCTGCCATTTCCTTCTCAAAGTTTGCAAGCATTTGTGGTGAATTATATTTTTCAGGATCATCATGAAATACTACCATACCATCTTTTTGATTAATAGTTGCAAAAATTTCGCCGTCTTCGATCTAAAAATATATAAAGATGTAATAGTTAATAAGCTACCAATTTACAGATATTGTGTATAAAGTGCTTCATAGCACACACACAAACTAACTTTGAAGACAAATCGTGTCACATTTAAGAAAATTACATTATTTCTATTGAATAAAAATATAGAGATCGAAACGACTCTTTCTCACGGTGACTGACATGGACAAAGAAAAATCCTAATTTTATTTATCAAAGAATCTAACACGAAAATCATTAGTCGATAATTTTCAGATGTTCATTATATACTGCGCACGAACGGAAAACTCACCATATTTAAAATATACTTTTCTGCTTCAGCGGGTCCCGACAGCTGAACTCTGCTTGCAACGTCACTTAAGCTAAGCGTCAAGAAAGTCTTGGTCAGCCTTTGTATGTTTTTCTTATACAAGTAAGCGAGTACTTGTTTCACAAGACCTAGGTTGTGATCCCTCACAAATACTTGTTGATACTTGGTGATGATGCTCTGAACTTCTTCGCAGCTGTTAACCAGGTAGGCCGTAGCCAATTCCTGATATTGCTGGCTCAATGGCTTGATGTATCTGTTGATCACCTGGCTCGTATATCTCGGCAAATTTAACACTTTCCCATGTAATATTAGCGAGATCAAAATGTACTTTTTGTAGGCCTCCAGCATGATGTAACTAACTGCCATCGCGGGCGTCGTCACGCACACTTCGAAAAAGTATAATGCCCGATCATAATTCTTCAATGCTGTATATATCATGCCGCCATAATAATAATACAATAGGAAATATTTCGAGTCAAACTGGCCTCCTTCCTGACTAATGCCTGTGACATCTATGTCGAGAAATTCGAGCGCCGGTTTAAAACACTTGGACAGAAGACATAACTGGCAAAGATCCGCGTGTATCGAAGTCAACTGACTGTCGAAGAGTTGTATCTTGCGTATTGCGCGACGTAATAATTCGATTCCACGTAACGGCGTTTTCGACTCGACTAAGCTCTGTGTAAACAAGTGGCACAAGTCTGCGTCTGTAAAAAAAAAATTTCACCATGGTCGCATATAACGAAATAAATGTAATTGGACAATGACAAAAAATACATTCATAGTACATACTACATTTTACTACTAAACTAACAATTTACAAAATTTTCAAAGTTAGATTACATAAAATTTATGCCGAACTTAATCTTGGAAATTTTGTAGTCGACTATTCGAAAACGACGTTTCAAGGCATGTTAAAAAAGATGCTTCTACTTTAAAGAATCAGGAAAATGAATGGGCTAAATTAAAATTACGAAATGTAACAACACGAGTGATCTCATCTTATAGCCGAGATAAACTTGTTACACACGAAATACACACGTGTTTGAATAACACAATATAATAAGAGAAGTCTATGGAATGGAAAAAAAACCTGATACACTAATGCTCACATGTATCTGGTGCAAATCTAACTTGCTCTCCATTACAACCGAGAATAAACTCTTGAACTTGATTGAACAAGAGCTTCGGCGCATCAGGCGTACTCCCGCCGTTTGGATTGGGCAGTGAAAATTTTGCGCAAAGCACCGCCAGGATACCTAACGAATGTTGCTGAAGGTCCAATGTTTCCAGAACATTATCCAAGTGTTGGCCATTCTTCGTTAATACTTCGACACTTTTGCTTATAATGTCGTATAGTTCTCTAAAATTGCCTGCAAACACACAGGTTATATATAGTGATGATGTGAAATTCTTTCCAAGTTATCCAAGCGTTGATTCGTGTAGAGCCAAGAGCTATTACAAGAGCTATACAATTGGAAATTGAAAATTGGAAATTGAAGGATTTTTTTGGCAAAGAGAAACTCTCTACGTTGGAACGGCTTTACGTTTTCGCTTCGCTTCTTGTCGTTTCGAGGTTAAGTTGGAGTTGATTTCGAACGAATGTAGGACTCGGCCATACCTTGCTTCGAAAGCGTGCGAACGTTATTTACAAACTGCTCCAATGCCGATGCCATTACTGCGACGATTCTCTTATCATCACCTTGGTTCGACGGTTGGCGATCGCCCACTTATACAGAGATTACCGTCGCTTTCGCGAGCAAACACTCGGCCACATTCGCGGCTGAAATGACGTTTTGAAACAGAGAACGAGAGAACAGAGATGGAACGCGCGGAGCAGAATCCGAGGCCACCAATCGCGTGTCTTTACACCGAATACCGAGCAATATGGCTTCTTGCAAATTTTACATGTGATTGGTATAAACCAGATTAATCTACGGTATTCCACATATTAACGCGAGAAACGCGGATAGAACACGGGCTGCTTCTTCTTCTTCTTCTGTAAACGATGTGACTGAGAATAAGGACTCGCGATTCGTCGATTGTCGACCAGATGATGGTCGGATATTTCGGATTCCGAATAGAGTTCCTCGAGAAACACATTCGACATCGTTTAGACAATTTTTCAATCAAATTGATCCGGCTATGTTTCTGACTAGGTCAACTACGAAGAAATGTATATTTTTAATCCTTTTTTTACAAAATTCTTTATTATAGCAATATAATATTAATATACGTACTACAATTAAGTTCATTTTTATGTTTTCATCATATTTAGCGGAATGAATCTGAAAATGGAGCAAACGGCACGTTAATAAACTCTTCCTTGAATAACTTCCTTGAATAACATTTCAAGATTGACTTTAATAATTTCGCGCGACGAAAGCGCAAAGTTTCAAATTTGAAGTTTAAAGAAACGTACCTGGGGTCAATCGTCGAATCGCTCTTATTTTATTAATTATTATCGCAAAGCGATAAAAATTTGAAAATATTTCCTTCGATTGTCCGCCGTCGAAAACAAAGGCAGATCGAATTAAAGGATCGGAATAGCATATAATATTTCTGAAATGTTAACTTTTATTTAATGGAAAATTATGCAGGAAAGACTATGGCAATTTTTTATCATAATATATATACATATAATAGGTACAACGCGCACGTAACTCTGCTACTTCAACTTGAACCACTCGTCAAATGGATTACTTTCAAAAGAATAAAGAAAATACAAAGAAACCCATGTACATTTGATTTTTCAAAATGTTTTAATCATTTTATCAGACTTTGATATTTCGCTCTCATATCAGGAAACTTTATTAGAGATTCTTTTCAATTAGGAACTACGTATTCCTCCCGTAGTTCACTTTGCCTATTGTACAAGTACATGTAATGTGTATAAAGGCGTAAAATTGGATTCGCGATGGCTGTACGTTGTCTGCACCCTGCCCAATAATTCCGTTGCTAGGTAGCCGACATCGATTCGGCCGCAGCCAACAATTGGGATAAGGTACGGGGTGAAAATTTTGCAGGAGAAGAATGTCGAACGCGACGTACGACGAACTTTGGAGAACGGCCCAAGTGTCGCTCGCGGAGACGATTCAGGCGGACACGGTGCTTCAGGGTGCGAAGCCGCAAAAGGACCGTAAAAAGGCGCACGACGTTGTCGCCGTGTTATACGTGAGATATATTCTTACGTGTAACAAACTCGAGCGATGCTACGATCAAGTGATACAGCCTCAGAAGCGTCTGCTGCTGAAAAGATTGTTGAACGCGACTCTGGGCAGGGTGTTGGAGTTGAAGCACGAATTGGTCGATATCGATCTGTCAGAGTACAGCTCGTACGACGACGTGCTTATCGAGTGCGGTGTCACGCCGCAGGAAGCTGAAATTCGGGTACCGCGGTACTATCGACGCGATCGACGCGCAGAGATCGAAGGGAGACGGAGGTTCATAGAGGATACGCTGCGAAATCTCGGCGCGCTTCACGAGATCGTTGTGCCCGAAAAGATTACCGAGTCCCAGGCTGTACGACTTATTCAGGTATCGCGAGCCACCTATAGTTGAGCTACCAATCGGAATGTATTTGTATCGGAAAATCGATACACATACCAACAGATCTGCCATCAGCTGTGTTTTCTCATTAGGCTCATTTGCAAAACAATTGCTGTTTAAAATCTTTAAAATTGAAGCATTATTGAAAAATCACGCAAACTTTGTTAACACTGCAGAATTTAACAACGAGCAGAGGATTAAAATATGCATGACGTAGGGTAACATTGAATTGTAGCAAAAAAAGGATATTGCGAGCAAAATTTTGTAGCAACATGTCTTTTTGATTACCTTTAAATATTTTTGAATATTACTTGACTAGACTACATTTTAAGATATCGAAAAAGATCGAATAATCATTTCCTTTTACATGTCTCTTTAAGTTTCAAGTATCTTTAACTTACTTTGAAGTGTTATCTTAAATATGCCATATTTAAAGATATTTAAAAGTCGCAGCTTATCGAAGCTGATCGAGCTATGTGAGTACTCGGAACTACTTGAAAATGTAACAATCAATCTCATAGAGTTGATAATTTACACTTTCACAGTTTTATTTAAAACTAAATAATAAGTTTTTTTCTTTGTACAATGATACATTCGAGACTAAGATGTTCCTTGATATCTAAGGATGTAGATGTATTATACGGTATATGTTGTTTAAAAATATCACATGTATTTTTTACTAAAAATGGATATTTAAGTCGCAACCCAGTCTCTTCTACTTTAAAACTATCTCTCTTCTATTTTTCTCAAAGTTAATATAATTAAGTAAATATAGATTAAATGTTTGCTAGTTAATTATTAAAATGGATAAAATCTAAACTTGATCATTTATGTGATCGTTGTGGTTCTTGCCGCGCGTTAGGCTATTTAACGTATTTACTCTAAGAGACTCTCCATGCCAACCGTACAATGCTTTAATGCTTCAGGCTCACGAACGAGCGAGACAAGGTAGACTGCGATATCAATTTATGAAAGAAGTTCGCGAAATGAAGGAAAGATCGACTACTAAGCCAGATGTGGAGGAAAAGAATGAAGAGAGCGAGAAGCTCGCGGCACTGAAAATTCAGAAGGTATGGAAAGGATACATCACTAGATGCTACGTTCGTAAGAGACGCCTCGAGGAGATGCTACTTATAGGTAAGAAATAATCGCGACACACGTTCTGATGGGGGATTTTTCATTCTTTCTCTCAAAAAGTGTAATTCAATCATTTTTGCGTTGCACGGTCGTAATGTTTTGTTATATTTATCTGGTCTAATCCGTTTCTTTCGAAAGGACGGAGAAGAAAGAGATAAAAATAACAAAATAATGAAAATTTAGTCATTTTCACCACGCTCTCGTAGGAGCATTGTAATATCGTCTGCGTCGATGGAGAGTTGAGAACACTCGCTGCGTTTTATTCGATTCACGTATCAACGTATCAATTACGTTCAAAGGAATGCTTCAACCTAGTCAAGTGATCACGGAGAGTGCCAGACAAGCGGAGAGACTGAAACAGCAGAGATACGAAAAACAGGTAGATTTTCAACGGCAATACGAGGGCCTGATTTTAGAGGCCACGGAGAGAATTCGTAAGGAGAGAAGCGCTATTATAGAGGAAAACATAAGGAGTGAAATTCGAAATTGGGTCGACACTTATTTTCAACAAACCGGAAAAATACCAGACTTACCATCCGCCGAAAGCGGAGGTTCGCGTATGATTTTCAGCAGACAGGTAGAGTATCGATACACATACAGAGAGAGAATATAAAAAATTAGTAAAATTAATAGAATTAATAAAAATGCATGTACAAATTGAATTGCGTTACATGACAATATAGTATAGTGAGTGTGTTAAATTAGCATTAACCGTATATCTTATTCTTCTAATGAAACATTTATTTTGTACCTAAAAATTTTACAGTTTGCTTAAAGTAATTTTATTGTGGGTAATTTTTATGTGTTTTAATTGCACTTTGTTCTTTTTGTTAACACACTTTTGTTGTTACAGGGAACTGAGAGCACTGTGAGTAAGTCCACGGCGGTATCATCAAAGGAATCAAAGAAGTCAAAACGCTCAAAATCGAAAAAAGACAGCGAAACGGAACAGTCGGAGGACGAGACGGATCTAGGATTCAAACCTGTTCCGTCTAATTTTCTGTCGGATTTGATTCATGCAAATCAAGAGTATCAAGATGTTTGGAAGGACAAGGACGAATCCACGAACTTGATGCAGTTACCTTATCGCGATATGATAGAAGCGGAAAAGACGAGGGAAATCGAGGACCAGGTCAGAGTAGTTGTGGATCAGGCGATGAGAGGCAAGCGAAACTCTATTCCTCTATGAAGAAAGAATAATCGAGATAATCAAAATTGAATGCAAAATTGAGATCAAATTAAAAGCCTTGATTTGATTTCAATAAGTTTCTCATTCAATTTTTTTTTATCTAAAGTGCTCTTATCTCTTATCGAAAAATGACGTATCTGATATTATTTTGCAAATTTCTATAACACTATATTGATGTATTGTAACAACCATTCATAACTCATCCTATTGTCCTGGTTAAAAGTTATTGCAAGAAATTACAAAGAATTATATTATACAAAGACAAGGTGTAGAACACTATCATGAGATTGTGTTTATTCAGATTAATATGACGAAAATCTTTCGACATCTATTATTACGATTGGTAATAACGCGTATATAATACTACGATTAGGTGACATAGAGACTCTTCAGCTTGCGCTAGATAGAGACAAAGGTTTCAAAGGAAAACGCACGAAGAAACCTCAGAAGCGAGTTCGCAGGAGCGGAAAGAAAAATAAGAGAAAGAAGGAGAAAGATCTAACACCCGATAGAACGACCGAGTCTCTTTTCGAGGAGCTCCTCACACAAGGAATTATTAAGCTTCACCGTGAGGTTTCACTAGACGAGTTCAAGGGTGAAAAATCTTTCGCGAGCCACGATCTTCGTACGAAAGAGAAAGATCCTCCTCCGACACTCGGTACATTTAAATAGCATAACACTTAAATTTCATTATTATTTTATTAACAACGAAAAGTTATCCTTCTCGATATTTTCACTAGAAGAAATTCTTTTTAAAATTTGCAAAAAGATCTCATTTTGAAAGTCATTAAAATATTTTCGAATCCCGGGTTTTTATAACAATTGATTAAATTACGTTAGGCGACATAAGACAATTGATCGCTGAATACTGTATACTTCCACTGGGCAATCAAAGCCTGAGAGAACTCACACCTCTTGTGAGATCAGTTCTGATAGCTGGTCCGCATGGCAGCGGCAAAAAACTCTTGGTGAACGCGATCTGTACGGAACTTGGAGCTACGCTCTTTGACATTACACCGGCGAATATCGCTGGCAAGTATCCCGGCAAATCGGGTTTGATTATGCTCGTTCATCTGATCTCGAAGGTTCGTTTACTTTAAAGCTCTAGAGATATCTTGTTAATTGATACGCGTATGTATAATATGAGGTATGTACATATTCCGAATAATCATTCAATTTGAAAAATTATCATATATTAGAATGCACATTTGTGCGCGATGCACACTTAAGTATTTGTATCAATAGTTCATTAAAATCAAGAGAGGCGAGGAGCTTGAGGGGAAGGGAGGCTTGAGTTCGGTTGGTGTTCGATTTTTAGAAAAAATTAAAGTTTGACCAGTCATGATAACAAAGCAATCTTCTATCTATAAGTCAAATGTACAAAACGATACCAAGTGCTAACAATGAGTAATTTCCTATTGGCGAAGGTATCGCGATTACTGCAGCCATCAGTCATCTTCATGGACGACGCGGAAAAGCCATTTGTGAAGAAAGTAGCGAAAACGGATAAAACCGACCCGAAACGTTTGAGAAAAGATTTACCAAAACTGGTGAAGAATATTACGGGTGAAGATAGAGTTTTGCTTATTGGGACATCCAATAAACCTTGGGATGGCGATCCAAAACTTTTATATCAGACTTACGACAAAGTCATATATATTCCTAGACCGGATTACGGCACGGTATCTTTTATATGGAAAGATTTATTGTATAAAGTGAGTTGTACAAAGTGTCTGAGTCGTACTTCACGACATGCATCGTATTAAAAAAATTTATCATCTTTAATTAATATTCATATCTCATTAATCATTCAAGGATAATTGCCCTCAATCTTAATTCATTACATCGAATAATTATTATATTATCATCAAATAAAATTTATCCTAGTAATGAATAATTTATTTTTACATGTCAGAAATTTTGTTTTTAGTATTCAGGTATTAGTCGGCAATTTGATACGTCGGCTATGACCAAAGCGTGCGACGGTTTCACGATAGGAGTTATTTTATCAGCGATCAATGAGGTTGATAATCTGAATTACAAATGTCAATGTTATCAATGCTTACTGAATTATTGTCTGAAATTTAACCTTCCTTCATTATGAATATTACGATGCAGGTAATGACTACAAAGCGTATGGTGCAATTACGAACTCATCCTTTAACACATGCGGAATTGGTGAATGCATTAAGTTTCCAAGATCCGGTGTATCGCGAAGAGGAAGATGCGTTCCTAGGTTTGTGCTCGTGCGTAGCGTGTAGGACAGCAAACGTTAGACTTTTTTAGCAGGCTTAAATTTGGAATTTAATATTACAGCTTGGTTTACCAAAACGCCAACATGTCGGCGAAAGCAAAGAGCTTTGGAATTGGAATTAGAAAAGTTGAACGAAGCAAACGAGTCGCAGAAAAAGAAAACAGGAGGAAAATAGTGGATGTAATAAAATTTTTCTGTATAAAAGAATTTATATTTTATATAATATGCATTATTTTAAAGAATATTCATAATAAAAGACAGATAAGGTAGAGACAAATAAAGAATTTCAGCGTACTACTTTTGCTTGTTTCTAATCTTGCTCATAAAACTTGCAGATTTTTTACTGCCTAAAATAGCAAAATTAATTTATGTATGCGAAGCGATATTACTTTTGTGCGTACCGATCCAAATATAGACCAATAAAATCATCGCATCTATTATAAGAAGAATAGATAAGATAAAAACACTATATTAAAAATTATCTGTAGATGTAAAAATTATTTAAATATATGTATAAAGTATAATAATAAAAATTTGATTCCTTGTACTTTACTATTATCATTTTTACTATTAGTATCTAAAATTCTACATATATATCTTTGACAATAAATGTTAATAAATATTAATGATAGATATTCTGTTTAGATATTTTTTTTCAAATTTCTCAGATTGAATTGATGAGATTACTCATTTCGAACGTTGTTTACATTGTCACGAAACATCCATCTAACGAATTAAATCGTACGCGACTGATTCGTGCCTTTATGTCACAGGTCAGGCTATTACGCCATTTGATTACATTTTTTGAAGTAACAAATAATGACACATACATACACCAATCTATAAATACACATATCTATAAAATAAATGTTTTTCTTTTAAGTAATATTTGCATAAAAGATATACATACATTATTTTTCTATAAAACGCGGATAGTGTGTAATTCTCCGCGAGAATAGATTATTATAGAACAAATATTGTTTCTATATGTATAAAGCGCACGCAAAGATTGTCTTTTTATGGAATTATTTTATCTTTAATTCTTTATGTCAGTGATATTTTTATTTGCTACAATAACATTTTTTTATGTATTGTATGGCATACATAATAATAGAATAATTAAATTTATATATATATATATATATATATATATATATATATATATATATATTATACACTTTTGGATCACGACTTGCCCGTGTGAATCAGCATGTGATTTCATTTCTCGTAATCACTTCCACGTGATACATTGCGTGACGGAGCACACGAGACTGCATGCCAAATAATCGATTATCTCGATGGCGTTGTATCATGTATCTCCGTCGCGGCACGACATTTCCCTGCCGATATCACTGTCGATTTTTATTAGAGCAACTGCACGTCGCCACTCACACTCACAAAGCGGCATCTGCGGTGCTAAACAGGATGCCTCCTGCTTGCCTTTGGACGATATCACAAAAGTCTCGTTAAGCCCGACGATTAGTTCGTTCGAGCACTTTCTTCACGGTGGACGCGTTGTTATTCGACTATCGTTCAAGGCTATTGTTACTTGGAAAATAAATCATTGTAAATTGCACAAGAATTATACTTCATGCTACTCAACCAAATTTTATTTTGCCCTTTTTAGCGATGATACGTTCTCTCGGAGTGGCTCTTCTCGTTCAAAGATCAATGATTAATATAGCACTAAATAAAACAGATATATATATATATATATATATATATATATATATATATATACATATATGTATATATTTTGCATCTTCTAGGCATATTAGACTCATAAAACGGTACATTTTCAGTCAAGTCTTTTATGCATTTTAACGTCCCACACATATTTATCAACAGAGAACTTTGAATAGAAAGTCTAAAATAGGATTATACTATGAATAGAAACCTTCAATATTGGAATGTATATTCATCTCTTTGAATTATTTGTTCTATACTACTACAATGATATGATTAATAAAAGATTGAAATTTATGAGATTTGTCTTAGTGGTTTATTTGTCATGTGCGTCTAATCATTCCTGATTTAAAGTGAAATAACTGCTACAGTATATTATATCAATCGTTTAATACTTTCCACATCAATCACTTTTATCTGTGCTCACGAAATCGTACGAATGTATAATTATCACTTGCAACGCAACACATTTATGCAACGCGAGCCTTGCGATAAGAAATTTATTTACATTTTATTTACATGATTTTAAATTTGTCGATATAATATATCATAGGTTTATTTATTTTCTGTTTTCATGAAATTATTACATAAATCCATTATATGGTGTTGAGTCGTACGTCTAAGGTGCGTTCCGTTTCATGCATGATGCGCATCATTTATTCTTGCTTATCTTTTGATGAACAAGAAGGATAAATGATGAGCATCATGAGCATCATGCATGAAATGGAACGCACTTCTAGAGACATGTCTAATTCTCAATGCAAGATAGTTGTATACCACAAATAACCTCAATTTTAATCCCAAATTCGTCAACTAATTTGAAATCTAATTTTAAAGTCTAATTAAACTACTTTAAAAGTTTCCTTAACTGAAGTATCAAGACAGTAACTTTCAAATGACGAGCAACTAAAAAGAAGAGCTTTGAGAAAGTTTTTATCGATATTCGGTAGTTGGAATAATAAATATGTTTTCCTACTATCCTACTAAGAAAAAATTAATATTGCCTTGCTTTTATAATTTATAAAAGTCACAATTAAGATGTTTATAATCAACTGCGAGCCATCAAACGCAACGCATGTTTGGGCGTTATAGCATTAAATCCTCTCTGACAATGAGTCTATGAAGTGACTCTTTGCCCCTTAATTGCATTGCTCATCATAAATGTTAATTATCGAATATTCCCTTTTCTTCGATCAAAAATTGATCAGGGACTATATGATTTCATCTAGACTAGTTTCAGAAACTCGTCGTGTTGAGTTTAATTTTTAATATCTATAATATCTATATTAATTAATATGTGAACATAGGTATATATAATACATAGTGCAAAAAGTACAACGCTATTTAATGTTACGAGAAACGCGTGCATTTAGGCTCGAAGTTATAATCGATATTCAAAACTCAGCACAACCATTTCATTGGTTGAAATCTGGAAGCTGAGTATCTCAAGTGCTGAGTTTTGAGTATTGAGACTCGACTATAACTTTGAGCCTTAATGGCTCATACATGCTACGGAGTGTGTTATTGAATGTTTTTGTTGTGTCGTTCAAGTGGAAAAATAGTCCATTTCTGTTTAAACGATTCGCTTGGTATATTTTTACCGGTATATTTGTATCGTAAATATAAATTCCTTTGCACAATCGCCATTTAAGGAAAAAAGACAAAAAATTTGTAAGCGAGCCGAGATTGCGAAGCAAAGATTTCGGACCTTCAACGCGACACGTGTCGCATCATATGAATGAATCCAACATCCTTTAGTCTCGTATCACTCAAATTCATTGTCAGTTAATTGTCAGAAAACTTATTTGTTTTTACGTCCGTGTTAATTCGCCCGACCAGTCCGACAACGATCGACTGACAGTCGATTCACTCATTTACATTAGAATGATGCAAGATTTTGTTAAAGGAATAGATTGGCGAAAATCACGCGAATAATTAACATGATAATGAGTTTCCATACGTCATTCCGAAACGTATCTCGACGTCGTTCTGTCCGCAAACAATTCTAATTATAAATTTTACTTGTAACTATATATGTATATATGTAGAAATGGAGTAAACTTTTCTTGACAGTAGACTGACGTAGACTGTGGCATACCTGCACAATGTGATTTATTTGTACGTCTCTACGATGCTGGATTTTCGATTACGACACTCATACATCTTCATTAACATGTTGAATTGAAATGAATTTGAATAGATGCGCGGCATGCTAGTGTGCACCGCATGCACTCAAGTAGACACGTGAAATTCAACCATACATTTTCCTTCTTTCTTCGAAGGCGCATGTGCCCCTTCTGAGCACGTTAAGACAGCTGTCTAATATAATCGATTCTTTATTATTTAGCTTTACTGTTATAACAGTGGCTATGTTAATAGTCGGAAGTCGCAGTAGTCGTATACGTAATAAAAGCACACCTAACGGTGTGCATCATCGACAAGGAGACACGCGCGAAAGAGAGACCGAGAGAATATCGATTCTTTCCGGCTGACGTGTTTGGAAACGTCGGTCGTCTGCGTCGCGCCGGTAACCCTATCATCCCCCCGCGAAGGCTGGCGTGGAGGATTCGGCGAGACCGAGACGCGAGGAAGAAAGAAGATGAGAGAAAGAGAGAGAGAGAGAGAGAGTTGGGCTTGGACATGTGTAGCGTGCGGTGCCGTGGCATGTGACAGCCGCGTGGTCGCGTGGTTCCGCGAACGCTGGACTTGCATGAAAAAGGGGCAGTCAAGTGGACGACGGCGGGTGATGGAAGGGTGACGATGGCGGATCACAGGCGGAACACGATCCGTTCACGATTCTGCTCGTGACGGATCGTCACCCGTGACGGAAGATCGGCATCGGAGACAGCAGAGACGTTGCGCGCGCGATGCGGCGGGTGGTGCGACGCGCATGCGTCCACCGAGGCTGCGCTCCGATTGGTCGACGCCACATGGTCTGATGTCAGACCACGGAGACTGTGCGATTCAATAATAGGATGCTGGTGAGCTGGATACCAAGCAGTCCTCAGCAGTCCGACTTGCCAGTTGTCCTTCCTGGAGGCGAGAGCGAGAGCCCACTCTCGAGCGTCACACTCTGCGAGGAGGAGAGTTCCGGCGCGGTGATTCGAACACCCTGCTGACGCCCAAACGATCAACGTTCCGCTCCAATCTTTCCCGAGCGTGTTCCCGCGAGAGCGTGGCAGGTGAGTCTTGGCGCGATCGATAGTAGCTAATTACATCCACTTCTCCGTTGCGAAGCGCGTCGCAGTTTCGCCCAGAGTCCCAAAGTACCCATAGACTTTCTTTCCTTTCATCTCTTTTTTTCTCTCTCTCTCTCTCTCTCTCTCTCTCTCTCTCTCTCTCTCTCTCTCTCTCTCTCTACATTGTATCAAAGCGTCGGAATAATTGCAACTATAAAATGGTTCAATGAGTTTTACTCCTCCAAGCGTAATAACGATTGTACAACGTACGAGAGATATATTACATCTTTTTTTTTACTCTATTCTCTTTAAATGTAATTTTTTATGTAATCATTTGCGTAGGTGCAAAAAATATATTTAAAAATTTGCAAGTTTATTCCTTAGCTTTGAGCTCATAAGTCTACAATTTGATTTCGATAATCGTTCATAGCGTTTTCGTGTATTTTATATAATATATACACACCATTCCTAGAAGGGTTTATCGCAATTTCGCACAATTCAGTGGAATCGTTTTATTTGCGTTTCTAAATCTTTGAATCTCGATAAAATTGAATTTAGCACGTTGTTAGCTATTTGTTAAGTTAGATGTTTGTTAAGAGATATTGGAGTGATAAAAAAGTTTTTAAAATTATCTCAAATGTTTTTACACGTGTCTTAAAGATTTTTTAAAAGAAATGATGAAAAAACGTTTTCCAATATTTTTCACATGAGATTTACAGAATTATTGTAATAAATTTCTTCAGAAATTCTCCAAACCTAAAAAAATATAAAAAATTAAATACTGTGAAGAATTTGTTGAATTAATAAATATTGATGCTGCGCGTATATATAATATTATAAAAGAATAAATTCCATATCTCTCTCGGACAGGTAACAGATACCTTACCGTAATGTGTCGCATAACGAAACATAACAAGTGCTAATTGAATGTGTAAGCATATACATATATAATACATGCATATAATAGCATGTGATACATTTATAGAAGATAGAAGCACGTAATGAAATGTAAAGTGATTAAGCTCTCTCGGAGCAAGAAAGAGAGAAACGAAAGTTTTCAAAGTAACTGACCGCACAATGTACGACGATCTAACGGAAGAGTATCCAACTAGTGCGGTATGGGACGAGAAGCGAAACTAACACAGAAGCGCACAGTTTTACGTGTCACAACGGTATAAAAATGGTAAACGGTGGTGAATATTCGTATTGAAAGAACGTTGTAGAAAGAAATCATTTGGACGTTGTTTCTCGTTTCTTCTACTTGGAGAACTTCGACGTTATCGGAATAGATGACGTTTATGTTTGTATTGTGTCATAATGTATACATCTTACAAGTATGATGTCAAACTGTACCTGGAAACTCACTCATAAATGATTTTTATAGACCTATTTCTTCATACTTTTATAAGAGGTAACTAAAGTCTCAAGTGCAAGCATGTAAAAAAAATCTAAATGCAAATATGTAAAAAATTCAAGCTTCATTAACCCGATAAAAGCAATAAAGCTTGAGAGTCTCGAGCCTCTCACTTTATTCTTAGCCGTGCAGATTGATACTTGTATAAAACATATTCTGTTTCTCTGTTCAGTTACGAAAATTACATTTTATCTTACTTGAAATTTTATTTGAGAGATTGCGATTTCCTTTTGTATAGTACGATATAGTACGATACTTTTGCACTACTTTTCTCGTTCCAAGAATACAATTCGCGCGACATCTCTCAATTACTAATTACACGTGCACGCACCTGTTGCGACGGCGTAGACGCAAGCAGTACCGAACGTGCGACTCTAATAAAGCTTAAATGATTGATCAATTAACTGAACAATGATTAATACCGGAGCAACGGGCGAAACAAGTGCGAGACGTGACCCCTGTCTCTAAGCGCGATTAATTTCTTACCTCGATTAACATCCAATTACAATAATTGACTTTTAAATCGATTATTTACAATGTTAATGCGAACTTGTAAAAGAGCTCATTTGGTGACATTAAGTTGCCACTGCTTCGATATGAGCGACGAAAACAAAATCGTTAATATATACTCGAGTTTTTGAAAATGAATATAGGGTATGAGAATATGATAAATGATTTTTATATATCAATCTTTCATCTTTCGGTAAATAATGTAATGCAATAATATTGCAATACGCAAGTCTATCGATAAACAGTGCGTTTGAGTAAGTCAAAACATAATAGTTTTGCAACAGTTTTTTAGTGCACATTGAAAAAGAACTAATCTGATTTCGTAATATTGGATTAATATAACGAACGTATCGTGAGAACGTTTCGTAAGAATGTCGTATCGTATCTTTCCACAACTTTACACTCTTAATTTACTACTTTTTAATCATGCTTGCCGCTGCTTTATATTGCAGCACGACGAATAGCATTCTACATTCTTCATTCACAAATTTTTACATTTATGTTTAAAAGTATTATTTTACAGAGCAGTACGACGTACGTACAAAGGAACGTGGTGGTCATGGCCAGCACAGTCGAGATAGCGACAAACTATTGGAGTCGTAGCATAAGATAAAAATAAGATTCATTTTTAAATTTTGCAAAAAAACAATTTTTTTCTGTTTATGTATTAATATGCAAAGCATAAGTTGTGGCACGTATAACAGAGCGGCAATGACAGCACGGACAGCGATTCCTGCCCACGTCTTGCGCACCGCGCCATTTATCCCTTCTTCCGATTTTTAGCAATTAATAACTCGTTAACTATTGCGCAAATTGCAGAATGATACGAGAATTGCAGAGAAAAATTAATAAAAAAAATTGTTTAGAACTGTTACACGTACCGCAACTTATACTTTGCATATTAATACATAAACAAAAAAAAAAGGAGATTAATCTTATCTTGGAAATTAGAATTGAACAAGGTTATTGATTGATATAATTCTACCCATTTTGTCGAAGAACTGCTGAGAACTAACTTCTCCTTTTAAGATCCCCCTTAACTGCACTCTATTACACGAGCAATTATGCCTGTATCTGTGATGTTCTCTTTGTCAACTTTAATGCTGCATTTAAATACTCTTGTATAATTCCGATAAAAGAGACAAATTGATCGTGGTCTAGTTTGATAACATCCATGATGACTCAAGTTGGTCAATTTTCAGAAAAAAAAAACACCCTAAAATGTACATACCTATACATTTATGTAATAACTCAATAACCGCCACCAATAATAGCATTACGATATTACAAATTTCTACTCAACAGTATAAATTTAATAACATACATGGTATATAACAATTAAGTATATTGTTGAGTAAGAAATTAGAATATTGGTGCAATGCTATTTTTAGTTGGTGTCATAAAATATTGGTTTTTAAATTAAATTCGTTATAAATTTGTCTTAAAAAAATGTTCTCTCTCTCTCTCTCAAATTTCGCTAAGACGCAAAAGTATAATTTTCATTTGCATAAGATGGCAAACGATACTTTACTGTATTTTTTTTTACGAAACTCCCACGATCAACGCGTTATGTCACACCATAGTGTAGTATATTTTCAAGGTCAAAATGTATTGTTCAATTGCGCGTTTAAATGCGCGATTGGATACTATTTTAGAAGGCTACCGAGACTTTCTCTCGGAGAAATTGTCCCCGTTGTCACCAGATATTCAATCATCGCGCCGCAAATGTCTAATTAACAGACACGCGACGTAACGTATGCATGATTTGTACGACAGGGTGGGATTGATTTGAATTGAATTCGCGGATACGCCGTGCCAATCGTGTGAGATGCGATAATGCGATAACGCAATCGACCTTCCGTCTTGAACTTACGTTTATTAAGCTGACCCTGCAGCATAATTGAACAAAATGGATAATTTTTTGTTGTTTTATTCGCGATTTTATTGTTAGACACAGGAAGCTTAGCTACAGAAAAAAAATGTCAAGCAATAAAATTAAAGAAAGATGTAATCTATCGAGATTTTCATTGAATTTCTAAAGTTAGTGTTGTGCTGGCACAGGGTAGCTAGAGTAGTAATATAGAAAGATTAGGGATAAAACAATAAAATCGGATTTCTTCACAAGATAAAGCAACAAAGTCACAAAATCATAATGTCTATCGAGATATTTAATGAAATGAATATTTTATAATGTTGTGCTAGCTTAGGAGGCGATTTTACTGGATCATACACAAGGATATTACAATCAATTTGACAATGGAGCAGTTAATTAGCAACAGAACAGTACTAAAGAAATATGTTTTTACTTTTTACATTTTTTCGTTATTTTTTCATGATAATGTCAACCATAAAATTAAATTGCTACGATTTTATTGACTGGATTATAGGGTTAAGGCTATAAAACCGCGAATAAGACGATAAAAAGCATTAAAGCAGCAAAAAATTTATATCTAATTGTAAGTTTTCGATCGCGTTCCACACAGCTATGCCAGCGTAATAGACAGCTTGAAATTTTATTGCAATTGATTTTTTTGCTCAACAACGTCATTGCAATTTTTATCGATGAATATTCATTTTATGTATGTATGTAAATACATATGTATAACGTGCGGCTAGATCTAATCTTATCATCAATTTGATACACTACGTGGAAAACGTTGGGTTGACTTTACTCAACGTAGATCAAGAAATGAGTGAGGCGGCCAAATAAGATGAGAAATATATGTATATAATATCTGCAAAAGCTGTCGAGAAACGGGCTTGCGATCGACGCGCAAAGGGTCTTTACGAAATGTATGTTCATACATACATACGCGTGACATTTGTGGGCTTTTGTAATTCCGTGTTGTGTCAACAGTAACACGTTTTAGAGTATGTAATCGATGTAATGATTTGCGCGTGCGTAACTATCGCTAATATTGTATCGTATCGTATCGTATCGTATCGTATCGTATCGTATCGTATCGTATCGTATCGTATCGTATCGCGTATTGCGGTATACGGTATATAACTCCTCTTATCGGGATAGTTCGGAACGGCACGTTTAAGAGAAATTTTTGTAAACGTCTGATTGAATATTTTGATATCTCGCTCGGGATACATCTCGATTTGTCTTATATCAAAAGAAGTAATATTATCGAAAAGTAGATAGATAATTCGAAACATTACGTTGAAATAAAATATGTATAATGTAAGTACGTATATCTCTTGCAAAGTATGGCATTACGATACTTGAAAGTAAAATAGATCATTATCATCAGTGTGTAGTAATCTTCAATTAATTAACTACAAAAAATATAAAAATATATAAATACAAACAACGATGTCAACCATCGTTTGTGTAATAATAATAATAATAATAATACATACATACATACATACATACCTCTTGAGAAAGATACTCGCGAGATTCTTCGCGAGAAAGAGAATCTTGCAAACATTTGTCAAGCAAAGTTGATTTATCCAGAAACTCTATTGAGATTACTCAATTAAGTATGTTATATGTCAATTGAAGATAATCGCGCGTAGTAATCGCTCGTAGACCGAGCACGTTCAAAGAAACTGCGTTGAACGAGATTCCAGAGCGTTAAGATTTCGACGTGACGGCGAAATGATTTCTACGTTTCGTCTTGCGGATTGGGATGGCACAAGGTTTCCTCTCGAAATATCGATAACATTTTGTAAACTCATCGAAATTATGCCGACGTGATCGATCGAAGGTCTTCTTTTAAATCTGACAATGAAAAAAAGTGATCGAAATTGATAATTTCTAAAGAAATGTTTCTTTTCTCATGTGCAGAATCTTAAAAAGAATCTTTCCACTTGAAGCTATACTCCTGCATTCCTTAATAAATAGATTTGCCAATGATGTGATGATTGAGAATGATCGAATCGTTTGTTTAATGATGTTCTGGTAGGTGTTGAAACGTGTGTCCTCCCTGCGTAGATCAACTATAAGATGTGTAGATGGATGAAACAAACGTAAAAATTCAAGTTGGTTTAATCTTTGCAGATAGAGCTCCATAGGAGCGAAGAGAGAGAGTTGGATCCTATTTGGAAAGATGCCTGCTCAATTTGAAAGTATCAACAGCCCCGAGAGGCGAGAGTCCGCGATTGGAAATGGAGTACCGTATTCCGTCGATAGTGACGTCGTTATTACGGGCATATCAGGTAATTATCAGCCATGAATGGCTGAATAACTTATTGTGAATCGGTATGGAAGCCATACAAGTGGATGGTCTTAATTTTTTTCCAGGCCGTCTGCCCGAATCGTCCAATATCGAGGAATTTAAGGAGAATTTGATGAAAGAAATAGACATGGTCACTGAGGACGATCGCCGTTGGCCAACAGACATCGTCGAAATACCGCACAGAAGTGGCAAGCTTAAGGATCTCAGCAGCTTCGACGCCTCTTTTTTCGGGATACATCCCAAGCAGGCACACGTAATGGACCCGCAGCTTCGCATGATGTTAGAAGTCACGTACGAGGCGATAGTTGACGCTGGCATCAATCCCTCGACAGTGCGAGGAACGCGTACCGCGGTGTTCGTCGGTGTCAGTTCCTCGGAAACGAATGAGTTTTGGCTAAAAGACTCAGAGACCGTAACCGGTTTGTATATTATGAAAAACCATGCCATGTTCTCTCTCTCTCTCTCTCTCTCTCTCTCTCTCTCTCTCTCTCTCTCCTCAGTCAATTATTTTTACGTTTTCTATCTACATACTTCTATTGTCTATGAGACAATTGAGATATTCGTTGAATTCAAGGATCTTATCCTCAAAGATGAGAAAATGACTATGATGATACGGATACATCCGTATTTTAATCGATGTGGATAATCGTTGTTGATCGTTTGTTGTTTGTCACAAATATATCTGTTACGAATGAGAGACGAGTGTGGTGGGAGAAATCATACGATATTCTGCTGACAATGAGAATAAATCGAGATACTTGCATCTGTTTACAGGATACGAATTGCTCGGGACTGCAAATGCAATGTTCGCCAACAGAATCTCCTTCTGTTTTGACTTCAATGGACCTAGCTGCGCGGTCGACACGGCTTGTTCAGCAGCCATGGTTGGCTTGCATCAGGCAGCCAGCGCAATACGCAATGGCGATTGCGATGCAGCAATCGTCGGTGGGCTAAATCTCTTACTAAAACCAGCGAGTACGCTTCAATTTCAAAAACTGAATATGCTGGCCCAAGATGGCAAGTGCAAATCGTTCGACATTTCGGGCAACGGTTACGTAAGGGCCGAGGCGGCAGTGGCGATATACTTACAAAAGATGAAGGATGCGCGCAGAGTGTATGCTACGGTGGTTCATACGAAAACAAACACCGACGGCTATAAATCTCAGGGTGTCACATATCCTAATGGCGAAATGCAAAATCAATTGATGCGTGAAACCTACAAGGAGGTAGGAATTAATCCGTTAGACGTGAGTTACGTAGAGGCCCATGGTACCGGTACCAAAGTAGGTGATCCGGAGGAAATCAATTCCATCGACAGGCTGTTCTGCAAAGATAGGAAGACTCCTTTGCTGATTGGCTCAGTCAAATCCAACATGGGTCATTCGGAACCGGCTAGTGGACTGTGCTCGATCGCCAAAGTGCTGATTGCGATGGAAATGGGCGTGATACCTGCGAATTTGCACTTCAATACTCCAAATCCGAATATTCATGGCTTAATCGAGGGACGCCTTCGAGTGGTCGACAAGGCGCTACCGTGGAACGGTGGTCTCGTAGGCATCAACTCGTTCGGCTTCGGCGGTGCAAACGTGCACGTTATTCTGCGCAGCAATCCAAAGCCGAAATTGTCACCGCTATTGAACGTAGCCGAACTGTTGCCCAAATTGATCGCTGTGTCAGGTCGAACGGAAGAAGCTGTGCACACCTTACTGGACAAAGCGAGAGAGTGTCGTAAGGACGATGAGTTTCTTTCACTGTTACACGTAATCCACACGAACGACATCTTGGGTCACAGCGTTCGCGGCTACGAGATACTCGGCGTAGACGCGACGCGAGAGATGGCCGAGGTAGCGAGCTCGAACGAGAGACGCCCCATTTGGTTCGTATTCTCTGGTATGGGCGCGCAATGGTCGGGAATGGGTCGCCAATTGTTAGGCATTGAGACTTTTCAACGCAGTCTGCGACGATGCGCGGACGCGTTAGCGCCTCACAACATCGACCTCATGAATATCATCATGAACGGCACGGACGAAACATTCGAGAACATAATGGATTCCTTCGTGAGTATCGCGGCAATGCAGGTCGCCCTCGTGGACATTTTAACATTGATAGGCATACATCCGGACGGTATAGTCGGACACTCCGTTGGAGAATTGGGTTGCGCTTACGCCGACGGCGCGTTTACACCGGAGCAGACTGTCCTAGCGGCTTACTCTAGAGGCAAGGCGATCCTAGAGTCCAAGCTGGAAGCAGGCGCCATGGCGGCGGTTGGCCTGAGCTGGGAGGAGGCCAAAAGACAGTGTCCGCCCGACATCATTCCAGCCTGCCACAACTCGGCCGACTCAGTTACTATTTCCGGTCCGATCGAGTCTATACACAAGTTCATGCAACAGCTCAATAGCAAAGATATCTTCGCCAAGATGGTGAAGAGCGCCGGCTTCGCCTTCCACAGCAAGTACATCGCCTCGGCTGGGCCTAAGCTACGCGCCTCGCTCGAGAAGATCATCCCAAGCCCGAAGCAGAGGTCGGCCAAGTGGATCTCCAGCTCCGTCCCCGAGGCCGCATGGGGCAGTCCGCTCGCGCAGCTCAGCTCCGCCGCGTATCACGTCAACAATTTGCTGTCTCCCGTGCTCTTCCAGGAGGCGCTCGCGCATATCCCGGAGAACGCGATAACAATCGAGATCTCGCCGCACTGCTTGCTACAGGCTATCTTGCGCAGATCCTTACCGCCAACGGTGACCAATATCTGCCTTCACAAGCGGGACCATCCCGACAATCTGGCCTTCCTGCTGTCTAACGTGGGCAAGCTGTACATGGCCGGTGCGCAACCCGACATTTCCAAATTTTATCCGCCGATGAGTTTCCCCGTCGGTCGCGGAACGCCCATGATCGCGCCCCTAGTCAGGTGGGATCACTCCGCCGCGTGGGATGTGGCTGTTTTCAAACAACTGTCGGGCCACGTGGGCGAGTGTGTTGTCCAAATAGATTTATCGAAAGAGACGGATGCGTATATAGCGGGACACCAGATTGACGGACGAGTTCTCTTCCCA
The DNA here is from genome assembly GCA_928718305.1 of Tetramorium bicarinatum. Taxonomy (NCBI): domain Eukaryota; kingdom Metazoa; phylum Arthropoda; class Insecta; order Hymenoptera; family Formicidae; genus Tetramorium; species Tetramorium bicarinatum. The sequence goes on from OV788327.1 coordinate 16,826,452, forward strand.
GCCACTGGCTACCTCTTTCTGGTGTGGAAAACCTTGGCGAAAATGCACAGCATCGACTTCGAACGGTTGCCAGTGGTGTTCGAGAACGTGCAGTTTCAGCGAGCCACCATTATGCCGAAGGAGGGAGCGGTAAAATTCTCGATAACCATTTTCAAGGGGACCGGCGATTTTGAGATCTGCGAGGCTGATGCGATCGTCGTCAGCGGAAAAATCCGCGCGTCCACGGTTATCGAGAAAGATCAGTTGAACCTGCCGCCGCCGCCAGTACCGCCTGCCAATGAGGAGATTTTGCCGTTGAACACCAAGGACGTTTACAAAGAACTGAAACTGCGCGGGTACGAGTATCGCGATATCTTCCAAGGAATCAAATCGTGCGACAACTATGGCGTTGCCGGCCAACTTCACTGGTTCAATCAATGGGTTCCATACATAGATACTATGCTTCAGTTCGCCATAGTGTCTACTAGTCACAGGTTTTTGTATTTACCTTCGCGTCTCCAATACGCTGCCATCAATCCCGTTCTTCACAAGCAACTGGTGGCGGAATTACCGAAAGATGCTGGACTGCCGGTGTATCACTATAAGAACATCAATATAGTTAAATCAGGTGGTATCGAACTCAGAGGATTGAAATCTTCCATAGCGCCTCGACGACAGCAGACTCAAGCCAATCCCAAGTACGAACGGTACACTTTCGTGCCCAATGAAAATTCGCACAGTCTGGTAGAGGATCCTGTGAGAGGAAGAGTGCACGCGCTCACTGTACTCTTACAAATTCTTCGTGAAAATATGCCGGCATTGAAGTATAAGATCGTAGAAGTTGCGGGCGAACGTGCTGCGGAAACTCTCCTGGCGCCGCTTATCTTCGACATTTTCAATAATGAAGTGAACGCACCTGTCGTAAGTCTATAAAATTTTAATAAATTATTTGCTTTGTTCGGTCGGTTGAAATGTTTTCCTAGTCAAAATTCTTAGTGTCGTGTACACAGTGTGATTAGAAATCCAGATGTAACAAATCTTTTTGTTTGATAGACAATTCTGATATTCAACTAGGCAGCATATTATTTTAATATATTACATTGTCGCAATGTTAAGGATTGAAGAACAGAGGCTTTAGAAATAAATGATTATGTATAAGGAGAAATTTCGTTACCTATATAAAATTGTTGCTCTTGTTGCTCATGTTAATGCCATTTGAAACCAAGTCGTTCACTCTATTCTATATAAATTTTTTTTACTCGTTTCTTATGTACATGTTACTTATATGTATATGTGTACAGGTTTAAGATGCATGTCAACTTACACACGTCATAATCATACTCGACATTATCGCGTCATTTCGTCCTATTTGTACGTGCTTTTTTCCAAGACTTCCTTTTCAATATTTAAAATTATTATAAAATCGCTTTGTTTGTTTCAGATTGATTTACAAGTGGTCGCCGCTTCTACCGACACGTACACGGCGAGCTTGAGTCAAATGAACGTGAACGCTAATGTCATAACGCAAGACGTGAATAAAGCACCTCCTGCTCAGGATGTGCATCTTGTCGTAGCGGCGGATGTTCTATCCAATCAATCTTACACCGTTCTCAAAAATTTGGTAGCTGCCTTAAAACCTGATTGTTTCATGCTTCTGGAGGAGACCGCCGCGCAATTGGATTTCAAGATCGCACTGAAAGAACACACTGATCTAATCGTGGCTGCAAAACAAACGGATCCTGTAGGGAAGACTTACTTGTTGCTGAAGAAGCGGCAGAGAAGCAGAGAACCGGCAGTAATACGAATCACAGAGAAAAATCTCTCTTGGTTGGAAGCTGTAAAAACAGCACTGAAAAACGCTGAAAGCGAAGATCGAGAGGTGCTCCTTGTATCTCAGGGCGAAGAAACGCTTGGTAAGATTACAGGAAAAATCATCTTGTACTCTCAAATTGTTCCGTATGAAGATCAAAAGAAATAAACGAAATATCTCTCGTTGCTTTTTATCCGTAGGTCTGGTCGGACTCATGACTTGCATACGACGTGAGATGGGCGGTGAAAATGCGCGTTATGTCTTTATTCAGGATAAGAGCGCTCCCAAGTTTGGTTTAACCGTGCGGTTTTACGCCCAACAGTTGGACAAAGGATTGATAGCCAATGTGCTAAAAGGAGGACAATGGGGCAGTTATCGACACTTGCCGTTGGATCAACAAAACAACGTTTCTTCCCTACAGGTAGAGCACGCCTATGTCAACGCATTGACGAGAGGAGACCTTAGCAGCTTGAAATGGATCGAAGGCCCGTTGACTTACTACCGTCCCGAAAATCATCCCAAGTACAAATTGTGCAGCGTATATTATTCCGCATTGAACTTCAGGTAAGTCAATGATCAAATATTGTTTGTTGATATTTTATGTGTATAATGAAGATATGACAGATGGACATATGTATATAAATTATATGAATACGACAGAGATATCATGTTCGCGAGCGGCAAACTATCACTGGACGCCGTGACAAAGTCCATGATGAGCCAAGATTGTTTATTGGGATTTGAGTTTTCCGGGAGAGACGTTGATGGCCGTCGCGTGATGGGCGTAATCGAAACTAGAGGATTGGCGACCAGTGTGATCGCGGAGCATGATTTCCTCTTTGAAGTACCCGACAAGTGGACATTGGAACAAGCGGCAACAATACCTGTCGCTTACTTGACTTGTTACTACGCTATGTTTATGCGGGGTCAGATGAAGCCAGGCGAGAGCGTGTTGATCCACGCCGGTTCAGGTGCCGTCGGCCAGGCAGCCATTTCCATTGCTCTGCACGCTGGTTGTACCGTCTTCACTACTGTCGGCACGCCGGATAAGAAAGAATTTCTCAAGAGAATCTTTCCAGAGTTGAACGATAGATACATCGGCAATTCCCGAGACACGAGTTTCGAACAGCTAATACATACCGAGACTCAGGGATGTGGGGTCGACTTGGTGTTGAATTCATTGGCAGATGAGAAATTGCAAGCTAGCATTCGGTGCCTGGCGGACGGTGGCCGTTTCCTCGAGATCGGCAAGTACGATATGACGAGAGATAGCCCCGTGGGGATGTCGATATTTCTGAAGAATACATCTTTCCACGGTATATTGTTTGATATGCTGTTCGGAGTAGCTAATCTTTCGGGGAAACAAGAAATGAGAAGACTCTTTTTGGAGGGGATTAAGAACGGCGCGGTACGTCCAATCCAATCGACCGTGTTTTCGGAGCAACAGGTCGAGCAGGCATTCCGATTCATGGCGTCGGGTAAGCATATCGGCAAAGTGCTAATCAAGATCCGCGATGAAGAACCGAAGAAGCGTATAATACCAGCGCCGAGGACAATTGCCGCGATCCCACGTATTTACATAAACCCGGAGAAATCGTACGTCCTGGTTGGCGGTCTCGGTGGGTTCGGTTTAGAATTGGTCGAGTGGATGGTCTCCCGCGGAGCCAAATTCATAATTCTCGTCTCGCGCTCGGGCATACGCACCGGTTACCAGGCACTGTCCGTGCGTCGCTGGCGCGAACGTGGCGTAAAAGTCGTCGTCTCCACGGCGGACGCGACGACCATGTCGGGTGCCGAGCGTTTAGTTCGAGAGAGCAACCAGCTGGCTCCGGTAGGAGGTATATTCAATCTGGCAGTCGTCCTACGCGATGCTTTGATCGAGAATCTAGAGGAAGCCGATTTCAAAACGGTCATTTCGCCGAAAGTCGATGTTACGAGGAATTTAGATGCGACTTCGAGGAAGCTCTGCCCTGGGCTAGATTACTTTGTGGTATTCTCGTCCATATCGTCCGGTCGCGGCAATATAGGTCAAGCCAATTACGGTTTCGCCAATTCGACCATGGAGAGACTGATGGAAGAGAGACAGGCTAATGGTTTACCCGGTCACGCCATTCAATGGGGGGCCATCGGAGATGTCGGCCTAGTCGTAGGTAATATATAGTTTACGTTTACCTTTATTTTGTGTGTGTATTTGTGTGTGCCCTTTAGAAACATGATTGTAAGATAGTAATAATAAAAAAATGTGGCACGTATGCACATTTTGCACGCCATTGTTCTAAACTTTTGTATAATTTTTACAAATTTGTATATTTCATAATCACAGTTCCTTTTATGATATTGTCATTTCTTTCTAGAAATGATGGGAGATGATATCGAGGTGGGCGGTACTGTACCACAACACATGTCGAGTTGCCTCGCGACGATGGATATATTTCTTCAACAACCGCACCCGGTGCTGGCTTCCGCGGTGTTGGCTGAAAAGTTTAAATTCGACGACGACGACAAGGTTGACCTCGTCACAACCGTTGCCAATATCCTAGGTATTAAAGATGCTAATTCGATTAATCCCAACATTACCTTGGCCGACTTGGGTATGGACTCGCTGATGGGCACGGAGATCAAACAGAGTCTCGAGAGAAACTACGACATTATGCTGTCTCCTCAAGATATCCGTGTCTTGAGTTTCGCCAAGCTGCGAGAATTTGCCTCGGGTAGTGGTGAAATTAAGAAAGAGCAGCATTCTGTCGCCGCGACGGCGACCACTGCTGAGATGGAGTCTAACATCTCGCTCGACATGCTGATGCAATGGCCGAGCAACGAGGTGCTGCCTAAAGAAGCGCTCGTTCGCTTCAAAACGAAGAATTCCAATGGACCAGCGTTATTCATCGTTCACGGTATCGAGGGTTTTGTTAAATCACTAGAAGATGTGGCCAGCGAACTCGACAGACCGTTATGGGGTCTGCAAAGCATCGAGCAAGCGCCTCACGAAACGATATCGGAGTTGGCTGAATTTTATGTCAAGACCATTAGAAAAGTTCAGAAAAGAGGACCATATCACTTGGCAGGATACTCGTTTGGATCTTCCGTCGCTATCGAGATGACTCTGCAATTGGAAACCGCTGGCGAAGAGGTGATACTGAATCTAATTGATGGCTCGCCGACATACGTGCAACAGCAATGTGACATGATTGGCAAAATGGATGAGATGAAAAATGTTACTTCCGAAGGCTGTATGAAAGCGCTATCATATTTTGTCATACAACTTAACAAGAATATTACTTTTAATCAAGTAAGTATTAGTATTACTTCGTCGTTCTATCCATCCACCATCATTCTTTGTTTATTCTTTACGTAAATAATTATATTAATATTCTTTTTATCCCCTTGGAATTTTTGTAATTATTGGACATCTTGCATATTCTTTAAATCTTAATTAGTCTCACATTAGCAACTTGGGATAATATTACAAATAAATTGAACGATTTAACAATAAGCAACAATAATTGAAGTATACTATATAAATTTAGACATCTGTGATGATATATCTTATAATTTGCAATGCTTTATTTTAGGCGTACAAGTATTTGGAACAGGGTAAATCGGATGTGGAGATGTTTAACAGGATGGTAGATATAATAGGCAAGACGCCGTTTACAGAGGATGATCTAAAAATTGCCGGATACCTTTTATTTAAAAAATTAGCAGCTACTGTAATCTATAATCAGAGTAAAAAGATCAAAGGACCGGTCACACTGATTAAAGCTACAGACAACTTTCTACATATAGAAAAAGATTATGGTTTATCAAATGTAAGAGACTTATCTTCTTCATTTCTTCTCGTTGTATTAAACTTCTTCTCAATATCGTATTCTCAATATCGTTCAATATCTTTTTTGTTATTTGTTGTAACGTTGTAAATTAATTGTAAATTTGAAATTAAATAATTATTTTACAATGTTTTAATACAATTTTAATAAAATATATTTGCATTTAAATATTGCAATGTATCTATATCCAATAGAAAATTGATGAATCGAATAATAATTTTGGAATATTGGTCTACAATATCTACAACGTTATATCGCGCATGTATGCATCTAAAAATGAAAATCAATCGAATAGGTTTGAGTAAAACATTTAATTTTATCTATATGTTTAGTAGACATGAACTTTATTTCAACCTAAGTTCTATTCTATTCCCACTATTTGTATAGATTTTAGTTAGTTTATATTCAAAAAGATGCATATTTTATCTTACTTTTCTTCACAGGTTTGCGTACAACCCATAAGAATAGAAGAGGTGTCCGGTAATCACAGGACGATTTTACTGGGAGAAAGTGCAAAGAAGATTGCAAATCTCTTGCGAGTGTAGTTTACAAAAAACATTCGTGTTTCAGGTTTTATTATATTTGAAAATGATTACGTCGCACACATTCCGCGTTGCTGCTCTAGAACTTAATAGGTATTTTCTATAATATAGAGAGGTTGTAGAAACAAGAAATGTTGTATATATCATATACATATTATTTCTAAAATTGCAATATTGCAAATACAACATACTATATTACTACAATTTAACTGAAAAGTTCTATGCCTTATAGATTGATGTAATTAGCAATTTGCAAGAGAGCTTTTTCGTATATGTATATTATTACATACTTCAATATTATAGTTAAAATTATGTTTGTAAGCAATTGAATCGTACAAAATGACAAACACGTAGGGTAAAACGAAGATACAGCTTCTTAGAATGACAACACTGTATATTATCATTTATTTAAATAAAACACAAAAATTTTTGTAATTTTTAAATTTAAGAATTTGTTTTAGGATTATATATAAGAATGTCAAATTATGATTCCCAACATGGGTAAATTAAGAGTAATCCATTACTTAATTTGTACTAATAGTGGACAAAGGCATTATATACTATTTATTTATATGTATATTAATAATTAATCTATATATTAAAAATTGATTTTTATTACTTTTTCCCTCTTAATTAAAAGATATTTTAGATAGTTCTAAGCGCCCTGATCTCATTATCTTTAACTTAATAGAGTCTTTTAAATAGATCCTTTTATCATACATTATAAATACAATAATGGAATTATAAGGTGTAAAACATATTGATGCCTTATTCGACTCGTAATTCTAATAGCTATTATTATTTTTCATTATTCATTAAAATCTTTTTATCATTCTTATTAAATTTTATTATTAAAATATTCTTGATAGGTCATATTTCTCAACTATCGTAAGTTTTTTTCATGGTATGTTCATAACATATTTACACGTTTCATTCCATTAACATGATTACAAATTTAATACAACGAAAAAAATGATTTTCATAAATTTAATTTAAAATATAACATGTATTTTTTGCTTATATATACCATTATATCTAATTTATTAACATTCTGAATTCTTTGATTAATTAATCAAATTCATTTTCAAAAACAAATATCAATATTCATATTAAAACAAAAATATATATATATATTTTTTTATTTTATCTTACAATTTTCTCTTACAATACAATTATAATACTGTTTAATTGTGCATTTAACAATTTATGAATGAAAATATCGCTGACATGTATTCTATTTGTACATAATTGAAAAAATGTTTAACAAAAAATCTTAATTTAACGTTTCGGTAAAGTGCAAATCGGGTATCGCAGCGTTCTTATCACACGTAAAAGACACAGTCAAGGCGTAACGAGTACCAGATTGCACTTTCTCTACTAGATGTAAATTTTCACTCCCTGAAGTAAAAATCGATACTCTGCCTGAAAAATATTGATAACGTGTCTAATTTCTTTAGAATAGATTTAATTTATAATCATTAACGCTCCTCTTACCTTTTCTCGGTTCTATTGTAGTATTAACATTCTTGTCCATAAATATAAATCGACCACCTTTGAAATCTTTATTATAATCATTTAAATACAACAATGATGTGTAATGAAATGATTCGTATGTTTCCTAAAGATACATGGTTCTATGTTTTAATTCAATACTACAAAACGAAAGCTTCTTGATTATTAAAATATACCATGTAACGTCACAGAACAAACCTTATCGACATGTGGATGCCAGTATTCGTCATGGATGGTTTTCGCAGGTTTATTAATCATCCGTGAGAAAAAAGTAGGTTTAGTTAGATAGATGTTATTTATATCTATGCCAAAATAATGCGCCACCGCATGTTGTATTTTCATTTTCACTACTCTATAAATTAAGAAAGAACACAACATATATTGTACAACGTTAAATAATTTATTTCTACATGGAATACTACATATATACATTATATATATATACATATATATATATATATATATATTGTGTATATATATATATATATATATATATATAGTGTATGTATCAATATGTATGTGCATAATGATTTCCAATAATTTGTTTCAGAGACTAAAAATTTAAGCGACAGAAACGCATTTATTTATTTGTTTCGCATAAGCGAGTTTAAATAAACAACTTATACTATTGATTTACTACAAGCATTATCAAATTTGGAGCATTAAAAAACATTTTACTTCAGATTTAATTCCTGGGGGGAAAAAAAAGGTTCATACTTGATTAAAAATCATACTTATATATCGCTGAATCCACGCTATTGAATATTTTCTTTGCTTCTGGTTGTTTATAGATATTGATAAAATTCTGGCCCTTGCTAAGAGCGCCAGAATGAAGATCCAGGATACTTGCGCCTCCATCAGATCCAGCCAAATCTAATCCACTTTGTGCCAGTTTCAATAAAACCGCTGCCTCCGTTGCCGATACAAGTTTGTCAGTTACAATTCTGCCACATTTTTCTGGTACACAACCAGGGTATTTTTCTAACTCGTCTCTATAATCCATAGAACAGTCGACATTCTGCGTACGGCTTACCAATACATCTTTCTGTTTTGCTAAATATACTTCTTTGCCCTGTCTGATATTATTCCAAACTATTAGTAAGATTCCAAATATCAGAACGCATCTCGACCATAGTCTTTGATGTGGAATCGATATAGCAGGTCCATATTTCCTACAAGATAGAAAGTAGCGCCTGTTAATCGTTATTTTTTTATGTTCATGGATATTATTTTACTTGTATAAATCAGGTGGTTTCTTAATGACAGAGCAGAGGGAAGAAACGCAGAGTATTTATCTTCCATTATTTTAGACACTGTACATTTAATCATTATCTTCAAACGGGAATATTAAAATCTGAAATAGGAAAGGTAGGACCGGTAATGTAAATATTTATGACAATATAAAAAAGTTAACTTTACACTCACGACAAATTCGGTGAACCAGCGGATTCGCTCGATTCTTTCGCTTTGCTTTCCTCTTGAATGACATTTTCCATCTGCGCACTTTTTTTGTTCATTCTCTTCACCTCTTGCGTCGTCATCGTGTACACCGGTTTATACCTTAATCGTTATATTTAATCCAACTTTTCACACATATCAAATACTTACAAGTGTCAAATTGTTAGGCGCCTGTCGATTTTCTTTTCTCTTTGAATCATAACGCACGACAATCTCTAGAGACGACGCTTTCAATCTGAAAAAGAAAACAGTGGTCGAGTCCAGAGTCGCCAACACAGATTGTTATCCACTAGAGAACTTAGGGCCACTTTCACACACCAAGCTCCGGTTAATCGAGTCGTCCTAGTAACTTTGCAGGATGCCAACTGAAGCTGCAGTCGCTTTGACTATTTTACCGTCAAAGCGACACTGAAATATAGTAAAGCCTTGTGTCCACGGCGCGCGCGCGCGCGCGAGACTCACTCAGCTCATCCAGAGCTCACGCAAGAGGTCTCTGTCAGTCTCTGTACGTCACACAACACACAGCACGTAACGTGTCACGTGCTCGTAACAACGTACGGCGTTCTGAATCCTTGGCTCTCTCGTCTCCGCGACGGCAGACGCAAGCATGACGTAATTGCACATCATGCTGTTATGTTTCTCTTGTTCGTATTGTTAATAAACATGCTATCCTTTATACGAAAATTATCAATTGGCGGAAAGATTAAGGATGGTATATTGCCGGAGGCAGTCATGGGAACAGCAGAGGATCTTCTGACAGCGAATCAAACGTTAAAGACGGATACGGAATTGAAAGAATCCGTTTACGGCAAGTTTTGCGCTCTATTTGTATGTTGTAACGCCACATTCGGCGATTGTCCGATGCCAGAGAGAGATGATGCGACCCTATAAATTGAGACGCCCTTATTAAGATGCTCGAGTAATTACTAAAAACTTTTCAGGTGCAGAGATTCTGTGTCTATTTCTGTTCACTCGACGATCCTTGGTTACTCTTTTCAGATCTATTAAGGACGATCAAAGATCCTGAGAAACCACAAACCTTGGAGCAATTAGATGTTGTCTATGAAGACTGCATAAAAGTTTGCCACAGCACACCTGGAGGAGTTTCTGTGATTCGTGTTGAGTTTAATCCTACTGTGCCTCACTGTTCACTGGCAACCCTCATAGGATTATGTATTCGAATTAAATTAGAACGTCATTTAGCGGCGTCATTTAAATTAGATATCTACATCAAGAAAGGTGCACATTCCACTGAACAGGAAAGTATGTATGCCCCTTGTCGCTTTCCTTCAGTTTTCCAGTTCTGAAAACATGTACCTTCATTTGACGTATACGTGGTATTAAATTGCAGTTAATAAACAGATTAATGACAAAGAACGTATAGCGGCTGCGATGGAAAATCCAAACTTACGGGAACTGGTGGAGAAATGCATACTTGAAGAGGATTATTAGTGTGTTTTGTGATGAAGTGATTTATTACTCTGGATATTTTACCATACGAAATACTATTTTAATCTAGTTATATTGTGTATAAATAAATATATATTTTTATTATTTTATATTGACGTTGAATTTATTAAAATCTAACTCGCTCGTGCACACGTGCACGGAAGCACTCAATAGAAATCGTGCAATCATTCGAAATTAAATATTTGCTGCTTGATCACAATAGTGCTTGAGCTTGAGCTGTGTATCTAAAATAAAAATTAAAGAGTGTTCGCCACCATCTACTTATATCGTCCTCGGAATTTTTACGTTCGTCTCTTATAGAGATGTACGAAAAATTTTATCTTCGTAGCGACACGTACAAACGATTTAAATTTTTAAAAAATGGTTAAACTAAGAAAATGAAAAAAATATTTCACTAGTAATTATATTTAATAACTAATGATTAATATAAATCGAGTATCAAAAATATTTTAAAAAACGACATGTGTAATGACGTATTTAACATTAAAGTTACATTAAAGAATTTAAGAAATATTTTCTATTTTACATTTTATATTTTACTAGTTTAAAAGAGAAAAAATGTCACGTTATCATTATTTCATAAAATGAAATAATTTTACACTCGCCCGGAAACTTTCAAATCCTAAATCTGACGCTTCAGAGTAATGCGTCATAGGGGAATGCTCGAACGAGTGCATCACACGTGATGCACGGATACTTTGCACGCGTAACATATGTACAATGCAGAGAACAGTGAAATAATTACGAATTGGGCAAACCAATTCACCGACGTGCGGCATTCGCGGAACGTCGCGTGATTTATGCAGCTTTGCGCGCAATATACGATAGTGATCAAAGCTGTCCGTGCGGGCATCAGTGTTTCTACACCATTCTACCGTTTCTGTGATGACTATACCGGATCACCATCGCCGCGCGTAGCGTCAGTCGTCAGTCGAGTCGTCAGTCGAGTCTCGAACAGTCTCGAGCTTCGAGCCACGAATCGGCCAGCGTGTCGAGCACAATTTTTACTTCTTTTCCTTCTACATTCTCCGTCCAAGTTTCTCGAAGAAAATATCATCGGACGTTTTCAAACGAAGGGGCCCCTATTTAGGAAGTGATCACTCAAAGTGCAAATCAAACGTTTCTCAGTAAGAATCTTTAATTTATTATTATTATCGTCAAAAATATAAAATCTACAAAATTAAAATTAAAAACTTGAGTTTGTTTGAATTATATTTTCCAACTACCTTTTCTTCTTATCTATTAAGTTAATTTTTATACATTTGTATAAATACACTTTTATAAATCTACGTCTTGATGAATATCATATAAATGCGAAATGTACGTGCGTGGTTTAAAAATATTATAAAACATGTAATCTAATTCTGTAATCTAATTAGATTTTTAAAATCTAAAATCTAAATTCAAAAGATATAACGAAATTTTATTTTAAAATTCCGTAAGATTGACTATACTTACATGTAAACAAGAAAAAAATATCCTTTTTAGCCAAGTCAAGTAACTGTGTCCAATGTTATAAATCATCGTGTACTCAAGATGGACTTCAGCTTGTCCTTCTCAATTCTCATCGTCCTTTCGTTCAAATTTTTAACACATGGCTTACCGGTGCAAGATGAACTTTACGGTATAAAATATGTGTTTATTAAATATATACATTAAGCCACGAATATTAAGGACGTTCTCTCAAAAATCACTTTTCTTAGAATATCCTTGAAATTTACACCATACGTCAATTTAAAGGTCCTCTATACGTGGCCGAAAGCGCAACATTCATTGTGGGGTTAAAATGTAAGATATTCGACCTCAAAGTTTCAATTTTTAACATAGGATCCATACGAGTGGTCTCTACAAAACGGACATTTTGTTTGACTGTGAAAAAAGTTTTCTTAGGATGTTTTTTAAAAACTGATATATGATGCATTAATATATAAGAAATACAACTTCGAATATTAGGGCAGGCGGTACTCGTTTTCGAAAAATAACTGTGTAAAGTACGCCATCGAGGCGCTTTTTCGGTCGGCTCCGCGTGACGAAAAAGAAAGCATGCGCGACTTTGACTATACTACTTTACTTTGACGAGTAATAAGGTTGAAATGAAAACATTATTAGCTAAACTACGCAGTGACTCTCAAATAGTTTTCTCTCCAAGAGAGGTTTTAATACGTGGGCAAGAGCTCGGTTTGGATGAGTACCACTGCATGAGAGAACGTCCTTAAGAAGAGTATTAAACATTTTTATGTGTAAAGCAGTATTTTTTCATACTTCTTTGAAAAAAATCTGAGCTTTTATTACATGTAAATGTGACACATGTTAACCAAGAATTTCTTATCGTTAACGTTCGTGTTATTATTTACGAGTAAATCGTGATGAAAACAACTTGTACGTTCCAGGGTTAACAGATCAGTTTGATGAGTTTTTAGTACATTACGGGTTTTTAGTACATTAAATAATACGGAAAATACGGTGAATACGTCGATTAAATTAACGTGACCTTTGTCAAATGTAATTCCTCGTGACCTGCTTCCGCAGTTAACAGACTAGTGAAACGTCACAAAATAGAGTTCGGGGTGAATCGTTATCGCAACTACACACACTTTCTATTTAACTCATTCTCTATCATGAAAATGTTATGATTCATTCCTCGTGTTACATGATAACGTACATTTTCCAATTAAAATGTTGGTATGCACACGATCGAAATGACAAGTTGGATGATGGTGATCTAGTATTTACATTCAGTACTTACTCTAGTCTAGTCTTTCTTTAATATGTCTACTTTCTATAATATACCAACTAGCCATTAACTTGATCTTAATTTTGATTCTATGAATTACTTAAGGTTTCTTTTGCAGAAATCTTCCAGTAATAAACATTGGATATTTTTGTAATTAAATCTCGAATAGAAATTCATGTGTACGTAATCGAGAAACATAATTTTAATATTTCGTTGTTCTTTCGACTTATGAACCTACTTTTCTTATTTAATCGTTGAGAGAAACTGTTGCGGTCTCGGTAGTTTTGTTAAATTAAAATAAACTCCACGTTTATTACAGAATAATTTGGAAATATAGAATTTATAATTATGCAATTTTCCAAGTTCTACATAATTTACATTCCCTGATTCCAATTAATGTTGTGGTCGCGCGGCCAACGTTCGCGACTAAACGGCTGTGTGACGCGACTATTTTTCCCCGCTCCTGCCGACGACGATGATGCTTTTACCACTACTAGTACCGCACAGTGATGCAGTATTTGCATATGTAATTAATTCAAACGAAAGATTGACAAACGCGTCGTCGCGTGTTTGTAATTTTCCAACGCTTATCGATTAGTCTATCGATTTATTACGCAACCCTACGTGCAATGAGAAAATTGTTTTCATGAAATCATATGATGAAATTTGTTCGCACGCTGGACAAACCGTGTATATATTTCACGTGTATTGCAAAGATCACTTTAATTAAATCGACGTATTCATAATGTACTTTCCATAATGTATTGAAAACCCAACAATCAAACTGATCTATTAACCCTGAAACGCATGAATTGTTTTCATCACGATTTAGAAAAAAGATTAATTTTTGCTATATTTAATCTTTAAAGTATTTTGAGATATAAATTTAATTTTCCCAAAATAAAATTTAAATCTGAATTTTTTAAATTAAATTGTTTCAACTAAATCTAGAGATAAAAGAAAAATATTTCTACGTAATGAGAGAGAGAGAGAGAGAGAGAGAGAGAGAGAGAGAGAGAGAGAGAGAGAATATTGTCTCTTTCTTTTATCTTTCTAATTTAGGATTTTCTCAAACTTTATACCATATTGTGCAACAAAACACTATCAGTTGAAAATACATGAATAAAAGTGCGGGTCGCGCATAAATTAGTTTCAATGAGCTGAGCTGGGCTTTTCCTCATTTTGTACCATGGGCTTTCCCTATAATTCTTTGTTAAGCAATGAGCAAACTAATTCCAAATCAAAACGTAACTTCATTTTGATTGACATAGAAGGCAGTGAGTGCAGGTTGGAGAATGGCAGGGCAGGTGTGTGTAAAAAGATATACGAATGTCCATCCAGACTGCAAGAGGTAAAGGAAGGTAAAAGAAGCTCGGATTCTATGGGGCGTTGCGGCTTTCAGGATTTTACGGAAATCGTTTGTTGTCAGTTCAATATTACGGACAAAATAGGACTTCGACCAGCAGATATAGGTATGATATTATTTTTCTTTTTTCGAACAGTAGAATAGCCGTTTCATGATACGAAAAGTGAAGACGTGCGACGAAATTTAATTTCTCAGATGCAGTGCATTTCGTGCTGACTAACGTACGTGCTAAATTATTTCTTTTTTAATTTCATGAATTAATGTATTTTTATTTTTTCACGTTCAATCAATTCCTACCGTTCGCAGATTAAATTTAAACTATTACTTTACAACGTACTGTGCCACTACTTGATCAAGAGATATCTTTTTTGGTTAAAATAATAGAGAGAGACTAGCGACGAGAAAGCCGATCGACGGATGAGTATACTTCGCATCGATTAACATTCTATCTTTATTGAGAAACAGGTTTTTCAACTAGCTGCAATAATTTTTGATAATGACTTATTTTTTTCATCCAAAAGAAAAAGAAGAAAAAAACGAAATGCTACGACGAAACCCGATGTGATGAACGTTACGATGTTTTGTCACTTTTGTAACTACACACTAGCGTGTGCCGACGATTTTAAGCATATAATATTGCCGAAACACCATTTGTACAACGGCGTGCAAACACATCAGTGATGAGGCTATTTTAATGTTTCGCGTGTTTATCATTGTTTTAATGCACGTGATTAATAGGCGCGCGCGCGCGCGCGTGAATCGCAACGTGCACGATCGTTTCCGAGAATCTCTCGTTTAAATAACGAACGGCCTTGAGAGGTGGAGACGCGCATGATGATGTAACACGCGTCATGGCTTTACGGTCACGGTTACGGCTCCATAGATCCGGACAAGTCGGTCCCGCGTTAACCAGTTAACACGATCGATCGTGCGATCCTTTGGAATGCGAAAGATGGTCTTTAACGCGTCTCGCCGCGTCTGGATTTTCAGCATGTCGCGGGTACGAGAATGAGATCGGGAGCAACGGTAAGACGAGGAGGGCCACGTTGAAGGCTCAAGTGCAGTTCAACATATTGGCCGGCACGCCAAGCGAACACGGGGAATTTCCGTACATGGTCGCCCTAGGGTACGAGGACAAAGACAAGGACGACAATTCGTCGGAAGCTATCAAGTACAGCTGCGGCGGCACGTTAATTTCCTCGCAATACGTGCTGACCGCTGCTCACTGCGTCAGTAATGTAGAGGAGAGTGTGCCGATAGAGGCAAGTAACAACGAGCTCCTCCAAGTTCAAGGCCGCGATCATCATTTCGACCGACCGCGACCGCGACCGCGTCCGCGTCGAGGTCGCTGCGAGCGCGTCGAGCGAAAATGATCCGTTCTTACATTTCGAAAAGAAAAAGATGAAAATCAGAGAGATTAGATTTGCCTAAAATATTTATTTCAGTCGTGAGTCGAAAAGTCTTTTTTTATTTTCGTCTGTGAGTGTGACACACGCCAGCATGGATACGATATTGTTAAGTATCATCCATTCATATGATCGACGTGCACAAAAAGTATAGAAACGAAATCGATACAATAATTTAACATATAATTTTTATATTGTTGCCATTTTCCATTTTTCTTCGATTCAACAAAGTGTCGCGTTACTAGCTATACAAAGTACACGATAACGTTTTCTTTTGTCGGATCAAACAGATCTTATCGATCCTTGTGTGTAAGGATTACAAAATTTTTGGTGATTCTTAGGTGAGACTCGGTAGCGAAGATCTGACGAGCGTTGGGGACGACACGCAACGAATTCCCATAAGCAACATAATAACGCATCCGCAATATAAGCGTAGCGTGAATTACAACGACGTGGCTATTCTGAAATTAAGTACGCCCGTACGCATGACAAGTAACGTACGACCGATCTGTATCCAAACAAAATCGTTGGACTCCATGGATGATGAATTATCGAACGTAACGTTTATCGTAATTGGCTGGGGCGCTACCAGCTTCGACGAGGACGGCAGTACCAAACTGATGAAGACACCGGCTCTCAAGTGAGAATCAAAACATAACAAATACATTTTTAGTAATATTTTTTAGCACCACGTCTTTTCAAACATACGCGTTAAACTGAAAACTTTTTTTTACTAAAAATTAAATTTTTTTACTCGACTTCAAATTAGTAACGTTGCAGTTTTATCTTAAATAAGCATCGTTACGCATTCGACACGGTGTAAAATTATGACCATTTTTCATTGCGATTAATTATAGATTAGAAAAAAAAAGTAAAGCCCGAGAGAGTTAGTTGCGAAAATTTTGGCGCGTGACGAACGATATTCTTGTACATAGATACGTATCTTCGAAATGTATCTTTATATGTATGTACATACATATAATGAGATATATATAACACCGCGATTTACATTTTTAGTATTAGTATTAGTATTAAAATTGAACGTACGCTTTAATTTCCAGTCTTGTAGACAGGGAATCGTGCGCCAAATCGTTCACCGGTTTCGGCAAGTTACCCCGCGGTTTGGATGAGAGTATGTTGTGCATATTGGATAGCAACGTTACAAGAAGATCAGACGCTTGTCACGGAGATAGCGGCGGACCCTTGTTGATGTTCACGGGGTCTAGTCACAGCATTGTGGGAATCACGGCTTTCGGGCAAAGTTGCGGAGGAGCTCCGGGAGTTTATATGGCGGTATATTCCTACCTGGAATGGATCGAGAAGCAAGTCTGGTCGGAAAAAATCAACGAATGATAAACGACTCGGCATGATTGACATGACGCGATTTAAATACTTTAAAAGTTTAGAAAGACTCATGATGTTGTTACATATGGTTATTACGATATCTAGTCTGAAGCTATTCGTATATTCAGTCTACGCAGCATTTATTTTTTCAATTCCTATCCTACAATGTGCTTTAGAGAATTTTATACTTTTATACGTATGATTCTGCTCTCGAATAACATATCATTCTCTACTGTATACGTGCTTCAATAAAATATGAATATTCAGCTTGTATTTTTTATCTCTTGAAAAATCTAAATAATTTCTCTGTGAAAGAACAAGTTGGCAACGTTCAATGTGTTCAGTTGAATAGCGTTGAAACGAACGACGTTTTATCATTTTATCGTATCGTCGTCGTAAATGTAAAAAATGGCTGATAAGAAAGATGAGGAGAAAAAGGAGGATGACGAGCGTATTGAATTTCTCTATAAATACTTGATGCTTTCGAGAAAAATTAAACTCGACAAATGGGTAAAGATGTTAACAAACGAGGAATATAAGGTACAATATTTGTCTCTAAATCTTAACCTTAATATAAATCTAATTGTAAGCTTAATAGCTTACAATTATGAACTAAATGTTTTTCATGATATTATTCAACACCACGATTTAAAATCTCCGTTGGAATAATAACTATTCTACATAATTCTAATCCTTTTTACTTGTGTCATCGAGAAGAAATTAACCTATATTAAATTTAATTGTGTAACAAAATTCTTTAATGACAAAATTAATAGCCTTAGTCTTTGTGTCTCAACTATTTCGTACTCATAAAAAATATGCTTTAGAACTGAATTAAATTTTTGTGTGACTCACTCTAAATTATATCCTTCTTCTTTGTCATCTGTTTTTCAAAAAGGAAATGCGGTATTTTAATTGTATGAAAGATTTCTAATGCTCTTTTCTTCCATCTAAACTTAAATTTTCCATTTTCGCGCGAAAGCAATCCAAAATTAACTTTTATTTAAAGTAAATGAATTATTTAAATCGAGTAAATTCAACGTATATTTTATTTATTTACGGAAATATCAGGAGACAGTTATGAAATTCTTCGATATCCCGTCAGAGATGATTCTGATAATACAACTAAATCCAGCCGGTACGTTAGTGCCTTTTCTCGAGATACCACTGACAGGTTGGGTGAAGGCATCGTACTTTATAAAAAAGAACTCTGTCCAGATCACGAAAGAAAATTATAGGAGCGTCATTATACCCGGCGACATGGCTTCGAAATCTATCGAGGAACTATCCGTCTTGGTTGAGGAGGTAGCGCGATTGCACGTTCGAATTAAATATCGTTTGCGTCCATGAAAAGGTATTGACCCTTACGTGAACGTTCTGCCTAGGCTTATGTACCGATATTATCAAATCCGAAGAACCACAAGGGTTGGCCACATGTTATCGGCGAGGACGTGAAAAAGCACGTTTACGATTTTCGCAATATGATATGTCAGGTATAAGAAGTAATTTTTTTCAACTCTTAACCCACAAGATAAAATATTTATGCACGAAACAAGTATCACTGCTATATGAATGTCATTAATTTCTTTTATCTTAATAAAAATTAAAAAAATTTTTCTTATTAAAAGACCGTCTTCAAATTCCTACGGTATCAGCTGACACTAAGTGTTAAATTTCAAAATAGAATAAAAATGTTTTTATCAGCCACTCGAAAGTATCGACGAAAAATGTCTTATCTCTTTCAGGTCAAAGGTAAGATGATGGGACAGACCTTACTACCGATGCCAATGGGCATCGAGCAGATATTCGAGGCGGAATGGAAAGCACAGCAAAGCGGCGGTATTGAGGTCGATCTTCCTATAAAAAGTAATATAGAAACTATCGTAACGAAATGGTGCTCGCAAATCGGTGATACGCTAAACGAAGAAAGTCCAAAAAGTGATAAGCAGCTACCGAGTGCAGGTATTGCAGCATTTAGTTGCATTTAACTCTAATTAAAATTAGAAACGATTTTTTCTAACGTTCAAAACGTATGAATTTTTTTTCATATACGTTATTTATTTAACCATAATTTGTACACTGTACTGTTATATGTATACGCGCGCGCACACAAAAGACAAGCAAGAATACATTTTGGATTTTCCAACTGATTTCCAACCAAGTTTAATGAAAAAAAAATTGTTTTTTAAATTTAATTGCAAGAAACTGAATTAAGAGAATTGAAGAAGCATTAACCCTCAACAATGTACATACTTGCAGAAATTGATTTCTGGCGTCAACGACTTGTAAACGTCGAATCTATTCACAGTCAAATGAGAGACCTACGAGTAAAAAAGATGGCATCCATTCTAGAATTAACCAAGAGCCCTTATTCACCGCGTTTCAAGGCTCTGCTGAAGGACGTTATCGCTGGTTAGATCTTGGTAGCGTTAGTCGAACGATATACTACAACGAGTATTAATTAATTATGTCGATTAGACCGTCCATTTTTTAACAGTGATATATCACTACATCATTCTAATGAATTATTCTAAAGGGAAAAACAGAGTTAGCTGATTAATTTTTTTTAATAAACTTTCATTATGTCATCAAAATTATGTCATCAAATCACGCTAAATTTTAATTTACGTAATTTAATACAAAAAATTTTCCATTCGTACCTTAAGCGGTGATCGAAGCACGCGACATATGCGCTTATTTAAAAGCGTTGGAACCTCACATCGAAGATATACAAAATACTGAATTCAAAGATATACAACCGAAATTGAAACCACTGCTGCACTGCGTGTGCCTAATATGGTCAAATTCAAAATATTATTGCACCTCAACGCAAATAATCACGTTATTATACGAAATATCTAATCTGCTATGTAACGAGGTACGTAAAGAAAAAAAAAATAAGTATTTGTATATTGAGGTTGCTCGAGCAATTAAGATATTCTTGCACGACCACTAAAAGTTACTGTGTATATTTTTTTTGAAAGAGCAATATCATGATCCGTGTCACTTTGAAACAAAGAAAAAGACATTAATTTTCTGACATTAATATGATTTTTTTATATAAATTTATACAATCATGCCTTGATATTTATTTAAGTACGTAACGCTCAAATTAATTCTCTCTCAATCTTTTAATGCCATTAGTATCTATGTGAATATTTTTATGTTCACGTGGGAATATCTCTCGACCAAATTTTCCAGATGGATATAAACTTTAATTGTGTGATTTTATTTAAGGCATTGAGCATTGATGAGTTAATAAACAATCTCCCTTTTTTCTAACAGCGTATAAATGTCTATTGTATTACTAATCAGAAACTTCGCAGGCCGCTAAATATTTGGATCAGAAGACGTTGTTCACTGGCGATATCGAGGATAGTCTGAAGCGCTTAATACATGTGACAAATATTTTGGCTTATTATACAGAACTGTTTGAAATGTTCCGAAGTAAATTGGATAATTACTTTAAACATCCGAGTGACCTGATTCCATGGAATTTCGACGATGAACTAGTGCTTGGAAGAATAACGAATTTTCAGAAACGTTTGGGGGAAATTAAAGTCCGTAATTTGATTTTTTTTAATGATAAGCTTTTCATAATTGGACTCGCATACTATTAATCTTATTAATTTTTTCGCACAAAGTTATCTCGCGCGCTAATGAATCTAAAATTTTTAATAATTTTGAATTTGTACATACACGCATACACATACACACATACGTATGTATGTACAACAAAATTTAAATATATAAAAATGCATTTTTACACAGTGCGAGAAAACATATGAATGTTATTTTGAAACATGAATAATTATCTGTAAATAATAATAATTAATTATTGGTATTGTTTATCAGATGTTATTTGAAACGGCGCAAGAATATTTTAAGCTAGAAAAAATGGAATTTGCGAGTTTAAAAAAGAAAACATTAGCTTCCAAGGTATATGACATTCATGAAAAATTTGTTAAAATTTACAATGAATTTGCCGAATTGGAGTACGATATTTTAATGCCAGAAGAGATACGATTCACAGATCACGTTATTTCTTTTTTAGCAAAGGTAAATGCAATATTATATCGTATTATGCTATGTATGTGATCACTGCTTTTCATATCAAATTATTGACATAATATATAAAATTATCGACCCATAATATATAAAATTATCGTAGGTGGAAGAATTTGATAGAGAGCTAGCAAATATATTCGATCAAGTATTTTCCGAATGTCACAATACTGAATTTATTTTTAAAGTAATATGGATTCTAGGCTCAATGGCCAATCGACCAATCATCATGGCACAATTATGGCACAATTACGAGAGATTGCTTCAAAGAATTCATAGCCATTTCGATGATATTAAGGTGAGCTACAATATTGATATTTAATAGATATAATATAGCCATAATGATAGAAGATGAGCCTTAGACAGACTCCATTTACTTTTTCCAGGTCATATTTGACAGCATCTTCAAAGACTATAAAGAGGACGAATGGATTGAAACCGATCAGTATTTCCCGCATGTCGCTGGCGCATTGTATACGTTGATGCAATTGCGGCAACGGATAGACTATCCAATGCAATGTGCGAAATTAGTTGACCATCCTTTGATAAATCTTAGAATAGCACGTGAAACCAAACCGAAGTACGATCAAATGCAGGTAATAATTCATCAAGCCATAGAAAAAAAAGCTATAGCCAAAAAGCGACGATAAATTTCATTAAGTATTAATGAAATTTGATAGTGAGTAATCAATGACTTACAATTAGTCATTTTTACATTTATATGTTCGTTTAAAAAGTAATCGTCTGACATAAATTTTAAAACATTTATGATATATTAATGTATTCGTCTGATTGTTCTTGAATTATATTAATAAAAGCATATTGTATCCTTATAAGTCACTTATGGACGCGATGGAGCATAAAATATTCACAAACTGGGCCAACAAAGTAATCGCGACAAGCAACATTCATTTGTCGAAAAGCTTATTAACGATACACGAGAACAAGTTACTCGATGTAAATTTCGATCCGGAACTAACTGCTCTACTGCGAGAAATTCGTTTTATGATTAACATGAAGAGAACGGACCTGACCGAGGAAGCGATTCAATTATATTATAGAACGCAGTATTTTTTTGAAAATACCTACAATCTCAATTTGCTTGTGCAATGGTGAGTAAAGGCATCATTAAATGAAAAAAAGGCTCATTAAATGATGAGAAATCGTTCGATCTGCATACGTTTGTTTAAATAATAGGTACAATTGGATAAGAAATTATAGTTTACCTGTGGAATCTGAATTATTAAAGGACGAAATTGAAAAAGTAGACGAAACAATTCGCATTGGCCAAGAAAACTATAATTGGAATTCTCCAGGTGAAATTTTTAATTATAACAGATCATATTGTATATAAAGACATTTAGATGTTGGTATATTATTGCTAATAATAAAAGTAATAATATATAAATTTCTTTAATCTTCGTAAGTTAGAACTTTTGCGGCACGTCCGTAATGTTTGAATCACTTCTTGCTTCACACAATAATAATCAGTGACAATAAAATCAATTTTTTATAATGTATTGTATATATATATATATATATATATATATATATATATATATATATATATATAATGTCATCGAGGATTCGTTTCACAGAAGTGCCAGAATATATTAGAAATTTGTTGGGTCTGGTGCGAAAGTTACATGCGCGGATCTTTTACGCTCAAGAAAACATCAACACGTTACTGCGAATAATTTATTCGTGGGCGATGATCCCGATATTAGAGCGTAAAGAGTTTAAAGATGAAAATTTGCTTGTCGTGAATGAACGCGATGAGAATTTCCAAAAGAGATATAATCAGATCGAGCATGCCACTAAAGAGCTCAATCGAGTTTTGGACGAAAATTACAAACTCTTCTTCTATTTGATACCTAATTCTGTGTATGAGAAAGACGAGATTGAATTGGATAAAAGTAATTCTCATTTACTTATTTTTAAAGATTTTTTATATTTTATATAACAATTTCTTAGATTTTAAAATTTCATGATTTGGTCGAAAATAAAATTATTGTAACATATTTATTATAAATGCCCGAACAGATATGAGAAAGCAAGGATTTGAAGAACTTGTAGAATTTGAAGGAGTCGGAGAAAAAACA
This sequence comes from Tetramorium bicarinatum, assembly GCA_928718305.1. Lineage (NCBI taxonomy): Eukaryota > Metazoa > Arthropoda > Insecta > Hymenoptera > Formicidae > Tetramorium > Tetramorium bicarinatum. The sequence continues at coordinate 16,850,067 of OV788327.1, forward strand.
GATGATGTAGAAGAATCGCAAATTTTATCGAGATTGAGGTATGAATCAATTCTTTCTTAATACTAGAATCTATAATATACTTGTTTATGTTATCTCTTAATTCGTGAGCAGCAATAAAATAATGATATAAAAAAATTTTTTACTCTGTACTATATGTATAAAATATTTTCTTTATCATTATCATCAGAACTGATAAAGAGAAAGAAAGAATGATTGCTCGTAATAGCGTAGAAAATGAAAAAGTCGGAATAAAAAAAGACGAACTAATGAAGGCGACAACTGAAATAACATTAACGGACAACGAAATTGCTCAGAATATGATCAAATGGAAACCATATCTTGCTTATGTCGACAATTTAATATCAAAAGCTTTAATCCAAGCTGCTTCTACTAGGTATTGAGTTTCATCAAATATTTATATAAAGTTAATACATTGTCTGCTAATTGATTACTAATATTAACATATTATTTTCATTGTTTATTAATCAATGATACTTACAATTAGTCGAATAAGTTCATTGTATCAATGATACTTAATTAAAATATTCTGGAAATGCTCAAGATTAGCGTGTAAAAAGTAAAAACTAAAAATGATGTGCTTTTAGAATTCTTTATAATTATCATTTGTTAGGCACTACTAATTAATAATGAAATTCGGCTGTTTCATGTGATATGTAATATGATGTATCTATATATCGTAGCATATGTTATTTGCTCGATGAAACCGATCCAGAAAGTAACGTGTCACCTCTTTTCGAGATTCAACTTTCACTTGAAATCCCCCACATTGTCTTTCGTCCTGCAGTGGATCCGGACAATCCCGAGGGCTTCTACGCGTTTTATGAGAATTTGCTGCTTGATATTATGAGAATGGGAACTTTAATACCACGCGTAGATCCTGACATCGCAACAGAACGCAAGCACTACGGAGTACGTTATTGTATACAGGGTGCTCAATATAATAGGCGCGCTTATTACATATGACACGTATAGTATATTGTATGGTAAAAAATAAAATAATTCTTTCTTAATTTATTTCGAAACGATTAATTAAGAAGAGAAGATTTTGAATTACACTGCAGATATGCGAATAATAAAACTTGATTTTTCAGCTAATTTGTGAGATTCATGTTAACAAGGTCTTAGATATCTTTTTTTTTTTTAATTATTCATATATTACGATTCTTCCGTCATTAACTACAATATAATTCTTCAAGGCCGATTTAGCGGAAGAAGAAAATATCATTTTCATGCTCGAGGAAACGTGTAATCGGATCAAGCTAGGTTTGGTGCAAGCACAAGAATATATCATCGTAAGATTTTTTAACTTTGTAGTTATTTTACTGTTAATCATGAATTTCAATCGTATGGCTTTTCAATATTTATATTTTACAAAAACCTATATTGCTTAAATTGTAGATTTTTGAACCATTTTCCTGGCTATGGCTAGACGATAGACAACAATACTTGAATTTATTTTTACGTTTTGGCCGCGCACTCACGGATGATGAAAAAGATATGGTGAGGCAAGAAAATTTTCCGGAACATCTAAAAGAGAGAAAGCCAGGATTAACTGATTTTAAAAGAGAAATTGACTACTTCATGGGACTTTATAAAAAATGCGATGAGTTTGAGAATGAAAAGATTTTCTTACGTTGGCTACGGTTAGATATAAGAGCTTTGAAACAAACTTTACTGAACACGATCTGCAAATGGACTAATTTGTTTAAGACACATCTGGTTGATCATGTCAACAACGAGTACGTGTTTATTGTTACGTATACACCTATACAATTATATATGCCTAATATTTCTTTTTAAACCTTATGTATTTCTACAGACTAATATAACATAATATCGAATATTTAATTTTAATCATTTTATACATCACAGAATTCTTAACAAATGCTCTAAAGAAATTTACCCAGCCAATCGCACCGGATGATTACGAAAACTTGCTGTAAAGGAATGCGAGATCGACAGTATCAAATCGACAATATGTGGGAACCTATCAAAGTAATAAAAATAGAAACATATATATATATATATGTATTACACAGAAAGTAACGCAACTATGTTTGGTTTCCAGTCCCCACATGAGCAGATAGGGCGGACGAAACTGAGGATTTTGAGTTACGAAATCACCGTTGCCCTGAATATAAGCTATACGACCGCCCAGCGTCATTGTTTATTTCAAAAAGGCAGTAGTAAACAAAGTGCCGCAAGCTTATATCGGCGGACTAATAGTAATCATTAATATCTTGACGAAAATTATGGTGGACTTTTCGAACTCTATCACGAAAATTTGTTCCACAATTCTGGGAACCCTGTAAAAAGGGTGTCCCAGAATTGTGGAACAAATATATATATATATATATATATATATATATATATATATATGTATTACACAGAAAGTATGACGTCGTATCTCGCCGCGAGCTTATATGCTGGGCTAATACGGTGTATCTCGTTAACTATTGGGAAAATTATAGAGGACTTTTCGACTCAGTTTCGTCCGCTCTATCTGCTCAAGAAAATTTGTTCCACAATTCTGGGACACCCTGTATATATATATATATATATACATACATACATATGGGGAGAGAGAGAGGGAGAGAGAGAGAGAGAGAGAGAGAGAGAGAGAGAGTGTGTGTGTGTGTGTGTGTGTGTGTGTGTGTGTGTGTGTGTGTGTGTGTGTGTGTGTGTGTGTGTGTGTGTGTGTCTTATTCATAATAATTTATATAAAACGGAATACTTAGCGACAATTCATTTTCGTTCAATCGATTTTGTTCATCAGGCGATTATAGATCTTCTTAAACAATACCAAGTAAAATTTGGTGAAGAAACGTATACCTGGCTGACGAACTTACCAGAGCAATGGGCAACAGTTAAAAAATGGGCAATACAAGTAAAACAGCTTGTAAGTCCTCTGATGGCACGACAAATAGACTTGCTAAAGAAACGTCTCAATTATTACGACTTCAAGCAACAGCAGTACCTAGCGCAATTTCGCGAGAATATCATATTCAGGTAAAAGCTGTAGCAATATTATTTAAATAAAAGAATGATAATAATAAGCTTATTTTTAATATATGATACGATTTGTATCATCTTAAAAAAAATATTTGCGTATGCAGATTTTCGATTTCCTTACTAACAATAAGTATTTGAATATAATTTATGTGTTAATCATCAGTTGTAATCAATCAATAGTTTCGATTGTATAAACGTATACGAAAAATTGGACAAAATAAACGAAGAAATTCTGGAGTTTGAGAAGGAATTGAAAACATTGCATGACCAAGCGAATATTTTCGAACAACAGATAAAGGAATTTAAACAAATCAAACTGACTAGAAGAGAATTAAAACTTCTGAAGAATCTCTGGGATTATGTTAATATTGTTACGTCGAGTCTAGACGAATGGAAGATTACATTCTGGAAAAAGATAGACGTCGAAGGAATGGAACAGGAGTGTAAACAATTAATTCGGGAGTTGAGACGTAAGTTTTTCTTCATTGATAACTGGTGCATTCAATAATGTTGAGTTTCTAAAGATCAAAATTCCAAAATTAAGAAGTTAATTATATTTTCTCAATATTTAAATACACATATTTTAATATTTATCAAATATACATATGTCATATAAAACAATTTATTAAAAATCAATGTATATGTTCATATTATTTTAGAATTAGATAAAGAAGCACGAATTTGGGATTTATACGTTCGCGTAGAAGCGCAAGTGAGAAATATGATATCATCATTAAGAGCTGTTTCAGAACTTCAAAATCCCGCCATCAAGGACAGACATTGGCAAGAACTTATGGCTAAGACCCGAGTGCGTAAATAATGCTATTTCCAATATCTTGTAATGCTCGTTTCATAAATTTATCGTACACTAAAAAAATTTAAATATTAGAAATCAGTTGGAAATAAAAAAAAATTAATGACAAAAGTTATAATGCTATATATTGATAAAATCAACATTGATGTATGTAACAAAAAGAAATTTATATATATATATATATATGTGATTTGTTTTTTTAGATGTATACACCTATATTAGAGATTAATTCTGTATAGCAAAATTTAGCTCTATACAATGATAAAAAATAATTTCTATTTTATTCAATCAATTTGAACACTAGCTACAACCATAATTAACATTATAGGTGAAATTCACTATGGATGATAAAACCACTTTAGAGGATTTGCTGAAATTAGAACTTCATAAATTTGAGGAGGAAGTTAAGGATATGGTAGACAAGGCAGTTAAAGAAATGAGCATGGAAAAAGTCCTGAGAGAGTTGCATAATATATGGGATATTCTTGAATTCGGTAAAGAGACGCACGAACGCACTAAACTTAGCGTGTTAAATATAAGTGAAGAAACAATCGAAATGTTGGAAGAAAATCAAGTATATATTTCATTCTAATATATATTTTTAATACAAGAATAATTTTGAAAAGAAACAGGAAAGATTGTTGTCGTAGGTACAATTACAAAACATGTTGTACTCCAAATATGTTACCTATTTCCTCGATGAAGTGATAGATTGGCAACAAAAGCTTAACAATGCAGACGCTGCGATCAATGCTTGGTTTCGAGTCCAGCGAGCTTGGATGCATCTCGAGAGCATTTTTATCGGATCGGAAGATATAAGAAGCCAATTGCCAGAAGAAACGAAGCGTTTTGAAAAGATAGACAAAGATTTTAAAGTAATTTTGAGAAATCTGACAAATATAATTCATAATATTAAGAATGTTTTGTACTAAAGAAATTATATTGGAAATTAATAATTTAACAATTCTCTGCTCTGTATTTTTCCGGCTCAATTTTAATAATTATATAATTTCATAATTACTAATTAAATATTTTCGCGGATATTTTGTCAAGGATTTGTTGAAGGAAATGTTGAACAATCTGAATATAGTGAAGTCAACAAATAAACCGAAACTTTTAGATCGGCTTGAACAATTAGAGAGACAATTGAATATTTGCGAAAAAGCATTATTTAATTACCTGGAAACAAAAAGATTAATCTATCCACGTTTCTATTTCATCTCGTCCGCAGATCTGTTGGATATACTAAGCAATGGTAAAGGCCTCTCCTCTTCTTTGCCCTTTCTTTCCTTCCCTCTTCCCCCCCCCTCTCTCTCTCTCTCTCTCTTTCTCTCTCTTATCGCACGCGCGATAAGAAATTTATTTTGTGGAAATCTACACATTTTATTGCAACAGGAAACAATCCCGAAATGGTATGCAAGCATTTGTCCAAATTGTACGACTCGCTGGCAAAACTTCAATGGAAAATTGAAGAAGGGAAACCGACGAAACACGCTAACAGAATGATAGCAAAAGATGGCGAGGAAATGGCCATGCATGGAACATGTGACTGCACGGGAAAGGTGTACAAGTTAATCAAATAAAAAATAAGACTTAATATGAAACGTGTGACATGCAACAATACATATATAAATATAATATTGAGCTATAATGATTATAAAGCTTATGACTGACTAGTTTTGCTAAATAATAACAATGCTAAATAATGACAAACAACGTATTTTGTACACACTTTTCAATTTTTCTTATACTTCCTTAGACTTCACGCTCATACGCGACATACGTGCTCCGACTGTCCGATTCGCTCTGTGTAATCGAGATGATCGCCTGATTTACAGGTTGAGATCTGGTTGAATCGCGTAACGGAGGCAATGAGAAAAAGCGTGAGATATCATCTCAGTCAAGCTGTTGCCTCGTATGACGAGAAGCCTCGCGAAGTTGGGATTTTAGATTGTGAGGCACAGCCAGCCCTATGCAGCACGCAAATTTGGTGGGCGACCGAGGTGAATATAGCATTTGCAAGACTCGAGGAAGGTTTTGAGAACGCGCTCAAGGATTACCAAAAGAAACAGATTAGCCAACTAAATACTCTGATTGACATCTTGCGCGGCGAGTTGAACGAGAACGATCGGCAAAAAATCATGACTATCTGCACCATCGACGTGCATGCGCGTGACGTTGTCGGAAAATTGATATTTATCAAAGCAGAAAATTCCTCTAACTTTACATGGCAGTCGCAGTTAAAACACAAGTAATTTTAAATAATCGATGTAATTGTGTCTTCGTTATTTGGAGAAAAGCAAAATCGCGTATGTAACGTACCAATAAAATTTCAAGAGAAATTGCGTGTTCACCGAAAATTTGTAATATATATTAATAGCGTTCTATATTCGCATTTCGATTCGATAAAAAAGTGACGATTTATAAGAATTCTTTCTCCAATTATCCAAAAAACATAAAATTTGCATTTATAGAGGCATTAACATTAATACATTGATAAATCGCTTTTGAAAATAAGATTATCATAATACAACCGTATTGAATTTTCATTCCGGTATTTCATTCTTGTTTCGATGCCATAGACACTAATCTTCTCGTGCAGGTGCAGGAAAAAAGACAATTGAAAGAGATTGTTTCGCTTCGTAGGTGGGACGACAAATCAGGAGATTGCTTCGCCAACATTTGCGACGCGTGTTTCATATACGCTTACGAGTACCTGGGTAACGTGCCACGGCTGGTAATTACGCCGTTGACGGACAGATGCTACATTACGTTGACGCAATCGTTGCATCTGATAATGGGCGGAGCACCGGCTGGGCCCGCGGGGACGGGGAAAACCGAGACGACCAAGGACCTCGGTAAAGCCCTTGGACAAATGGTTTATGTCTTCAACTGTTCCGAACAAATGGATTATAAAGTACATTCCTTTCTTCTCTTCTTCCCTCCCCCTCCCCCCTCTCTCTTTCTTTTTCTCTTTTATCTCATGAGATTCTTGGACGTCAAACGTTCAGTTTTAAAAGATTTCTTGCCGAATGTTCTTGTAAAATAAATCTACCTTTTTAATAATCAACTATATCGTGCAAAGTGATATAATCCTTCCATTATGATTGTGTTTCTTTCATTCAAAATACTTTTAAGTCTGTATGTTAAGTTTTACGTCATATTTAACAAAACAATTTTTAATCATCTTGTATATACTTTGATTTTTGTAACATTAACGTTCATGTTTTATTGAACATCTATCGGTTAACATCTATCGAGCATAGAAAGAAAGAAAGCGTCAAGAAAGAGAAATATTACAATAGATATTTGTAATATTTTTGTTCAACATATAATGTAAATATAATTAATATAGTATCTGTGCTGTCTCTGACATATTTTAAATGAAATGTGTAAAATAAAAAATGCACAAATTAATTTTGTTTCTCGCTTGAATATCCATAGTCGTGTGGCAACATATACAAGGGACTAGCGCAAACTGGAGCATGGGGTTGCTTCGACGAATTCAATAGGATTTCCGTCGAGGTATTGTCGGTCGTGGCTGTGCAAGTGAAATGTGTTCTAGACGGAGTCAGAAACCGGAAGAAGAAGTTCTTATTTTTTGGAGAGGAACTTAATATCGTGAATACAGTTGGCATGTTCATAACCATGAATCCCGGTTATGCCGGCAGAACGGAATTACCCGAAAACTTGAAAACATTATTTCGGTAAAAAAGAGTTATACGGATTATCGAGAGTTAATATCGCGTAACTAATTCGAAATAAATCAATAGGCCTTGCGCTATGGTGGTGCCCGATTTTAAACTAATTTGCGAGATTATGTTAGTGGTCGAGGGCTTCCAAGAAGCGAAATTACTGGCGAGGAAGTTTATTGCCCTATATATGCTATGCCGAGAGCTTTTATCCAAACAAGAGCACTATGATTGGGGTTTGAGAGCCATCAAGTCCGTATTAGTCGTCGGCGGAAAGTTGAAACGTGATGATAAGCAAAGACCGGAGGAGCAAGTGCTAATGAGAGCGCTAAGGGATTTTAATATGCCGAAAGTTGTGACTGACGACGTACCCGTGTTCATAGGATTAATAGGTAAAAAATCATTACACGGAGAAAGTTTATTAATACATCATATTTTATGTTGTTTGCCAGTCAAAAAAATTTCATTAATTATTGTAGAAATAACAAAAAACCCCCGTTTGTTAAAAATATTTCTTCTTTTGCTTCACTTTCAATCATTTATAACTTAAAAATTATTTTTTCCAAATTTTGTTACAATAAAGTTGTGACTAGATAAGTAAGCTAAGAAATAGCGTGACAAATTTTATGACAGATTATGTACGTGTACTTTTTCCTGTCATATATCGATGTCACATCTTTATGCAATTTTCATTTTACTATTCAGGAGATTTATTTCCCACATTGGATGTACCGCGAAAAAGAGATCTAGATTTCGAAAGAATGATCAAAGCTGCGACTCTTGATTTAAAGTTGCAACCAGAGGACGGGTTTATTCTCAAGGTACATTATACATGTAATGTATATTTCACCTTGAATGGTTAATTGGCGAGCAAAAAGAGAGAGAAAGAGTTTCTCCATCGGTTCGCTTCAGGTGGTACAATTGGAGGAGTTGTTTCACGTTCGACACTCGGTCTTTATCGTCGGCCTCGCCGGGACCGGTAAAACCGAAGTCTGGAAAACGCTTAACCGAACGTACTCAAACCAAAAGCGCAAACCGCACTACAATGATCTGAACCCAAAGGCGGTGACCAACGACGAGTTATTTGGTGTCATTAATCCGGCAACGAGGGAATGGAAAGACGGGTTGGAAGACAGCACACCCGTCAATTTTCAGCGCGCGATCAAACGCGCTACACGCTCATATTAGCCCACGCTCCGTAATAGGCTCGCCACGACTTTCTATTCTTATTGCTACTTTTGCAGGTTGTTCTCCATGATAATGAGGGAGCAAGCCAACATGGCCGGCGACAGTCCAAAGTGGATCGTGTTCGACGGTGACATCGACCCGATGTGGATTGAATCTCTAAATACCGTTATGGACGATAACAAGGTCCTAACATTAGCGAGTAACGAAAGAATTGCGTTAACGAAACACATGCGTCTCCTCTTCGAAATATCCAATTTAAGGTGATCGCTTACTTAACAGACAACTATTTTTTTATAATTTTCCATTTGTGAGCATTAGAATATAAAACTGCTACGTTATGAAAAATATTTTCAATTATTTTTTAAATAAAAATTTAAGTGTTAAATTAAAATTGGTTACATTCACATCATCTGATCATAGTAAGAAAGTTTAGAAAGTTTGAGTAATCGATCGACAAAACTTAAAGACAAGATCAAAATAAAAATTAATATTAACTTTATTCTAAGGAAATATGTTAAATATGTTGTTAATATAAAATATGGCAAAATATGGATTTTATATGGCAAGAGATATCGTTTGCAGCGAAAATCACTTACGCATTTTCGATATATTCATATATTTATTTCAGGACAGCTACGCCAGCAACAGTGTCTAGAGCGGGAATTTTATACATTAATCCACAAGATTTAGGCTGGACTCCGTAAGCACGAAACACGTTCATATGCATTATACCGTATAGTACAGAGAATATTTTGAAATCAAAGAATAAAGACTCGAGTAAAATTAAGCTTTAAAAAATTTTTGGTTTAAGCACGTATTCTAATCTGATCACCATTTATTTAGGTTTAAAATTTGAGGCTTTCGTTTCATTTACGTTATTATTAATAATATCAATTATCTTCTCGAGTTTAAATGGAAAAATTTGCCTGTAGATTTTTAACAAGCTGGATAGAAACGAGAGATCATTCGGAACGTGCTAATTTGTCGATTCTCTTTGAAAAGTACATTCCACCTCTACTAGAAGTAACAAAATCAAAATTCAAGAAGATCACACCATTACCGGAAATATGTCACTTGCAAATGCTCTGTCATTTACTTGATTGTTTTTTGATTAAAGAAAACGTTCCGCTAGATTGTCCAAAGGATTGGTACCAAATCAACAAATAAAACTTTTATTCTAATATTTTCTGCAACCTTTTATGATGACCAATAGTAAAATATTCATTCTACAAAGCTCGTACATTTATATTTTAGGTATGAATTATATTTCGCATTTGCCTGCATTTGGGCGTTTGGTTCTGCAATGTTTAAAGATCAGTTGATAGATTGGCGGAAGGAATTTAGCAAATGGTGGCAAATTGAATTCAAAACTGTCAAGTTTCCATCAGGAGGAACCGTATTTAATTACTTCATAGAACCACAAACGAAAAAATTGGTACCTTGGACCGAAAAAGTCGTCTCGTTTGAATTGGATTCAGATATTCCACTTCAGGTTTTTTTCCGAGTTTTGTTAATTTATTTCAAAACGAAAATATAAATGCTAAATATCCAGATTACAATGTTCAATGAGTAAGAATAAAAAGAAAATGTTATATGTACATATATTAAATACACATATAATTTTATACGGGTATTTAATATGGTCAATACAGTCCGTTTTAGTGCCAACTGGAGAAACAACGTGCTTGCGTTTTTTCATGGATTTGTTGATAAAGAAGCGCGTCCCAGTCATGTTAGTGGGCGGAGCGGGTTCTGGGAAAAGCGTCATTATGGCCGACAAATTAGCAAGCTTGTCAAACACGTACAACATCGCAAATGTTCCCTTTAACTTCTACACTACATCAGGTAAATAAGCGAGCTAAAAACAATTCAAGTTTCTAAAACTATAAATTTGATTAACTTTTATAAACGTTTCATACGTTTTCGTAGTAGTAGAATTATTGAAGATTATTATATCTTGGAAAAAATTATTACGTTTAAAATTATTACAAATATTATTACGTATACGATTGCAAAAAATTAGGCAAAGTGGAAATTTTTTAAAGTTAATTTTGAATATGTATTAGGTGAATATATATTTATATATATAAATTATAATATATATATATATATATTTTTTATATATTAATTTTGTATATGAAATGTTAGGCATAATATATGTATAAAAACATGTTATTTTTGCATAAACTATTGTTTGTCAATTGTGTTCTTCATGAATGATTACCAAATGTATCACGTTACACACGCCATAGCTTTCACCTTAACGACAAACTATATCAGTTTCATTTTCGTTGAAAAGATATGTTGCAGAAAATACTCGAGAAACATTTGGAAAAGAAAGCGGGACGTAATTACGGTCCACCAGGCACAAAACTCTTGGTGTATTTCATAGATGATATGAATATGCCGGAAGTGGACACTTATGGAACTGTACAACCTCACACTCTCATTAGACAACACATGGATTACAATCACTGGTAATAACTTTGATATGTATATGAGGGAGATATGTAAATTGTGACAAATTAATTTCTATTAAAAGACTAATTTATGATTGTTGAATATTCTACAATCTGAATTATTATAATTTGCCACTCGTCACTTAATCGCATGGAATGTATAAAAATAATGACCAAATAAAGTATGAAACCTTACAAACATAATGCAGGTATGACAGGACAAAATTAACTTTGAAGGAGATTCATAACACGCAATACGTCGCTTGCATGAATCCTACTGCGGGTAGTTTCACCATAGATCCGCGTTTACAGAGACACTTTGCCGTATTTGCAGTCAGGTAACGTATTATTCAATTATACTCACACATACGAAATACAAACGAGCCGTGACATATTTTTGGTACTTGTTCTCAGTTTTCCACAAAAAGAGGCGCTCATAATGATATACAGTCAGATTCTCAAAGCGCATGTGACCGATCCGCAGCAAAAGTTTAATCCAGCGGTGCAAAAATTCACGGATCCCCTGATAGACGCCGCATTATATCTAAATGATAAAATCGCCGCGACTTTTCTACCAACGGTCATCAAATTTCATTATGTTTTCAATTTACGCGATTTAACTAATATATTCCAGGTTAGACTCGCGAGGAATATGTCGCGACATTAACGACAATGTGATTTTCCACGTAATAATAGCGATAATCTTGCTCCGATATTATGCGCAGGGGATGCTTTTCGCCCGTGGCGATGTTTTACCACTTCCGAGTCACGTAATCAAGCTTTACGCTCATGAAGCAATGCGAGTGTATCGTGATAAATTGGTAAACGTTGAAGATCAGAGAATATTCGATCAGCTGCTGCTCAGTGCACTTCGCAAAAATATACCCGTACGTTAATAGGAAATGTTTAATAAACGTTAATAAAAATTGTAGTCACGGATAGAATAGTGAAGTTTGAAATTTGAGCTAATTTTATTGCAAAATTTCCTAAAACACTTTACAAATTTATTTTAATACTCTATCAATTAATATAATTTTAAATAACATACGTTTTTAAGTTTAAGTTTTGCGCAAATGTTTTTATTTTAATTAAATATATATTTTCCGTTTTTTTTTTCATTCTTTTTAGCCTAAATATTGTTATTCTATCTAATTTGATTCTGATCGTTTACGTACTTGTATGTTTATACATATATATTAATCATTTATCGGTTTATTGGATTGATTAATGATCTCAGGAGTTGAACGAAACTGAAATCAGTTTGGAGCAGCCGTTGATATATTGCCATTTCGCGGAAGGAATTGGCGAACCCAAATACGCGCCTGTCAAAAATTGGACCCAGTTTGTAAAATTACTCGACGAAGCTTTGCTCAATTATAATGAATTGGTATTATCTCAATTATATTATCACTTCATATAATATATTTGATTTTATAATGTATATCTTTTTAATTTCTTGTTAAATTATTATATATTCAATTCTAATTAATAATTATCATTATATATATATATATATATATATATATATATATATATATATATCATATGAATCACACCATGTATGCTAAAAGATTAATAGTATTGAGTGTTTAATGATACTCTGGTAAATAGGAAGGCATTGTCCTATTGTAAAATAAAATGGGTTTTTTTTTATTTAATTTGCCTTTCTGTTTATCAATTTTCTTGAAGTTTTTATTCTTATAAAGTCTAATAAGATAAAAACCATTCCTATTTTAATCATATACGATTCTGACTATGTTTATAACTCGATTTTATGCCACTCCTTCGATATAGGTGTCTGCGATGAATCTAGTATTGTTCGAAGATGCTATCTATCACGTGTGTCGTATTAACAGAATTTTGGAGGCACCGAGAGGCAATGCACTTTTGGTGGGTGTAGGTGGTAGCGGCAAACAATCTTTATCACGTTTGGCTTCTTTTATATCCTCGTTGGAGGTAAATAGGGCCATTTTATCAGGTATCATAAGCACAATGCTTAAATTTTACAAATTTTTCAAATTGACCAAGCAAGATATGTTTGATAGGATAGATCACAGCGGGCGCAACATGTGATTTTAATTAAGTACAAACGATAAATAAAGCAATAAATAAATAAGAATAAATAAAGAAACACAAAGTCAATTATTTCTTATACACAAAAATTGTTAAAAAAAATTTATAATGACATCTTTAAAATGTTAAGATATTTGTTAAATTTATACTAAACTTTGGTGTGTACAACAGGTATTTCAAATACAATTGCGCAAGGATTATTCTTTAAACGAGTTGAAAGCTGACTTGGCTGTGTTGTACCTGAAAAGTGGCGTGAAGGATATCGGTATTACTTTTCTAATGAGCGATTCTCAAGTCGCGGAAGAAAAATTCTTGCTTGTAGTGAACGATATGTTAGCGACGGGAGAAATCGCGGAACTGTTTACCGATGACGAAATAGAAAACGTCATTAGCGCTGTGCGCAATGAGGTAAAATACACGTATTGCCATTCCAGTGCTGTAAGAATAATCTCTATATTTAGATAAGTTGCGGAAATAGGATGTCTGTCAATGGGATGGTAAGTATTATTTACGCAGCTCAAGTCACACAGAAAAAAAATTTACCATTTTATTTTATCCTATTATATATTATTTTCTGACAATGAGTTAAAATCCGAATGCTCTCAATTTCAATATTTAAAGATAGATCGTTATTAATTATTTGTTATTATCGTACATAATGCAGGTTAAGCAAACTGGATTAATTGACACTAAAGAGAACTGCTGGAAATTTTTTATCGAACGCGTACGAAGGCAATTGAGATGTGTTTTGTGCTTCTCTCCTGTAGGAGCGACCCTCCGAACAAGAGCTAGGAAATTCCCTGCAATAGTAAATTGCACCGCGATTGACTGGTTTCAAGATTGGCCGCAGAAAGCATTGGAATCCGTGTCAACAACATTTTTGGAAGTATAACGTTTTCCACAAATTCTTTCTCTTTCAACAATTGCAAAATTATTAAAATTGATTTCAACCGGTGGTTATGAATTTCAAGTACAATATATATTTTTTTATTAATTCAGTCTAATTATTAATTTATTTTCTAAAATTAAAGAAAATCCAACACACGATTTTGGAAATATTTTGAAAATAACTGAAGAAATTCAAGATAACTGTAATTCATTGATTACTATTCTTATAATGCCAAAGTGAAATATTATTCTACGTTATTTTTTTTTTAAGAAAGTATAAATTAATCTACAATTCTCTATCTATATATTAGGAGTTAAAAGAATTACCGGCTGAATACCGAACTTCCGTGTCGCTCTTTATGTCTTTCGTTCATACAAGCGTTAACGATGTATCCGCGATATATTTACGAAATGAAAGAAGGTACAACTACACGACGCCCAAGTCATTCCTTGAGCAGATCTCTTTATATTCCAAGTTGTTAACAGAAAAATTACACGATTTAGAAGCGATGATTTTACGTCTCACCGATGGATTGGTGAAACTCGAATCCTGCGCCATTCAGGTAGAGCTTCTGGTCTTATCTCTCATCGCATCAAACCAAACATATGTTATAGGAATGATTGAACATACAGCAGTCAATTAGCAAATATATTTGCAAATATGTTATACTGCAAAGATTTCATAAATTGAGCCTCTAAATTATTTTTTTTCGCAAAGTAGGCCGATGAATTAAAGATTATTCTAACGGCTCAAGAGATCGAATTGAAGAAAAAGAATGAAATAGCTGATAAGATATTGGTCGAAGTACATGCAGAAAATGTAAAAGCGGAGGCAGAAAAGGCTATCGGTAAGGTATTTTTTGAAAAATTACAAACAGTGATGTCGAAATAACACGGGGCTATTACAGTAACCGAGGAAGAAGCCAAAGTGGCGGAAATCAAGGAGATAGTATTGGAAAACCAAAGACATTGCGACGAAGACTTGGCCCGTGCGGAACCAGCGGTGAGACAGGCCGAAGCTGCGCTTGATACTTTAAATAAGGTCAATGAATTTGCAATTTATATTATAATTAGACAGTTGAAAATATAAACAAATTACATGATATAAATTTGAGGAATTAAAAAAAATGAAAATAAAATTATTATTGTAAAATTAATGTACGAACGCAAGATAAATTTTGAAGATATAATATGCCAAATCTAAGGCATTTCTTCATATAGATATTTCTTTAAATTGAAATATATTTTTTATATATTTCAATTTATTTTAGTTGAATGGAATAAATAATGTCTACATTATTGCAGAACAACTTGACCGAATTGAAATCTTTCGGATCTCCGCCGGATGCCGTGCTTATGGTCGCTCAGGCTGTGCTCATTTTATTTTCGCCGAGGGGAAAAATTCCGAAAGACAAAACGTGGAAAGCTTGCAGAATGATAATGGGATCTATTGATGGATTCCTGTCAGAATTGCGTAATTATGATAAAGAAAACATACACCCGGACGTCGTAAAGGCGATTCAGCCATACATCAACGATAAGGGTAATCTAATTGTTGAGTTTGATATTCGCATAAACCGATATTTTATATATATATATATTTTTTTATCAAATATAAAACATTTAATAAAAAAATATATCTTCTATATATGTGAAAACTGTAATATGTGTAAAGAGCATATGTTTAAAAACAAAAATAATGTTAACGTACGTGATTAGAGTTTGATCCGCATGTTATATATTCAAAATCGCAAGCGGCGGCTGGACTTTGTAGCTGGGTGAAAAATATCATGGTATTTCATTACATCAATGAAAATGTAAAACCTTTGAGAGCAGCACTTGCTCAAACAAACGCCGAATTGAAGGTCGCTATGGAAAAATTGAATTCTTTGAGGAGCCGTTTAGCGGTAAGCTCATCATTTCAGTAATTAGACGCCAACGTTATCTTCTTCGTTTCATATGTATCTTTACTAGAATGAAACGATGTTTTCTCGTTTGTGCGTACAGGAACTTCAGAAAGTGTTGGAAATTCTAGGCGAAAAAATGAACGTGGCTTTAGCTGAGAAACAAAAATGTCAGGATGAAGCGGATGCAACTGCATTCACTATAGATCTAGCGAATCGATTGATAAATGGCCTCGCAGCTGAAAATATTCGTTGGGCTGAAACAGTAGAACTGTACGTAGGTTTGCCCCATGGCGAAATTATAAATTCAAAAAGAAAACTGTTTTTTCTCTATTTGATTGTAAATAAAATCAATGGTCAGTTAAACAAACATCAAGTTAATTATATAAATTTCATAATGACACGTCCTTTCTATAGTAATTGATTCAGTTTATTCTATTGATTACGTAATTTACTCAATATTTATTTAAAGCTATTGTTCGACCTTTGTTAATTCAGTTTTACTTTTTAATGTAGTAATCTTTATTTCATTATTATTGACATTATCGAGATAATGTCAATAATATGCGCTACGTAAATTTCTAAATTTTTATGATGTGGCAAAACAGATTAAGGAAATCCGAAATTACTTTACCGGGCAATATATTGCTCGTCACGGCATTCATTTCTTACATGGGATGTTTTACGAAGAAATACAGAATGGATCTTGTGAATTTATATTGGTTACCGTTTTTCAACAATTTGCAAGTACCAATACCATACACGTCAGACTTGGATCCGTTGTCTTTAATGACTGACGATGCAAAAATCGCCCAATGGAATAACGAGGGTATAATATCGATTATAGATACAAAAAAATATTCAGTAGACTACGATATAATCAACAAAGTAATGAGTTCCCGCGAAACTAATAAAAAAAATCTCTTCTACTGAATTTTAATTAAAAATTAAGCGTACCTTCCATAGGTTTACCTACAGACAGAACGTCCTCGGAAAACGCCATGATACTCACAAATTCATCCAGGTGGCCATTAATGATCGATCCACAATTACAAGGAATTAAATGGATCAAAAACAAATGCAGAGAAGATTTAATAGTGCTACGTTTAACTCAAAAAAATTATCTTGACAAAATCGAACACGCAATTGCCAATGGAAAGATGGTACTGCTGGAAAATATCATGGAAACGATTGATGCCGTTCTAGATCCAATTCTAGGCCGGGTTTTAATAAAGAGGGGAAGGTACATCGGCATACATTTCTTTTTTCATCAGTAAATAGATTTTGTCAAATTGACCGCGCAAAATTGACGTTAACAAAGGGCCATCAAGGTGGGGGACAAAGAAGTGGATTATGACCCGCGCTTCCGTCTGATCTTACAAACAAAACTGGCGAATCCTCACTATAAGCCAGAGATGCAAGCTCAGACTACACTCATCAATTTTACTGTTACGAAAGACGGTCTGGAAGAGCAGCTATTAGGCGCTGTCGTGAAAGCGGAGCGTCCGGATTTGGAATCGAGCAAAGCTGAACTCACAACTCAACAGAACACGTTCAAGATCGCGCTGAAAGTATTGGAAGACGATCTGTTGCATAGGTACGTAAATAAAGAGAAAAAAAAGAAAGAACCTAGCATGTTTGAGATAACGTAACCCACTATTCTTCTCCACTATCTCCCGATTAACTTTATAAAGTGATATTATCTTGTTCAAAAGCCAAACTCTCAATGCAATATACAATCATATACTATTTAATTGTTCACTTTAATTGCCTTATTCGCGATTCAACTTGATGAAAAAGTTTGTCCGCTTCTCTCAAATTTTATTAGTTTAGCACGAGGAAGAAATGCGGAAGGAAAGAGCAAAGGAGGATTTCTTTTGCTTATATACATTTATATACATATAAATTACTTTTATTGCTTCTCTTGTACTGAGATTGGCGACGGCCGGTCCCGATATCTTAAGCGACGTCGCTCTTGTGGAGAACCTTGAAACTACGAAAAAGACTGCCAGCGAAATCGAGACGAAGGCGATCGAGGCGAAGATGACTGCCGCAAAGATAGACGAGGCGCGAGAATCCTACCGGCCGGTGGCGTCCAGAGCCAGCCTTCTCTACTTCATTCTTAACGATCTCAACAAGATCAACATGCTGTATCAGTTTTCTCTCAAGGCATTCACCACGGTCTTTCAAAACGCTATTAAATTTGCGGAGCCGGTAGATGCTCTCAATAAACGCATTGTCAATTTAATCGACAGTGTTACATACTTGGTTTTTACATATACCAGCAGAGGATTGTTCGAAAACGACAAGCTCGTATTTTTGTGCCAGCTGACTCTTCAGGTTTAATTCTTGTAAATCTTCGTTAATGAGGCTACTTATTAGAGAAAAGATTGCTATTTATGGATATTTTCCAATTTTTTTCAATTCAATATTTCCAATATTTTTCAATTATTTACATACGTAATACGAATGTAAGTATTAAAGAAATATTACGACTTAGATTCTGACACAAACGGAAGAGATAGATCAACTTGAAATGGATTTTCTTTTGCGATTCCCTTATTTACCGGATCTCACGAGTCCGGTGGATTTCCTGAGTAACGTTAGTTGGGGCGGCATCAAGTATCTGAGCGGAATGGAAAATTTTCGCAATTTAGACCGTGATATAGATGGAGCCGCGAAAAGGTGGAGAAAATTCGTTGAATCGGAAACGCCTGAGAGAGAAAAATTCCCTCAGGAATGGAAAAATAAAACGACCCTTCAAAGACTTTGCATAATGAGATGTGTGAGACTAGATCGAATGGTTTACGCTTTACGGTAATTTGCTTTAAGATACAACATTCATCTTTAAATTAAAAAAAATTAATTTTACATTGATATATAAAATATATCCAATTTCTTGGTGCAATTTCACTTCCCCCCCTCTAATCCTTCATTAGACCATTAACTCTCTAACAAACATAGATACTTTGTGGAAGAAAAATTGGGAACAAAATTCATTCAATTTCGAATGCAACCTTTTGAAAAATCGTATGAAGAAACGAGCTCGAGCACGCTGGTATTTTTTATTTTGTCTCCAGGAGTTGATCCTCTAAAAGTACGTTTTCTACATCTCTGAAAAAACGGAGATTTCATTTTAATCGCATATTCAAGTATTCGGTTTAAAAAGTAGAGATTTAATATATATCGCCTGGATACAACTATATCCAACTATACACAGTTTTCAGCATTCATTAAAATATTTCCTGACACAATTAACAATAAACTGAAATAACGCTTCTATATAGGATGTCGAAAAACTCGGTAAACAGCTCGGCTTCACATTTGACGCACAAAATTTCCACAATATATCATTAGGACAAGGTCAAGAACTCATCGCGGAGGAGACGATAGAAGTTTCTGCGCGCGAGGGTCACTGGGTTATACTCCAGAATGTTCATCTAGTGAAGAAATGGTTACCAAATCTGGAAAGGAAGATAGAACAATTGTCGGAAGAGTCGCACGAAGATTATCGGCTCTATATTAGCGCAGAACCAAACCATGACCCTCACATGTCAATAATACCACAAGTAAAAACGAAACTCCTTATATAGGAGATAAGGATTGTCCAAAAGACAATTTTTTTTATTCACGCACAACGTATTCGAAGTAATACTAAAATGTTAAATACACCGCACTACCTTGTGAATCCTAAATTATCTAAATGTGTGTCGTATTTTTCCGTGAACGTCCTTCTCTCTCACAATGATTTTATCAAATTTTTCAAACATCCGGAAATCAAACCGAATATTTATGTACATCGTCAAAGCCTCAAATTATATATTTTTCAAACACAAAAACATTTTGGTACAATGAAAATGACAGGGCATACTAGAATCGGCTATAAAAATCACCAACGAACCGCCAACGGGTATGCGCGCCAACATTCACAAAGCCTTGGATAACTTTAGCCATGATATATTGGAATCTTGCGCCAAGGAGATCGAGTTCAAAGCTATTCTCTTTACCCTCTGTTATTATCACGCTGCTGTAGCAGGGCGTAGAAAATTCGGGGCACAAGGATGGAATAAGGTTCGTATTCTAAATTTTACAAATTCTTAGTGACTTGGCGTTTTTAAATCTGTTTTAGAATCGTCTGTAATTTGCGCGAAAATTCTATTCTCTTATATGCCATGTATTACAGAAAGCTTTAAAAGTTCAAATTTTATTATAATATAAAATAGTTTTAAATGTGTACAATGATACATCGATCGATTTAATAACACAGCCAGATTTAAACACATTATTGTCTCTTAATGAATATTCATTTTCCATGGTTTTTCTACTCTTACTCTTAATATCTTGTTGTATAACTCTCTAACATAGTCGTATCCCTTCAACGTCGGCGACTTGACCATCAGTGCATCGGTATTGTTGAATTATCTCGAGAATAATACTAAAGTACCTTGGGAAGATTTACGATATTTATTCGGCGAAATCATGTATGGCGGACATATAACTGACGACTGGGACAGAAGATTATGTCAAACATATCTCCTAGAGTATCTGCAATCAGAGTTGGTTGAAGGTGAATTATATCTTGCTCCGGGTTTTCTGGTGCCACCCACTACTGATTACGCAGGCTACCATCAATACGTGGAAGATTATTTGCCGTCGGAAAGTCCCGTTCTATACGGACTTCACCCGAACGCGGAGATTGGTGAAATTAATTTGATGATTAATCCAAGTCACACTCTTGCTTGATTTACGTTCGCGTTAAAATACAACGAATTTTCGGGCTCGAACTTGTTTGTACACAGGGGTCCTCACAAGCACGGCGGAGAACTTGTTTAAAACAATCTGGGGGCTGCAACCGCGGGATAGTGTCGACACAGCGGCTGGAGTGTTATCGAAAGAGGACAAGGTGAAAGTTATAATAGAGGATATAATGGACAAGCTTCCCGAAGAGTTTAATATACAAGAGTTGATGGACAAGGTTAATGTCAGACTATTCGTAGATATCCAGACTACCGTTATAAAAAATAATCTAAATTACTAAATTTTAAGACTAAGAGATTTCGGAGTAAACACAAGATATTAAAATATTCTTCAGATAACAAATCCTAGCAATCATTATAAAATCATTAACACATATATGCCCCAACTAACAAAATTACCAAGTAATTTTCAATCATCGATTATATCATTGAAAGATCACGCAATATTACATTTAATACAAGAGTGTTGGAGTTCGTTCTACGTATATTCTCTTTGTGCGACCGGTCGTTGGATTTTATGCCTCGGCTTGGTTTATTGCCACTGCAGACGTACGAATTTTAATTTCGTCTTCTCTATCTTTCGCGCATATATAATATTCGCGTTACGTGACAAAACGATGACTTTTTTACTTTGATAATAAATAAACAAATAGATTATTTAATTTCCAGACGGAAGATCATACTCCTTTCATTATAGTTGCTCTCCAAGAATGCGAACATATGAACGCGCTGTGCAATGAAATAAAAAAATCTTTGAGAGAACTGGATCTCGGTTTGAAAGTGAGTGCCGTGATAAAATTATTGAATAGTGATGCGGTCAAGCTAAAGGGCTGTTTTAGGGCGAGCTCACGATTAGCGTGGATATGGAGGATCTGCAAAATCATCTGTTTATGGAGTCAGTACCCCCATCCTGGACCAAGCGCGCCTATCCCTCCACCCTCGGATTGTCGAGTTGGTTCGCGGATTTGTTTAATCGAATAACCGAGCTATCGACGTGGACGATAGATTTTAATGTGAGTAAAGAAAAAGTCACGATTCACCAAAATCTGAGAATGCGAAAAGATAAAATATCACAAAGAAAAATTAGTGTGAATCAGCGTATACTTTGCTCAAGCGTGGGAAAGAGAATTTAAATTCTCTGTCACGCTCCAAGTATCAAAGAAAGTGACTTGGCAAATGTTTGTCATTTACTTTGCGTTAAAATTTGACTTCCCTTCTTTCTTGACTGCGGTCAATCTAATTTCTCGCGGTGCGCATCTTTCGACAGTTACCGTCGTCGATCTGGTTGGGTGGGTTTTTCAATCCGCAGTCCTTACTTACCGCCATCATGCAGCAAACCGCCCGTAAAAACGAGTGGCCCCTGGACAAAATGTGCCTGCATTGCGACGTAACCAGAAAACAGAAGGAGGAACTTACGTAAGAGGCTCAACACTTGAGATTAACCCTTTCAGCAGATGGACACTTTCCGCGTGTCAATTTACAAAATTTCAAGCAACTTTTTTACTTTGCACATAAATGCTAAATTACGGTAGCAAATTGGAATTAACGAGATCGCCGAGGAGACCGATCGAATTTTCCCGGGGAAATCCGCGATGTGTCCTCGAACGGGTTAACAATAAAGTTCAACGCGATAACTTTGAACCTTGTCGATCAGGATGCCGCCGCGCGAGGGTGCCTACATCAACGGTTTGTACATGGAGGGTGCGCGATGGGATATCGCGAACGGCGTCATCGCGGATTCGCGTTTGAAGGAGTTACTCTTTCTGATGCCAGTCGTATTTGTGAAGGCGATCACGCAGGACAAGCTGGAGACGAAAAACATGTACGAATGTCCAATTTACAGGACCAGAACACGCGGCCCTACGTACGTCTGGACGTTGAATTTCAAGACCCACGACAAGCCGACCAAGTGGACCTTGGCAGGCGTCGCGATTCTCCTGCAGATTTAATCGAGCTCTTCTCGCGCCACGGCGCGACAGTGCGCGGTGTTCGCGCGAAGCGACGGCACGTTCACACGCGATTTCGCGCTCGTAACAGTTGATTTTTCTTTTTTTAAGCCTCTCTTAGCGAGTCACAACACGTACCCGCTCGCGCAACCACGATTTCCCGCAACCCGGTCGTTAATACCCTTCGCAATTACGTCAGACTCTCTGCAGGCGAGTCGGAGTAGCGATAATTATAACACGCATATTCGGCTAATTACGAACGATTGGCATATACGCCTATATGTTGTAACGCGCTCGCTCTCTCTCTCTCTCTCTTCCTCTTTTTGTTACTCCCAAAGTAAAATGATCTCGTCCCAAGTAGAAACTCGTGTTGTATGTCGCGTCGGCTCGGACATGAAAGAACGGAAGGAACTCACGGAGCGCGCGGCTCTCTCGCAGGTGCGCTCCTCAAGTCAAGTCTTCCTTCCGAAAGAGGTGTATCGGCATGTCGTCGTCGTCGTCGCTGCCAATTGAGAGGATCGACAGAATGTGACAACGTGGCGAGTGCGTCGCGACGACAGTAGGAAGAACGTCGGCTCTCGCACATCCGGTGCTTTCTTTACGCGCGCACCAACACGTACGCTCTCATGGTGGCGCGTATTACATCAGCCGGTCGCCTTTGACAAGTCCACGGTACGCGACGACAATATGATTGGAGGTTTCGAGGAAGTGGTCACCCTTTATCGACTGCGACGTAATTATCCGTTTCGCGATGACGCATCTGGTTTCGCGTGCCGCTCGCTTCTTGGTCTTCGCGACGATGCAGGGTGCGCGGAATTTCGGACACGCGAGCAAAAACGCCTTGCGAAACAACCCGCGCGAGCTAAACGACAATAACGAAACAACCGGTAAAGTATAGGACGGCGCGAGAGAGGCCTACTGTCGCGCGACATTGTAACCGCACTTGACTTGCGAGAGTGTATACTCTTTCAAACGATCCGCTCACGTGTATCACGTGTATCCGCCTAATGTATAGCCTATCGTTTAACCGGACAATTAATTCCTATCGATAATCGCAACCAAATATACGTATTTATTTATCTTTTATATCAATTTTTCGAAATTATGCATTTCGGTGGCTCAATTCGAAGCTTAAAACGTAAACAATTGTTCGTCATCTAAGCTTCTTTCCTTGGCATAATGTGTTTATGTGTTTAATTTGTAAAACATAAAAACAAATAAAATGTGTTAATTTATCAAGTGTCATATAAAATGTTTTCAAATTAAAAATGTACGCCAATAATTTTTAACATTTTTTCGAAATTTCAACACTATGCCAAATGTAAATTAGAAAAAGCACGCAAGAAAAAAAAATATATATGCTAAATATTTTTTTATATACACACGTACATTTTATATATTATACATATTATTATATCGCGCGATATCTTTTCTCAAAACATTTCATCATCGGCTTTATTAGCATCCGATAAATTAATGGTTAAATTTTAGGGTTGAAAACTTTCTTTCCTGGCGTCGCCCAAAATATTGTCAGCAACACGTGAATCGTATCAAACCGATCGTTTCCTTCTTGACCATTTAAAAGCCAAAAGAACTTTCACGAGACACATACTTTCACGGCAAAGCTTTGACATTGAACGCGTTCGTTGAGTCTACCAAATCGACGCTACCTGTCTCAGGATTAAGAAAGACTCGGGAAATATTTTTTGGTCATTAAACTAATTAGATTACCAGTATTGCAGCGGTCGGCTATAAATTAGCGTGCCAGGACCTTTACGGTTGCTCCGTTCTCTGGACTCTTCAGCCGAAAACGCCTTCGGGGCAAACGCGCGTTTCTGGTATTTATAGGGGACCTACCGGACGAAGGTAAGATGAACACGAGGCTTCGAAAAAAACTGCATTTGAGTCACGCCGAAGAAATCAAACGTCGTGCGCGCAATCACTACTTCATCGATACATTCAAACGCCGCATCGCTTCTCGTAAGTGTAAACCTATTTTAAACCATCTATGATTCGCAATAAAATTCGAAGTAAAATTTTATCTACAGCTTTTCATACCAAAGCCAAAAAATATTACTTGTAAAGTCAAAATCGTATTTGTAAAAAAGAAACAAGTTTTATTTTTATACACAAGAATTTTTATGCGTATGATATATTAATAAAAACTCGATAAACGGTATACGCTCGATATACATTACGAAATTTTATTTATATTATGTATATTTCACGCGAATGTATCAGTTTCAAGAAAAAAAAGTATGCTTTTTAGTAGAATGTAAAAAGCGTGCAAGTTGTTATACGTTGATGATAATTGCAAATTGATATTGCCGCAATCAATACTATGATTAAATAACTATTAGTCGTAATACGCTTTTATTAAAATTACCAAGTTTTATACAGATGGAAATGATTTGAAATTATAATTTAAATGAACGGAAACTGAGAAATAAAGATCGATGGTAAAACATTTTGTTACACATATGTATACTTATACATAATTTGTATTGATAAAAGTGAATGTAAATTAAATTTGATAAAATATAAATTTAACAAAAAATTATTCTTTTTCGTAATTATTTACTGCATGTATGTCATATACGATATGTAACAACAAATAGAAAATTGTGCAAATTTTATTGCAAATTATAGATCAATTATAGATCTAAAATGAAATTTACGTGCAACGAAACGGCCCCATAAATATACAGCTTGTAATTAAGGAGTCAAGAATAAAGACTAATCAAGTTGTGAAATAGAAACTTTCTGACGAAGTAAAGACCATTCTACCCATCAAAATTAAAGTCATATCACGGAAAGTTTTACATAATGAGAAACTTGCGTACTGTGACATGAAACGATATCACGATGTCAGAAAAGCGTAATCCAGTAGAAAGATATCTTTACGCAACCATAATTGCCTTTTTCCATAAAAACTTGGACAAGTCAAGCTCATAAAAATTTCTCTATTTCATTTATGTACATGTACATACACGTATTCAAATATGTAACTACAAAATAAAAAAGTAATGAATAAAATATTTATGTCGATTTCGCTTTATAATACGACATTGTAAAAAATCAGAACACGTAATAAATATCAGTTTTCAATGTAAGTTATTATCTAAATCTAAGAAAAAAATTAAAAGTAGAAATATAATTTACTTGTAAAAAGCAATAATTTTGCGTGGACAATTTTTTGGCCGTGGATATAGGTACTGTCAAAATTCAAATTCTGAACTAGGTACATACTGCAGGAAAGGAAAGAAAAGAAGGGAAAGTAAATGAACTTACGTTCTTTCGCGCCGCGCCGGTCGAGAGTGTCCGTCGGCACACGGCCTGCGTCGTGTAAAGTCACAGTCGCTGACGATTGTTGGCGCTGGAAATATATAATACGTAATAATTGTAATAATTATTATTTAACCATGTATCGTATAATATATTTCTAATATATTTTAATAAACATGATAAACAATAAAATTCAAATTAAATCACGTCTAGCTTACTACCGCGATCTGATCCTCTTTTAATATCATTTCGTTCACCATCACTTGAAAGAACACATACGTTGTATTAGATTATTGGAGAAAATACACTTTTTTCGTTTCAGATAAAGGTTTGCAGATAATCGTGATGTCTTTCATTTTTCACATAAATCTCTCTGACAATACAATAAATCACGTTGAAATTAAATATCATGTAATAAAGAGTTAAAAGATAAATGTGTGAATGCAAGTGTACGGCGGTCACGGTGAAAGCATTGTGAAAAGAGAGAAATGTAGAAATAAATGCATGATGTGAGAGAATCTTCAGAAATGAGAAACTGCAGAAATGAATGAATTATTACGAGGAACAACGTATTTTTTCTTTCACTCGTTCTCCAAAGACAGAACGGAAGAAAAGAGATGTATCTTAGACAACTAACTCCACAATTATGATCGTTCGTTCACGACGACGTACCAGTACAAAAATCTACGAATCTATAGAAATTTAAGACTTGTAACGGTGATTCTGAAGTAATCTTTAACTCGTCAAATTCATTTTTCATAATTTCTCCATAACCTTATTATAATATAACTAAATGTATAATTCGTGAATTAATTATCAGAGTAAATGATAAAATTCAAATCGCTTTGTTTGAACTATGTTAACTATGTTAAATGATAAAATATATATATCTAATCTATTTTTTACTTACATGTTACATGTACTAAGTTATATAAGTTTCTTTCGTATTATTTTCGTGTAATCAACGTAATATCTAAAATACTGCTGTAATGCAAAAAAATAGTTAAAAATAATAAGTTATTGAATATTGAAAGCAAATTCTAATCGCTACGTACAGCTTGACAAGCTTGTCAAGAATAATCTCAGTTTGAATGATTCGTCAAAGGAACAAAGAGACAAAAATTTGCAACAATTTTAGAAATGTAGACAAGACATTTTTAGCTTACGGCGAATTTTCTATACCAACGAATCAAATGGAAAGGTGTGTGTAACACGCATGAGTGATTTGAAAGATTCAAGAATCGATGCTTTCAACCGATGTCAGAGTTAGGAATCTGGAGAATGTAATAGTTATTTAAATAAGTTTCAAATAGTTACTCATAATATATGAATACAAAGCAAATACAATACAAGAAAAGGATGCACAGGAAAGTGTGGCGCACGCGTTTCTGTCGCACGTGTTACACGGCCTGTATGGCGCGGCGTGGCGCGCGGCGTACATGTGTTGGCCGCTAATTATTTTGCTTCTGCCTGTCATTTAATTTTATTGCAGTTTGCTCATTATATTAAGCAGTTGTAATTAACGTGCTTAACCAGAATAATCAAATAAAGATTGAGCGATATGTAAAACAAAGATATACGAAGCACGTATGGCCCATGAATATTAATATATAATTAATTACACTTTCAATCAAGAATGGAAAGTAACGCGCTATTCTAATTATACCAACGCCGTTCGTACGGCGCGATCGTACATGTGTCAAAAAATTTCTCAAGGCACGATGAATCATTTTTTTTTTCTTCTTAAGAAGCGTTCGTAGTTTGCCGGGAGACAACCAATTAACGCACGCGCACGTAATGTTGACTTGAAGGAGCAATTAGACAACAACTTGGCAAACGTTGCCTTTAATCTCTTAACTAGAGTTCTTTCGCATTCGCGTCACGTGTTTTTCATCGCAAGAAAATCCCACGATCATCCACGATTTTCCACGTCGTCCGGTCCGACGGTAGCCACAGGTGACTTGTTCGTCATTATCAAACGGCACTCGACGACTGACGACGAGGTGATGCGAACGAAATATTTCGTTTGTTCGATATGTGACTTAGTTATTGTCCGGAAACTCACCTTGGATGAGCGCATTTTGTAGGTTACGGCGCGCGGCACTGTTTCCATTTTGATCACTTTGGTCTCGTTCGCGAAAGTGTGGACACGGTTCCCGAACGACTGTGTTCCGCGTCGCTCGACACTTTCACTGGCCGTACACGACGAAATGTCTAGTGACAACAAAGTCTCGCGCGCGAGTCGCGACCGCGAACCGCGACACCAGCACGACTCTTTCACGGCGTCACTTGCCGTCATTGTCAAGCTCCCGACGATCGATTTTTCTCAATTATATCCCGCTGTGCGTTCGCGACGCGGATGAAAATGACCCGGACTCGGAAGGAAAATTCAAATTTGGCCACGCGCCGCGCCACTTTGCTCGACGGGACGCGTGCCCGTTACTTTACACCGAACAGTGTTTGCGCCGTCGAGAGTTGAATGGAAAAAATCGAAATCGCTACAATCGGGTACAAGGTGCGCGACAGGGTTTGAAAATGGAGTATCTATACCCAGTGAGAAATGATGATCGAAAAGATATCGAATCGTTATATCGATATCGATATCGATTCGATATCTTTTCGACATCGATTTGACCAACCATTTCTCACTGGCCACAGTATGTACGGCGAAGGAGTATTTAGACGAAGGAGATGAATACGTAAGGAATTTTGGAGCGGTGGCACGGGTCGGCGGCACTTTTACCGGCAGGGCAGGTTTTTTTCGTTCTCGTTGTCGGTCACCCGCGAGTTTTCCGTCTCGTCGGGCAAGTTGGCTTCCACCTCCCACCCCCATTCACCTCATTCGCTGGTGCAGAGGCGCGAAGAAACCGTTTCGAAAGGATGCGAAAGGTGCGAAAGACGAACGGGCCTCCCAGGATGACTCTCGCTAATCGCGGGCAGGCGGAAAACAAGCGTGATGAGTCGCCTCGCCTCGCCTCGTCTCGTCTCGTCTCGTCTCGTCTCGTCTCGTCTCGTCTCGTCTCGTCTCGTCTCGTCTCGTCTCACTCACGACCTAACTCGACTCGACGTGACTACAACGAACAGCACGGGTGAGTTAATCTCTTTTCTCTCTTCCTCCTGTGCGCTGCTTCTTCTTCTTATCGTAGCTCACGTAAATGCGCGCGCGCGCGCGTGCGACGTAATATTCGAAGCAACATGGACGATCCAGGATGTGGAACGTGCATGTACACATACGTTGGAGCAATAATCGATACACGTTATGTCCTTAACATGTACGTATAGACAGACACGTAGTTTAACGTGTTTTATATGCGTAAGAACGCGAGAGGCCCGCAGTTTCTTGCGACGTCAGGTTAGATCGGAAAACATCTCACTTTCCTACAATTAATCTCTAATCTCGATGAAAGATGAATGTTACTTTGAAATAAATATTTGAAATAATAGAAATAATTATATTTAGTGCTAAACGCTGCATCGTACATGTATAAGGATGAAATGTACTAAATAAGTATGAACCTATTTGCTTATACACATTTTAGATTGCATCAACAATCGTTTCGGATTCGAATGTTCGACTCTTTAGACGTCGAGACTGAATTATCCGAAATTATTGGAATCGAGGAAATAATAATTCTTTCGATCGTCAAATTAGTCGGATACGTGCAGTTTTATATTAGCAGTAAATATATTATATACCTGCACGAGAGTCTTGAACGAGATGCGGCGACAAGGGCAGCGACGTTAAACCATTGAAACGAAATTAGCGGTAATACCATTTCCACCGCGGTCGATCTCGCTCGCTGTTTTCACTTTTCGCCGCTTAAAACTCATCCTCGCCATTCGACTCTCGTATTTCATCTCTTCTCCTCTTTATTTGCATACGCGATACATCGTTTTCCGTATCTCCGAGCCTCATCGTGTGCTCACGGCAAACGGCGTGCGGAGAGGTTTGAAGATAATTAATGCAAATTACACACGGGCAACGGGCACGCTACCGGTTACGGCGTTACACGAGATGAAAGCCGCCGTGCGCAAGCGTGTGCGCGCGCGCGCGCACGCTCGCGCGTCATGTAAGCCGTTGCTCTTGCATGTCGATGTGTCGCTCCGATTATCGTCCGATACAATTGATTCGCAGCTCTGATTGACTGCTATCTACCGCTCGAACGAGGAGATTAGTTCTTGCGCCTATTTCCCTTCGTCCCGTCCCGTCCCGTCCCGTCCCGTCCCGTCCCGTCCCGTCCCATCTCGTCTGGTCTCGTCTGGTCTCGTCCCCGTCTCGTTCGCGTGCAGTGAGCTGTATACTTAAGCCGCGGAGAGCCACCGCACTAAACGGACGTGGCGCGTATAATTTATGAATTATTATTTTGTACTATAATATGTCGGCCGCTTCTCTCCTCGCAGCCCCACGGTACGCGCTCGTCTCCTTCGAGATTCTCCGTGGAGAGAAGCATCTCGTCGGAAACAGTGAGATAAAGAGCATCGTCAATGGCGTAGGGTTCTCGCTGTTACCTTCGCGGAACGAGCGCGAATGTAATACGTGAGCATCGCGGCAGGAAAAAGACAAGTTGCCGCGAGAGACGCGGTGTTCTCTGCAAGGAACCGACGTCGCGCTACCGCGGCGAACGGTCAGTCCTTTTCTCATTGACTGATTTGCCCAGAGGGCAAAAGTTTACCGCGTGAGTTTCTATTGTATTTGGATAATCCGAAATCTATCGTTTCTCTGTGACTGTGATTCCAACAAGAGTACGATAAAAGAAAAATTTATTTAAATTTCAAAAGACGCGACGCGCGAGAGAGAATAATGAGAATAATGGACCACCCTTCTGATAGAAGGGAAAAGATTGCGAAACTTGACAAACCTCTCCAAATTAACATTCCTTCTCCCCCCTCCCCCCGTCGCATGTGATCTAAAAAGAATTTTTGCAACTCGAGTAAAAAATTGATCGTCGTCTGGTCACGACGTGAAAAGGGAAAAAAATGAAACGTGTAGGACGGGAGGCGAGAATGGTGTACGTGCAGCGCTTATAGGCACGTTGCATGGCAAATACGCGTTCCCGATCGAACACAAGCAGCCGAAGATTCGTTCTAATTGGTCCCTAATCGCGGTTCGGATCGTGTGAATCGAAAGCGGCGCGCGAGATGGTTTGTAACGCGGCGAGTGACGCGGAGCGGTCCACCGAGAAGCGCGCCAGTGCGAGCCGCGCGGCAACGAGGCAGCCTGGGGAAAGACCAGACAGGCGAGCTAGCGAACCCAGGGTGAACAAGCGGGGGATGAGGGAGAGAGGAGCGAGGCGGACAGGCAGGCAGGCGGCCGAGCGAGCGGCGGAGAGCGAACGGACGAGCTCCGAGCGTAGGTCCGAGCTCCGAGTATCCTATAATTACGAGTAACTCAGCCACATTTGCGTTGATCCGACACCTTAAAGATAGCATTTAGCGGCCCCTTTCATCTCCGCGGCAAACAAACCAATTTATACCTCAGGCCGCTTTGTGCTCCGGCGAGGGACGTGCTCCGCCCCGAACCTACGAGTTAGCTCCGTCTTTTTCCACTTTTCTCTCTCTCTCTCTCTCTCTCTCTCTCTCTCTCTCTCTCCTTTCCTCTCGCCAGCTTCTTTCTCTCTTTTCTTTCCTCTCTTTTTTTCTCTCCCCTCCCTCCCTCCCTCCACCGAGCTCTCGTCCACTTCGATCTCGCCCTTGGTCTTTGCTAATTTCGCTGGAAATCAATCGCGTTGCTCTCGAAAAGTGAAACGTATCAACATCTACCGAGTATCACTCGGTCGCGAGCGAGCGAACGAGCGAGGGAGGAACGAATCGAACGTCGCGTTTTTTGTCTACTTCTCTCGTAACTAATTGGCGCGCGTTATTACTTTCGTACGTCGTTCTCGCTTTTTCCCTGCGCCCTCCCCTCCCCTCTGAGCCGCTTCACCCCTCCGGGGGGCTGCAAGGGAGCCAAGGTTCGCGTGACTAAACGCTACGACGCGAGGACGTCGGAGCACACGATAATGGTAGGTTACCGCCTCTTCTTCTGGCATTCGGACTACGCTTCTATTTCGTGTTAGCGTCCAGTGAAAACGCAAACGCGCGCGGCACCGTCCCTGTATAAATAAAGTTACCGCGCATATGGAATTTCGCATACGTAGTACAAACTCGCGGATCACTTTGCTCAGCTAAAAACTTTTGCGACACGGAGACATCCCTCCGTGGAAACACGCAGGTGCGACGTTACCGCTTTACGTTCGGTAGCGAAATGCTCGCGGTCGTTTCCCGCCTGTCATGGATGTCGATCCAACGGTCAGAATCGTGGATCGCGAACAATTGTCCAAGATCGATTCACGCGTTCGCGCGCGGTCACGTCAGTTTTCTTACGGATTGCGCTTATCTACAAACATCTGAATTGGGCCAGTTTTATCAGGGATCTTTCACTTACACGTAGTGACCGTCCCTACACCTTTTATTTCGTCGCGCAATAGCGCCCTTATTATAATAGCGTCACAGACGCGAATACGCGAAAGAATTGTAACGGACTGCGAATGAGATTCCGTGCGCGTAATTACGTTGCAAGGAAAAAAGAAGAACGGTGCCAGGTATTTGAAAGTGACCGTGATATTATATGGATTTGTGTGGTGAGCCCAACACGTGAGGTGACACGTGTGTAAACCCCGATTACAAGATATAAATGTAAGACAGCCGTCCGTTCACCGCGCCGCGCCGCGCCGCGCCGCGCCGCGCCGCGCCGTGCCGGCGTCCACTCTGGCAACCGGGCGCGAAGCGGCATCACGCGCGCGCGAGAGAGCCAATCTTTAACGACCAGCCATCACTTTCGCGGGCGCCTTTCTTCTTCTTCGTCTTCTTCTTCCTCTGCTTCTTCTTCTTCTTCTTTGCCAGCGTTCGATCTTTTGCCGGCGGTGGAGCGAAGAGTTTTACGACGCTCTCGGAATCCTTAAAATATCTCTGAGAATTTCAGGCCGCTCGCGCGCATCGCTTCTCCAACTTCTCCATCCGTCCGTCCGGACGGATCGGAGGGGCACCATGTACGCGATATCTACACGTATATACGTATATACCGCGGCGACGAGCGACGTAGCAGGTCGCTCGTAAAACACGAGATTAACGCAATTAATTCCTCTTCCCGAGAACGACTCTCTGGGCTACTCGGATTACTCGGGATACACTCGGGTCCGCACTTTGTCCCTCTCGATCGCGTTGCTGACGTAACGTGTCATTAGCGTGGCGCGCCGCTAACAGAACAAACAAATTGTTTCTCCAACCCATCCGACACCTAAAGCGTAACTAACCCAAGCCACACCCCGTGGAAACCCGACTAATTTGGCCGATTGTGGTCGACCCGAGGAACGACCTGCGCGTCTTTTTCTCTCTTCTTGTTTTCATATATATAAAGAGAGAGAGAGAGAGAGAGAGAGAGAGAGAGAAAGAGACAAAAGAAATATCTTTCTTCCATGGAACACGATGAAAAAAAGAGAGGAGAGACAAACTGCGATTAATTTCGTAAAATGTAGTTTGCCGAGAGAAAGGAGGGTGGGAGGGAGAGAGAGAGAGAGAGAGAGAGAGAGAGAGAGAGAAAAAGAGTGTTGCGCAGTCAACGTTGCTTACGTCAGTTTACGGACGTTTTCAATTTTGCGAGCGACAAAAGATATTTCGGTACGCGCGAGTACCGTGACGGCGATGATTCGTCTTCGATGCCGTGTAAAAAAAGTGCGGGGCACTGTTGTTCGGTGTCCGTTACGAACAATACGGAGGCCCCAGCTACGCCGGGGTGGTCGGAGCAACCAAATAAATTGAACGAGCACGAGGTACGCCAAAGAAGACCGTCACGGGCCCAATTTCAAATCGATTAGCTCGCCCTCGGATCTCGGACTCGGAATGAAAGGCTCCGGCTGCTATCCCGCCAAGAGAGTCCGCGGTTACCTGCTTTACGAATGCCTTTTTACTTTACGCGCGCGCGCTCGCGAGCGACTATACGCCTTTTCTCTCTTTCTCACCATACGTACGTAAATATATGTGTAAATATATGTATCTCCAAACGGAAAATATTCCGTCCACGGATTCAGGCGCCTATGGCCCGGAGCAGGTTGATGTTTTAGGTTGTTTGACTTGGCGGCCGAGACGCGCTCTGTAATTATCTCGCCTTGGCATGTACTACCTGCCCAGCTGTATTAGCGTCCGATCCCGAGCCGGCCGATATATCTCCCGATGATATCCCGAGACCGAGTCTTAACTCGAAACACCGCTAATACCCCTAATGCCGCGCTACGTCAGCACGGCGCGGCGCGATATTTCCGCGACGGTAGTAAGTGGTTAACCACGTATGTACGTATATACGAACCTAAGTGGACACAAAGTCAGTTCCCGAGGGAGGGATCGACGGCGGCTGCGCGGGCTAATCATAAGCGACCGAGCTCCTCGCCAATTAATACCACCTTCGGCAACATCCACCTCGCGGGCATCGCGCTCGAGGAACGGGGCAACGGGGCAACGGGGCAAGACGGCCGCGAGGCGAAGGCAAAGACGAAGGCAAAGGCGTGAAACGAGCGAGCCGCCGTACGACGGAGCGAGACGAGACGAGACGTTAGAAACCTCTGTCTCTCTGTTGCACGAGTTTCTCTCGCTCGCACTCTTCGCCCCATTCTTCCGATGTATTATAGTGCGGTTTAAAGAGAGAGCGCAACCTCACGCCTGGCCGGGGCCAGAATGCCGCGGTTTCTCTCCAAGGGGCTCTTTTCTCTCTTCCTCCGGCTCCTCTTCTTAGCAACCGCCGCGCTGCACCGCGCCGCGCAACTGCGAGCAGCAACTTGGATCATTGGGGATGAGTGCGAAGAAGAGGAGTGGTGGATCAACGATCCCGTGGCACGATGCACGATCAGTGGCGTACGTAATAGGGTGTAATGGTGAGATACCACCGGATACAGTTCGGTGCGCAGGGGAAGCGCTGCGTTTGTCGGCTGCGTAACGTGTCCTTGTGAGTAGGGAGATTTTTTCGCCGAACCCTCCCGCGGTCAAGTCGCGGCATATCGATGACATAATATCGGTATATCGACAAATTGATATATCTTACGGATTGCACGGTCAAGGCATCTGATCCGGCGTCGTGATAAAAGTAGCGATGTATTATTTCTATTGTCGCAATTGTAAAATATTTTTACAATTGCGGAAAAATGCAAATTAAATTGCTAGATATGTGTGTGCAATATATATTATTATCAGTAAATAAACTTCTCTACATAAATACTCTGCTGTATAAGCTTTATAGCACTGATAAATCTGTTACAAGTATCACGAATTTTAATATTCACATCAATTATATCGTTGCATCCCTGCTAGCTATCTCTCAAATATTAATGTCTCGGTGATATAGCTACGGGCACTGTGGATATTATCGATTACGAAAAGACATCTATATACTAATAAATATAGTAATTAAATATATTAGGATCAATCCGAGGTGCATTTGTAACGTTTTTTGAAATATTCTTCAACGACCGCGCGGGTGTGAAGAGTAAGCTATAATATAAATTTGTTAAAACCGTAGTGCGTGCTCATTGAATAAATGTCAAAAAATTTGGAGGAAGCGTAAAAAGCGGAGGTATGCGAGTTACATGAGTGGAAAATGTCGCCGTGTCACATTTGACACAATTACCTGTGATGGAATCTTCTACATGCCCAAATTATCTCCTATAATGTTATCTCGTGGTTTTCACTTTCACGTTCACGCCGTATTTGCCGGTACATCTGAAAATGTGTCGAAAATTCGACGAGGATTTGCATCGGATGCAAAACTGACAATTTCGTTCGGCGCGATAGAAACGACGATAATATCCGTATCCGCGAGAGGCAGCGGCACGTTTCTCGCAACATCGCGATAGGATCGAGACGGTAAATCCTGCCGATCGACAGTTTAGAATAATCAGATTCTTCGGGCAAGATTACGAGTTCGTAAGAGAGCGAGGACGTCGGTGAGCGGACACAAGGGGCAAGATGGGAGAGGGATGAGTCAAGGTGATAGAGGTAGGCAGAGTTGGTGCGGTGCAGGAGAAACGGCGAAAAGAGAGGGGGAAGGTGGTAGCGCGTGAGCGCGGGCGCGAGGGGAGCGACGGAGAGAAAAGGTAGAGAGAAAGAGAGAGAGAGAGAGGGAGAGAGAGAGAGAGAGAGAGAGAAACACGGGGTCCGAGGTGTTTTTCGGGGCGTGGCAAAGCTCCGCGTGATTACAGCGCGAGGATCGGTCAGCGCGGTGAGAGTTCAAAGCATCAAAGAGCTCCGACCAGCGAGAAATTGCTTAGGATTCATCCTTCTCGGCACGGGCTGTGGCAACGTATGTCGTAAACGTATACCCTTCGATCCTCTCCGCTCGTCTCCCCTCCCCGCCCCACCGCGGCCACGATCGCACCACCACCACCACCTCCTCCTCCACCTATATTCTCTCCTTCCCTCCCTCACTTAAGTAGCCCGACTCAATACCCGTGCGTATAATGAGACCTGGTTCCGATCGCGCCACGATTACGTGCTGCTATATACGTCTAATAGTGCCCCGTTCGAGAACTTTATTTACGAGATATCTATTACGACGAATCCATGTAGCCCGCAGAAACCCATTCGAGGATCATCACGTTTTACCTTCTCCCTTTTTCCACGGCGCGATCTTTGATGCGACGTATCTTTTCGATAAAGATCTATATAATCTCGTCGACATTTTCGATTCCAATGGTGAGGTGATTCCAATAAATTTTATGTACTGTATTACGGGCATGACTTATTCTATTTAGAACCAAACTACGATTCGTTGTCTAATCTGCATCAATCATATACATAAAACGGTTATACAGTATAATTTGCCTATAGTATGGCAAATATTTTTACGTAATCTTATCAGAACTCGGAAGACGGAAATTTTCGCGAATCATTAATTTTATTATTTGTTTTTTTTATCTTTGTTTATTTAAGAATAGAACTCGATCAAAAAATTTGTGAATATCAAAACGCTTGTCAATCTCGTATGCAAGTAACAACCATAGAGACAATCATAAAAGACGTGTCACAGCACGCATCGGCAATTTTCAAGTTTGGCATTTTTTCGACAAGAAAGTTTTACAAGAATTGACTTTATCGTCGCAAATATTTGTACGCTACTATAGTCAGATATAAATCAGTCTTCATTGTCCTGAATATGATTGATGAATTAAATAATAATCAGGTAATTTGTATTTTTATATTGCGCATAAAATCTTTCGCACGTGTTGAAATTGTAAAACCGTGCTCTTTATGTCATGTGTGAAAGTTTTCATGATTCGCGATGACTTTTTCCCTTGAAATTCATAGCCTGGATGAAAGAGAGTAGAGGAGATAGCTCGCGAATTTTTCCTCACTTGTCGTATTACAGCTCGCTCGGCTGTACTAACAAGTACTCGTTTATATAGGAACGTTATCAATGCGCACACGCAATACCTATTACGCCGTTATTTGTATTTGTAACGATCAGATAGCGCCGGGACGCACGCGATCCGCTGATCCTAAGGGTTCGTAATGGATCTCGCGTAATAGTAATTACCTCCGTTATTATCGTTACTATTAATAGTATTTTTTTCTTAGTTTCTACCTCGTCATAATCGTTATCGTCATCTTTGATCGAAACTTATATCCCGTGATGAAATAAATTCCATTTTCGTAGTGTCGTAGTGTCGTCGACGGCTCTTTTTTATCGTTCCATCTCATGTTTCATGCAAGAATGATATCGAAACGAATTATTTTTCCATGCACATTTGCACGTATTATGTATTTGTTGGTATATTTTATGAAACCGCGATTAGTTAATTTTGTCAGCGGGATGCGACGGTATAACGTGAAAAACGTGAAGCTTGAATCAAATGTGCGGCTGCTAACCCGGTTTACCGTTTATGTTCTGACAAATGAACGCGCAATCACGGCGACCACGCCTCGGAGAATAAAAAACTACTCGCGCGTTTTTACCTCTTGTCGACGAGCCCTAAAGGTACCTTACAGATTCTTCATGTTTTCACCTTTTTTTTTTTTTACATTTTCTTAGCTTTCGTGGCATTTTGTAAAAGACATAAAAATTAACGCAAAATAATCACATTTTCGTATTTCATATGCAAGTTTCTTTACTCTTTTTGATAATAGAGAACAGTAGGCTGATTTTATAGGCAACTATTGTACAAACATGTCATAAAAACGTGTTCTCATCTTGCAAAAGATGATTTTAATATTCTTCTTTTGTTCTCGTACAAGTTTTACATCCTCATTGCGTAGAATGACACACTGGTTAAAACACTGGTTCTAACGTTAAATTTTTTCTTAATATTCTGTATATGCACAGAAACTTTTATCATTTGATCGGAAATGGATAATCAATATTCTACAAATTAATTTGAAATAGCATGTATAAGAATGACAACAATTATGTATATGTATAACAAGCTTAACGTTGGCTTCTACAATTACGCGCGGTAGTCAATTTAGCGATTATAATATATGAAAAGCCTAACAATCTCTCTGGCACGGGCG
The DNA here is from genome assembly GCA_928718305.1 of Tetramorium bicarinatum. Lineage (NCBI taxonomy): Eukaryota > Metazoa > Arthropoda > Insecta > Hymenoptera > Formicidae > Tetramorium > Tetramorium bicarinatum. The sequence goes on from OV788327.1 coordinate 16,888,637, forward strand.
GACGATTCCGCGAGGGTGAGCAGCGAAAATGAACGTTTCTCACAAGCGGACTTGTAATTAATTAATAACTCGGTACTCTACCTAGCCGTGAGAGGCTCGTTTTACGGTGATTCTTTCGAGCGGCAGCGAATTTATGATATCGGTGTTGGCCGTGACACTTACGAAGAGTTTTAGGATAATAAAAGAGCGGCTGTGTAGAGAGAAGACAGAGGGGTAAGGGGAGGGGGAGGGAGAAGGGGAGAAGAGGAGAAGAGGAGAAGAGGAGAGAGAGAGAGAGAGAGGGATCTGCGGTGAAGCGGGATCTTGAAAGAAAAGAGAATGGCAGGGAGAACGAGAGGAGGAACGAAAGTGATGGACGGTGGCCGATCAGCGCCGTCAAAATAATGATCAGCGTAAATAATAAGCCTCGTTATAATGCCGGACTCTAGGTGTTTTCTCTTCTCCCTTTCTTTTTTATACCGAGTCGGGCGTTCTCGCTCGCAACAATGTCGATCCGACCGGAGTAATCTTTGATCCTCGTAAGCGCGGCCCTCGAAACCTCTTTCTCTTTATTCCTTCCTTCCTTCCTTCCTGCTGCCCGCCTGCCCATCTGCCCCTTTCTGCCTTTCCGCCTTTGTCATTCCAACACTCCCTCTGCCAAAAACGAATTACGTTATCGTCGTGCTACCAGCGGAGGATCATCGTATGCCGAGTTAGATGAGCGTATCGACGCTTTGTATCTAAATATTAATTTATATGTGTCACGACTGCAGTAGTGAAAATAACAAATACGAATCTCTAATTGATGACTAATATTTCACACGAATTATATTCTATCAAGTTTGAAGACTACACGTTTTTATACAGAGTATATGTATGTTTCAAAATAAGGAAAATCATGGATGATGAAAATATATTATCCGCAATCAGTCGAAACAGCCGAGTGAAAAGTATTTGGCGTAATCACTATCTTGTTTGGACTTTTTTGCGACGGATGAAGATAAAATTGATAAGAACTTAAAATCCGCCAAATAGTAACTGTGCTCGCGAACCAAAACAGATTCTTCTTGTATCGTCTTGTATCTGCATCTTCTTCAATATCTAAGCCAGCCCAATTTTAAAATATTCTATAGAGGATCTCGATAGAGGATGACATTATTTTCCGAAATTAATAATTCAGGTTTACAACGACGTGTGTAGGATGCGATGCAAAATTATTCTCCATCCGTTGATTATTTTTGTACTTTTGAAATTTTATATTCTATTCATGTCCCTGAACCGTGTGATTAATTGATAATCAAATATTGACTGGCGGATTTTTTGTCTCAATTCTGACATGGAAATTTTACTTGAATTTGTCCCAACATTTTAGCAACACTCTGTAAAATATGACGTGACAAGGTGCAAGCTCGCGCATCCGTCCATTACTGCGCCTTTGAGTATAAATCACGCTTCAAAGACTCGGACTTTGTAGCGCAACATTCAACAGAAGCAACAAATAGATACGTACAAAGCTTCTTTATTACAAGTCGGCTCTCTCACAATAGAAGAAGAAGAACTCGACGAAAGAACAAATGGCGACAATCTCTCTCTCGCGTGCGCGCGCTTAGGCCGAACAGCTAAGTTGCAATTATTTCAATGCAGGATGCCACGATCCGCTTGTTTCACCGCGAGACATGTCATTCACCGTGCATATAAAACGCACAAATTAACGTGCTTGGAGAGTACCTTCCGTCTCGGCGGCCATTGTTCCTCGCGCACGCACTTTATCCGCGACCCGATTCTCCCGTCGCGTCTATGATTACTTCTTTTCCATACGTTCTTTCGGGGAACGAGCCAAAGCGACTCTCGACTCGGTTCGCCTGAAACCTTTTTTGCTATTAGATGGGTACATAATTTCATAGCATTACGCTACCGTCGTTGATACAATAACATTGAATCGTGTGAACTAGGAGCGAAGCCAGGACGTTTGTTTCCGAGGAAATCTTGTAAAGTAAAATTTTTAGAGTCCTGCTTGATCGCCATTTATAAGAGGTGTTATTCATGTATGATGTTAGCAAACCTATACATTGTTTAGTTGAATAGTCTCTCGTTAAAATAACGGAATAAACTATTTTTTAAGGGGAAAAATTTCCTCCTACAATTTACATATGCGCCTGGAGCATTTATAATAGCATTTTCCACGAATATCAGCATGCTGAGTCAGTATCTTGATATGAAACTGTAACATACGTTGCGTCGTCGCGTCGCATTGATGACGAGCCTCCATCTATAATGAAACGTCGATAGGTGTGCTAATATTTTTCGTCGTAGCGCATCGTAGAATGTTGGATTTTCTTGCGGATGAAGACGATTAAAGACGCGCGAAGCTCGAGAACGTTTGCGCGCGCGCTCGCGGTAGGTCCGTGGAATTCCCTGAAAAAGAAAAAAAAAACAAAGTAGCGTGTCGAGCAGACGTAATCGCGTGGGAAGTCACGACAAACTACCTTTCGTTCCAGTCTCGCGTCGGTAAAGCGCGACCGAGATCTCGTTCGGGAGATCGTCTCCCATTTTACCGGGCGTATCCGAGCTGATTTATCGTAATTACTAGGAATGAATTATCAAAAGGCAGCAGCGCGCGGCACGTAGTTTGGCTCCCCTCGTCCGACAGTTTTCGAGAAGTCGCGTAACGGATCGTAGCGCGGAACGGGGGATTACCCGTTGAAAAATTGCTCCCTTGGTCGAGGAACGGGGCGCGGTGACCGCGCGCGTGCCACGCGGAATGGCAATGATTCAATGAATTCTGCAAACACAGCGCTTTCTCGGCCGACCGGGGGTGGGTCACGGGTCCTCGAACGTGACAAGCTTACGCTCTTAGCCATGCCCCCGCCGTGAAGAATTAATAACAATGCCCGAAGAAATATAATAATAAAAGATGCCGGTGTCGGGGCGAGAGACCGGTTCTTCTCTCGGGGTTACGATGACTCAAGATTTTTCTTTCTCTCTCTTTGCCTTCGTCATCGTTCTCGTTGCCGCGTCGTCGCGCGGTGTGTCCACGCTTTTTTCATGGAACCCCGGAATAAAAAAAAAGTAGTACGCGCGATATAGAAGCGCCGCGACGCGTATCGCCCCCCTTGTACGACGCGAATCACGAGATCGCTCCCTCGCTCGCTCGTTCGTTCGATCTCAAACTCGAAAGATGAAAGACGAAAGACGAAAGACGAAAGACGAACGACGGCGGCGGTGTCGGCGATGGCGGTGGCGGTGGCGGTGGCGGTGGCGGTGGCGGTGGCGGGCAACCCGACGGGAAATTGAAAGAATACGAAGTCCGGGTGGGAAGTTAATTGTTTCTCTTTTAACCAACCGACGCGGCCGAGTACGCGTCGTCACGGACGTTGCCCGCGCAAAATGGCCGTCGTCATCTTTCGCGGTACGGCGGTGCGGAGCGGTGCGGAGCGGTTGCGGAGCGGCCCGACGCGGCCTGGTAATAATGGCCGGCTCTCGGTTGTACGTATGTATGTACACTGCAACGTGCAACGCGCGCACGGCAGGAGAACACACGTTACATAACTCGTTTACGGTTGCTCGTACTCGTGCTCATAGATTTGGATACGGTATGTGTGCGTGTACGCGTGTGCGTAAATAAGTCGGCGCATTAGGGAACGAGCGTGAACGTGCGCGCGCGCGCGCGCTTCACGCTGGATTCCCCATAGCCCCGTAAACGGAGAGAATAGGGGAATGGGTGCTAGCTATTTTATTTTATGGCCAGGGCTAATGCGCTCTTTGTGTACGCTGTAGGTTTCCGTCGCGGTTTGCAAGCTCGTATGTACGTTTCGCTAATGCCGCCGCGCCACCGCCACCGCCGCATACGTTCAAGTCTCTCTTCTCCCTCCCTCAAATCCGAATTACTTACTAGCTGTGATAAATGTGATTTTCTCGCATCAAAGATCTAACTGACATACTCAATTATGGAATCGACAAATTAATAATTGAAGCGTGTAAATTCTTGAAATATATTACGCGAAGCCTTTCTACTCCTGTCCGAGATGTTTAAGATTTCTACATCCGTTCTTTCTTTTAAAGAATATTTCAAATATTTAATTGTGGAAAATTGTGCAAAAGAACAATGAAGATAGCTATATAATATTTGAGTGCAAAATGCTGACTGTGCGTAAAGATAAATGAAAAAACCGAGGGATAGTGGTTTTAAACGCATACATAATGCCTGATGATTGAAAAGGTATCTAATCGGAACGCTCCAGTTTTTCAGCTCTTATTCTATAATGACTGTTTACATATAGTTTCTGAAACAATAAAAAAAATCTTACATGACATCATCGCGAAGTCGTTTCCGTTTGGAAAAGATTTCCTCGTCGCTCGTTTTTTCGCTCGGGATTTCGAATAGCATTGTAATAAAAAAAACCTTACAAAATGCAGTTCAAACCGACACCATCGGTATCGGTATCGGTATTCTGTCATTATTAACGCATCTAATTGTAAGAGCGCATTAAGGGATCTCTGAGTCACGTTGCGCTCAAGACCTCGAGATGTCTCGAGCCTCGATTAACGGGGTTAACAAACGCCAGACGACGAAACGTAGGTCCCTCGATCATTCTCGCCGCCGTAAACCGTTGCGGGCGATCGATGACGAATAGCAGGCTACGGACGATTTATTTTAAATATAACCGCTCGATTCATTGGCCGATTTGTTACGGGCGTTCCGAGGGCGATGCGAGAGGTGTATATATGCGCCCCCTTGTTTCCCTTACGTCGAAAGGGGAGAGACAGACGCGAGGTGCACGCCGTACAATGTCACCCCGAAGCGCGCTCGTAATTCGAATATAATGGACTCTGTTTCTCCCCACCGTAATACACGCGCGCTGTATGCTATGTTGTATCGTATATGTCGATTCCAGCCCTCGCTGCTGATTCGACACGATGGTGAACGCGCTGGCAAAACATATCGTGCTCTCGCACCCTCGTGCCTCGTGCTCGCAAAGATTCCGCTGGACTAAAGCTTCCGATTTGGAACTGAGCGGAGAATATTTCAAGACACTTTTCAAATTGCGCAAGCTGCGTTAAACGTGATTTCAAGTTGTCCACACGATCATAAGATCTGACGAAGAGCAAAATGACGTTCTTCTCGAGAAAGGCTCGCGTACTCGCGTACTTGACTTTGAACGAAAAATTCAACCATATCGCAAACGTGCTCATGTAATGTGTAAGTATGTTTCCTTGTTTTTAAATCGACATATAAACTTGTACTTTTCATACAGCGTAGAATCCTTTCATGTGTGAATCCTCGTGCGCTATAATTATAATTAACGTTATAAATATTCTAAAATTTGATTCGAAACGATTGCGCTTACGCGTAAGCTACGCGGGGTTCGTCGACGTCGTCTCGCCGTTGGCTCGCGTACGAGCGGAACGGAAAAAAATAAGCGGTTAAAGTAGGCTACTATTCGCTTACCGAGATCGTCTCCGCCTACGTCGACTACGTTGTTACGGTAATTTCGTTCCACGACGGCCAGGAAGAGCGCTCTTTCGCGCGGAGTATGCTCATTGGCGAGGGAAAGGCACAGGAAATCGTCCAGGAAACGCGGCGCGCGGCGCTGCGAAATATTAGTTTATAGCATTGGAGTTTATAGCCTCGGCCGAGCCCGGCGGGCCTACTTGCGAAGGAACATCCGTCACGGATGTATAATTAAAGCACGATGGATGGGACGATTAACGAGCGCTGTTATCGGGATCGTTACGCTCGCTGCTGCGCTACCTATATATATATATATATATATATATATATATATAATATACCGGTAAGGAAATGCCGCGGAAACACCGCGAGGACGCGTTCCGTTCCGGGTTCTCGCGCTGCTGCTACCTCGTAATTATTCTGCCGCTCTCAGTTACGTTCTTAGCGGAATCGACACGGTGGCTGTAACAAGGCTGTCTATCTCGTTGACCGAGAGACAATCCATTTCTTCTATATCCAATTTTTGTTACATTTCTCTTCCCCCATGTTTGAGATCTTCCTTTCATTTTTCACTTGTCGATTGAATTAATCTCTTCTTCTTGTCTATTTACGTTTACGCTACGGTTGAATTTATTATTGTTTCCTTCTGTCTCCGTGATGTGACTCTGGCGTAAACATTAAACCCTTAAAGTCCTATTATTCCATCTGTCTCTTTAAGCAGCCGTTTGTTACAGCCGTTTGTTTTCGCAGAAGGAATCTTTTCGCAAGTGTGAGATGTTATGTCGTGTGTTTCTCTCTCTCTCTCTCTCTCTCTCTCTCTCGACAAAAATCCCATCGTTTCCTTTTCAATATAAATATAATATGTCAATTACAATCTACGATCGTTGTCAAGTGAAATTCTCCCCTCGCTATTGCGTTGCGATGCGTCCGCGTCATGAGACACGACAAGATAAACCGAGGACGTCGACGACCGCGTCGCGACGGGTTGCCATCTTCTTTTCCCTATTATAAGATATTGTACGACGTAATGTATCGGTTCGTTAAGTTGCAGCAGTTCCAGCGGTTCCAGTGCGCGCGATAGATCACAGTCGACTCCGTCGCTCCCCCATCCCCCGTTCCCTATCCCTCACGTCCCCGTCGCCGGCCGAGATTTCCCATACCAGTGCCAAACCACTACAGTGCTCTCTCCACCCTTATTGTCGGGAGTGTTTCAAATGCGAATGTAATATTCGCGTACCATTAACCCCGAACATGTGTAGGGCGTAATCGTTTCAACCCCGAGCAGCCCTTCTGCGGAAGGACCGCTCGCGAGAAGGGGGTGCGGGAGCGAGTAAACCCCAAACAAACGCGCGCGCGCGTGCGACGCTCGATGCTTCTCCGGGTAGTCCGATGACAATTGGTACGCGAGCAACATTGTCGACTTTACGACGACAAGCGAGCGAGAGTGAGTTTTCCTGGATAATCCAACTGCGTCGAGTGCGAGCGCGAACGCGCGCCACGCCGCGCCGCCTTTCTTCCGACATCTAGCATGATTCGCATTCAGCCAACCAAACCGCGAGCAGCTCTCGTGCTCCCGCCTCCGTGTACGCTTCGATGTCCTATCTACCTATCCTGACCTTTCGTTCGGTGCACTCCGCGAACGACGCCGTCGCGATAGACGCGACGGGAATCGTGCCAAAAGTGGCTCAATCTTGCAGAATGATGAAAGAAACCAGTAGCGAGCCGCGAGTTGACTATTTCGAAGGCACGAACGCGCCATCTCCAACCAAAGAAAAATAAAAATACAGAAAATCTATTTCCAACGATGATAAGTACTTGTGTATAATGTAGATTTAAGTACCTGCAACGAATAAACGGAAACATTTCTTTCGATTTCTTCCACTATCTACATATAAAGTGTAATAATACTAATCATACAAAATATATAGATAGATATTGAACATAATTATACGTTTATATACTTGATATTAATTTATACGTTCACAAACATAAACTTTTTGTAGACACAAATTACGAGAAACATCCATTAAAACTATCTTTTCGAGAGAATCTTTTTATATATTAAGTATTTCTTAATTTTATAACTGTGACATTTGTATCACAAACAATTATAATTGAATAATGAATAGGATAAATGAAAATGCTGAACCCTTCAGTTTTTATTTCTTTGTGTCTAATGATAATAATGTGTGTCATGCTTTCTGTTACTATGTAACCTGGTGGAATGAACCAGAAAAATTCATTATTTGAAAAAATAATCCTATCAAGTATTTTTCCAAAATAAAATTTTAACATAAATATCTTATTAATTTAATTGCATATTAGATTTTTTATGATAAATAAAATTTTGAAATATTCTTTGATATTTTCGTTAAAGAAGAATCAAATTATACTAGTTGTTACTAGAAAAACTGTTATCAAAAGTAAAAACACAAGTTACGTGTGGGATATAAAATTGCAAAATTTTATTCTTATAATTGATTGCATAATATATGTATATTTAAATATATACATGTGTTAGCGTAATGGACTCATGCGCGAAACAAAGAGTTAAGGCATAATCAAATATTTTATCTGACATCAGTCTGTCAGACGCTGGAACCTGCTCTGGTAGCATGACATCCCAACTTTCTCTATATATGTATATATAATAAAGCACGCGCTGTCCATACAAAACGTCGTATAAGCACGAACGAGCGTGTGAATAGAAAGAGGATCGAAGGGTGAATCACATTAAACACTAAAGACTCGTGCCCTAGACAAAATATGATATGAGTATTATAAGTAACAACCTACAGCTTTCTTGTTTAAATAAAACATTATGAATGGGGACATACAAATCTTTATCGATCTTTATCGTGAAAAATGTACGTGTTACATTTTTAAACTTTATTTCTTAAAATATCAAGAAATGGCTGCAATTCAAAGTATAAAATCATTAACACAGTTAAATAAACGTTGATCAATATATGAACAATAATTCTGAGCTGAAATTTTATTTCAAATTAAATAATGTAATACAATGTAATACAATATTTAACAAAAGCTGTTCAAAGTTGAAAGAAATAATAGAAATAAGAATGCTGACATGATGACCATATTTGTTAAATGAAGACCATTAAAATGGATGAAAACAAATTATAAATTAAATAGCAAGATTAAATAACAATTTATTATTTAAATTGCAAAATTAACATAAAAAATTCAGGCTTGAGTAAAATTACAATAGTAATATAGGTATGTACATAATCGCACTATGCGATTCAGTTGCGATATTTTATTATATTTGTACTTAAAATTTCATAATACATATTGCACATTCTAAAACGTTACGTCAAAGAGAGAGGGAGAGAGAGAGAGAGAGAGAGAGAGAGAGAGAGAGAGAGAGAGAGAGGGAGAGAAATCATAAATATCTCGACTTGATATAATACATACAATAACACAAACGACCTAAATCTTATCGTGGAGAGTGCGGTAGTTAACCGAGACACAACGAGACGCCCTGATATTATTCGTCACATAGTCGAGCCGAGTCAACACTCGACGTGTTTCGGCGATATAAAATATGCTACTCTCGTGTAGACACTCTCCACGGGGGCCGGAGCGAACGGCGATCCCACAATATTAATAAACCCTCTCTCCTTCGTGCCGCTCCGAGGTTCTCTTGCCTATCTCTCGGTCCTTTTTTCGGATGAGCCTCGGTAAAAGGGGCCACGCCGAAACGAGAATGAGCGACCGAGACTTCCAGACAGCGTGGCTCTGCATGGTCACAGGTGTGCCTTCGGGCGCGTTCGCTTCGGCTGCACGCTCACATACATACACATACACATACACATACACATATACCCTCGAATATGCGTGTGTCTAAAAAGCCATTACTTCTTCAACGTTACCGTTCAACGGGTGTCTTTCTTTGTCGTAGTTTTCATCGATGCGGCGCGGCACGGCGCGGCGCGGCGCGTCGCGACGCGCGGTTCGATATCGATTTTTACTTTGACTTTTACCACGATCTCTTGCTCATCTCCCCTTACCCTGCACCGCATCGCATCGCACCGCATCGCACCGTTTCGAATTCGTCGCGAAATTTGGCCGCGAGCGCCGAAGCGGTTAGCCCTTTTAGCTCGGATCGGAACGCGGCGCGGAGCAGAGCGGACAACAAAAGCGGCGTTAAAGCATTCGGTCCGTCGGCAATTTTTTCTGGTTCGATTTTGCGGCGGAGGCACCTCTCGGTGAGGAATTCCATCCATCAGTCGGGCCTAGATTACGCCGCGTTAGTTACAGAAAGAAAGAGAAAGAGAGGAAGGGAGAACGAGCGGGGTGTGCGTGTACACATACCGGACATGTATGTGTGTACGTGAGAGATGGAGCGTTTCGAGGGTGTCGAGGGAGCGAAGAAGGTCCGAATAGAGGTAGAGAGAAACTGGCCCTGGAGTACCTTAAGGCTAGACGCGGCGGCGCGGCGCGGCGCGGCGCAGCGGCCGAGGGAACGAAATGGGCGCGAACGCGGCCGAGGAACAAAGAGAGGCGCGGAGCAAGAGGGAGCGAAAGAACGAGAAAGAAGAGAGAGAGAGAGAGAGGATAGGAACGCGCGCGAGCAACCGAGAGAGGAGAAACGCTCTTGGGATTCAGGTGTTGATGACCAGACACCACACCAGCCAGCGCGAGAAGCAGCAACGAAGAAGGCGGCAGAAGCAGCGCGCCGCGCCGCACCGCGCTGGCGGTGGCTGAAGGCGGGATGCCTTTCATCTTTTCATCTTTGTCTTCTACCTCCGAGGCTCTCTCGCACCGCTTTCCGGCCGAAGCGCGGCCTAGAGGCGGCTTCCTCGCCCGACGCCTCGATCCGCACCGCTCACCGAAAACCCCGCAGCAGGAGCTCTCCTCGCTCTTTCCTACACACGTTTCCTACAGGTTGACTTCGGCAAACCGTTTCTCTGACGGGGAATCGTCAAACGAGGCGGCTCCGGAAGCTAATTTTATCATATCGAACTACGTGGGGTGGTCGCTTCCCCGCGAGCATCGCCGTCACTCTGCGGCGCATCCAAGATTTTACATATACCCACAAAAGTACAAAGTTACCCACTATTTAAAATGTCCTATTGACCAATGAAAAGTATTCAAACTGCATAATCTGAATTTTTTACATTTATTTGTATGATTGTTTCCAAAAAATTAAATTGTGAATTTTTCAATATAGGTATTTTTTTTACATGCGATTCACGCGGTATTAGTTTTGCTCCAAATTATTTATCATTAGTCATACTTGTCACTGAAAAAATTAAACGTATTCGTTTTTTTCTTTATCATCATATGTATAGAAAAGTGATAAATTAAGAAAAATGGAAAGTTAAAAAACTTGACAGCATATTTAAATGATCATATTTGAAATGTAAAAATGAAAATGAAATCTGAATAGAATTAAACGTGTCGTATTTTACGAGGGAAGTTTACTCGTGAATTTCAAGTGGAAGAAACCCCGCGCGCGCGAGAGAACGTACTCGCGAGGATACTCACGTTACGCTACAAAAGATCGAGAGGTTGTCCGTGGCGTGCCGCGGCGAAATTAACCGAATTCTCCTTCTCCGTCAAATCATTTGAGGTTTCCGTCGCTTCCGTTGCGCCTTTTGTTTACTCGCAAACGCGAAAGCGCAACGAACTCTTCGCGTACAATGCGGATCCAACATATATATATATATATATATGTATATGTATGTATGTATCGTGGACATGGAATTTGGGCACGCAGCAGTTTAAGGCTGTTTCAGACGATATCAAATAATTTTGAGGTATCAGTATCAGATACATCCAGAGGTATATTAATTTAGGCAGTATTTAAACAACAGTATTTAAATTAACTGATTACAGGCTACAGTTTATTGAAATGTTGAAATATGGCAATGTATCCGTACATGTAAGACTGTCAGAAATTATCTAGTCTGAAATAAGCATGAAAATATTACTTACTAATTTACAATCGACATTTTCATTTAGAAATAAAGTCTCGTACGAAAAGATTTTATCTTACATTTTTTTACATTTTTAATTACTTTTATATAGAAAATTACTTTTTTCTTTATGATTGTGTCATAGAACTGGTATATTTAAGCACATGTATCGATCGCCCCGCCAATCTCTTGCGGTAATATCAAGATAACAATATCAAGAATTCTTCGTATCGATACCTTTTAACAAATGTCTCTACTTGTTTCATCTGTGAGATAAGTGTTGGCACAAAAGTCGTGTCATTTGCAGTCTTTATCCTGTTTCTCAACCGGAATGTTTGCCTAGTAACGAGTAGGTAACGATTAACGATTTGCAATATATTGTTACCACTCCGAATCACGTAGCACGGTCACGTTCCTTTCAATAAAAGACGAACAGATTGCAAGGTAGAAGAAGTAAGAAGTGAAAAAGAGCGAAGGGAACGAAAGGACCAAAGGTAGAGAAGGGTAATTCCGATTGTCTCTTTCTATCTTGTGGTCGGCACGTACGTCGTCGTTCGGCTTCGATCCTCCGGCTTCGTTGTTTTTCTCCGTATGAATTTGCTCGAAGCCTTGTTAAGTCCTTACTTGTAGGCCACGTTATAATGGCACAAATAATGACTCGAGCGCAAACGCGCATTCACAATCTACTACTAATCTAATCGGGTAATTGACTGACTTTCAGCATTGATTTCTCGTGTCTCTCGCACGCGTTTTGATTTTTCTAAAATTCGTATATCCTCTTTCTTAAATTTATCTGATATATTTATTTATATAAATAAATGAAGCAAGCACGAAATTATGCGTCATGGAATTCTTTCAACCATATACAGATATATTTATTAGCCTCAGCTTTATCAATAATTAGCACTTAATTTATTGTTCTTTTTAACAAAAAAATGTTTAAGCGAAAGAATAATATCAAAGATTTGTTTGAAAGAACTGGTTTGCGCTTGCTCTCTTGACTCGGTTTATCTTCTCTCCCTATTGTATTCTTATATTTCTAAGCTACAATACTTTAATGTTGCCTAAAGAATAAGTTGAAAAACTAGACATCATGTTCACACTATCGCGCGATGTTCTCATCTAAATATTTTACAGCGTGTACATATACGGTCAGTGCACGCTAAATATCGAACTGCTAGTTGACGTAAACCGAACTACCGCTAGTTCAGATGACCTCTAGCGAGAGGCTATACCTACCGACTTGTTTGCCGAGCATTGCCTTTAACGAGCTTTATTAATGATAATCGATTCGCGTACTTGTAGAGCGTAACGATTGATTGTACGAGGTCGATGCGCCGCCGTTGAATACTATCGCGACTGCTTTGTCTATAAATCGTTCTCAATGGAAAGTAATAATGGCACTCTATCGTGTCTCCATTACTTAGTTGCTTATAACGGTTACCGGTCGCGATCTCTCGTTGAGTCCAACATTTTCGATATCGACTTATTTTGCTTTCAGTCCGGTTATTCTGCAATCGAAATATGGGATACCTATAATTCTTCTCATATATTTATAAATTTCGTTGCTCGTTGATTCAAATTAATCCTCTGAGGATTTTTCTAGAATAATTTGAGCTATTTAAATATTTGTGAGCTCAAAGAATATAGAAAACAGCGAGCGTATAATATTACTTACAGAATTATTATCAATTATAGATATACTTTTTTATTTATATTACATCTAAAAAATGATAAGTATATCGCACTTTATTTAAATCAATGATTATTGGAAATGTTCTTTGATAAAGGTTTTCAAATGTTATTTAATTGAACTCATTCGAGAGACAAACTCGACGCAATGCATATGCACAAGTATGTAAAATATTTCTAGTTTCTCTCTTGTATATTTAGTGCGATCATTTACGATACGACGATCTCGAAAAGAGAACCGCGACCAAGAATTTTATACTCCTTCGCATTTTCTGTCCTACTATTCTTAGATGTCGCGCAGGACGCAACGAGACCCACCAACGAGCGTGACTCGCTGAGGTAGCCCTTATTAAATCTTCCCCGTCTCCATTAGAGGCAGAAATTACGGATAATCCTTTTTATTACGCACGCTACACGGACTCCCATGGAAAGAGAGCGCAGAAAGGCAACCGGTACGTTGAAGAAAAAAAGTCGGGATGGGTCGCGGCCACGGTTCGACGCGGCATGGTGGTCCGCGCTTCCCATTCCCGACAACAAAGCGCTTTTAAACAATCTCCATTGTGCCCGTAATCCCGAGCCATGCGTGAAATCAACACGTTTTTCCACTTAATTGACAAACACACGCCTCTCCATCCATGTGTTCCTGGCGAGCGCCCACCAAACATGACTTATATCGGTAACATATTTCAAGTATAACGAGCAATATAACAATGTTACTTCGCCAACTGAATCATTTCAAGCCGAAACTATCACATTTTGCAGTAGGGACAATCTTTCTTTTAGTTTTCAAGTCGACTTGAAAAATGCGTTGCGTTGCAAAAAATTCGGAAACTGAAATTCTAAAGAGTTTTCAAGAAGTTTGCGAAATTTGCGACATTTCCGAAAAGTTGGGCATAAATTGGCTTTGCTTTTTTTCACGGTATACATTTTTGTTTTGTTATAAATTCCATCTTAACGATTCCTGTAAAGTACACACAAGAAAGAAATTAATGCATAGATAAGCAATTAAAAAGAAGTTATTTTAAAAGTAATACACATAGTTCATTCATTGAAATTCATTGAAAAGATTAAAATTTATAAATGTGCTCCAATCATATGAATTCTAACAATTGCAAACCGGCAACTCTTCGTTAATAACAGCAGAGGGTATAACCTAGAGGATAAGAATGAAAAGAAACACTTGGATTTATATCGTTATTCTACGTATATACAATAATTTATTTCGCTACGAATCGTTTCTACATTTACAAATCGTTTTTGCTCGAGCGAGTACGAGTACAGAATATAGATGGATGCACGACAATGCACGAATGTAACGAGCAGCAGCTCTCGTTTTAAGAGCTGGCAAGGCTTATAATTTAATCGACGATACATTACGCAAGGAAACGCATTTGGTGGCATTTCATGAAAATCTGAATAACGATGCAGTGTTTCCAATTTTACAGAATTAATCTCCAGACTACTAATTGGACATTTTCTATAGAAAAGGAATCAAGTACCTTCGTGTCTATTTCGTGAAAGTAAAATATATAAAATTCTTTTTAAGAATTTTGTTTAAAGAGAAGAGAATATTTAATAGAAATTTAATCGAGATGTTATAAAAATAATTTACGATGTAAATCTTAATCTACTTTTCAAACCACCGACGGTTGGTTTGCTTAAAATTTAATTAATAATAAGTTAGTTATATTAACCTATAAATATATATTTACATTTTTACAAAAAATCAGATGAATAAATATGTGAGCAATGTACGTTCGTTGTTGTTTACTTTATGGATTATTGTAAAAATAGTTAAAAATACATAGTTTTTCCTATATAAATATTCCCAAAACACGCGTAAGAATTCAAGTGACAAATTCTTGAATTGGTGATAATTAAAAATAAATGATAAGAAAAATTAAAAACCGGCACTTGTTGTTCCTTTTGTATAAAATATTCCAATTAAATAGTTGCACGGCACAAAACTGACTTTGAAATTCATACTTGTACGTATGAATCTCAAAGTTAACTTTATATCGTTGTGTAATTTTATGTGCTAAACCCAACATCGGTATAGCTGTGCTCGCGCCCGCGCCTGTGCCTAATCGTTTAGAGATCGTCTAATTAATTAATTACATAGGCGAAAGCCGCGACGCAACTTGGAGCGCGAATTGTTACTTATCTTTGTGCACGATGTCGCGCGCTACTGCCGATTCGGGGTATCGCAGTTAACAATAATCGATCACCTTTGCGCTCGTACGATAGTCGTAAATTACGAGTAACTCTAGCTAACTGCTCGCGGACAGTTTGTAAGTAGAGACCAAGCGACTCTCGCGGCGCGCGAGACGAAAACCAATATCAGCAAGTAAAGGCCTTCCGAAGAGTACGGCCTTTCCGAAAAACGAGGAACTAACGTTGTCTGTCTGTCTCTCTCTCTCCCTCTCTCTCTCTCTCTCTCTCTCTCTCTCTCTCTCTCTCTCTCTCTCTCTCTCTATATTTGCATCATGTTAATTCGCGTCGATTCGCGGTGTGACGTGGACAAAAAATCGCAACACGCGTGTCCAAAAAACATCCACGATTATTTCGTTTGCTGTCGCGTAGCCGTCAAATAAGACAGGATCGATTTCGAGATACGTCAATAGTAAATATCAATGCTGCGAAACCGAAAAAATTCTCTTCTCGCGGAAATACGCATTCTCGTAAATACATTACACGTTTCGCTTATCTAATGGAATCCGTTTGGAATTCTTCATATGTTTCTAACGATAAGCGGGACCCAGCCTTCTGCTTCGTGCGTATATACGAATGCTGTGCTCCAATTTGGGCACAGCTGTAATGGTGACGCGGTTCTCTCTCACTTTCCGCAGGATCTCAGTTAAATGAAGATGAAGTGTACACGCATGACGACACATACCGCCGGGGGACATGACAGAGGTGTCGTCGCAAGCACGCTCGGAATCTTGGAGAAAACATCCTTCCGGATATCTTCAAGACGCGCCGTGGACTCTCGCTAATCGTCGTTCGGCTAATCCCTTCGACAACGAACAGAGTTCAAGTGGCGGTGCCGTAAGACGGCCTCTGAACACCCGTGTTTGCGATCGACATCGAGTACCCGGCGTAGAGCGGTCGCGGCACGAGGAGCGAGGACTTTTTCGCGATCGGCTCGTCGGTCAGCCTCGAAGTTTCCTCGTCGCCAATACCGACACCGACACCGACACCGACACCGACACCGACACCGACACCGACACCAACACCGACACCGACACCGACACCACTACCACCGTCGCCGCTAGCCTCGTTGTTGTCGTCGGGCGCGATAATGTTCTCGATCGTAAACGGCTTCTTAACCCTCTTTTCCGTGTTGGCCGCAGTCAGAACAACCTGATCCTCGCGATTGCAGGGCAACTGAGTTCGCTCGACCTCCACCGCCAGACTCGAGATTGGCGACAGGTGACGATAGGACGACTTGGACGCGAGCGAGTTGGGCGAGGTGGGTGACGTTGGCGGCGATGACGCGGCGGTCGGGGCGGTGCCTCGATAGAGATTCACTCTGGACGACGAGGACGAGGACGAGGACGACGAGAGCGGCTCCTCTTCAGTGAGCTTGTCGCGCGTGTTGTAGCCCGTCATCTCGTAAGTGTTCTCACCCGTAAAGACCGTCTCGCTCTCTCGGCCGCTGGCGGCGGCTGCGGCGATTACGGGCGGCCCGTTCTCCAGTGCGCGGTCGCTCGACAGACGGTGCTCGTCCCGTATCTCCCGCGTCGGATGGATGGCCTGCCTGCCGGCGGTGGTCTGCTGGATATATGGCAGCTGCGACACCGTGTACGACGGCGAGACTGCCGGAAAGCCGGGGAAGTTCCAGGAAGCGGCGGAATGCAACAACGCGGCGGCCTCGTACGTCCTCAGAATCTCATTACCACTGTCGACGGCACCACCCGCGAGTCTCTGTCTCACTTCGGGTGACAGTAGATAGTAGCCGGCGGTGACGGCTTCCGGCGCGGTTGGCCCAGCCGGCAGACCGTCGAATCGCCCGAAGCCGCCAAAGTCACCGTGATTCGAGGCAGTGGCGACCATCATTCGCCTCTCCTGTATCTCCCAACGAAGCAGATCGTCCCGCAAGCGATGAAGATTCGCCAGACTAAGACCGTTGCTGGGACACGTTGCGCTCGCGTCGACGATTCCGCCGGTTGACACGACCGGCTCCGGATGCGGCTGCGGCTGCGGCTGCGGCGGCGGCTGCGGCGGCGGCGGTGGCGGCGGCGGCGGTGGCAACGGCGGCGGCATCGCCGAGGCGAGCGCCTGCAACTCGGACTTGAGCAGCTCCTTGTCCGGTTTGTGCAGCTTGAAACGTTTCCGTCGCCGAAGAAGCGAGCCGTTCTCGAACATGGACAACGCGGCGGGATGCAATGCCCAGTAGGCTCCTTTTCCCGGCCGATGCGGACCGCGCGGTACCTGAAAATCGGGTCATCAGGTTTATCAAGTTGCGAACATGACGGTATCAAATATAGTGATCTTTGACTCGAAATGTTCCGTGACATAGTTCGATCGTTCGAATCGATTTACTCGCGTATATTTTAAGTATGTCGTTTCGAGAAAGAAATCATCTCTCCTCTCATACCTATTACCTATATAATTGAGTAATTTGAATATAATTGAGCAATTCTATGTTCTAGAAGACACCTATCTCATAAATAATTCTCCTAAAATTTTTGCGCACGAAATTGCGATCGTATCAAAGATATTGCTTAAAACAAATAGTTAATAACAGTCGTTACGCGGTTCAGTATCTGTTATCGTGCATTTGTCAGAGCTGTTTTTAACCATGTCAGAAGACTTTGCGGGAAGGCCACGTTTACCAAATTAGTCAATTTGTCGTTAATTCTTCAAGCTGTCAGTATTTATGTTGAAAATTTTGATATAAACAATCGAATGACAGCTCGATCTATACCGACGCTGATCTGGACGCTATGATGGTAGATAACATGTATAGCTGTCATAGATGATAGATAACAAATCACATGAATATCGTATCTGTTCGATGTTGAACGTTCTTTTTTGACAAACTTTTCGCTTTATTTTTCCAGCGAAAACGGAATGAAACTAACACTGCATCGAATTCTTTGGTCATAAATATCTTCCTTTCCATAAATAAAGATTTTACATCGCGAGTATATCGTATTTGGATATTTATGCATTGTAACTTTTGAAGCTAAGTAACTTGAACAGTCTTACACGTAATTTGACAACCTTTACAGCCGTTACAAGTTTGACAGCTGCAGTTGTCCTTATAAAAAATGAAATATAGGACTAACTGCATAAATGAAAAAGCGTAACCTGTGCACTATTCAACATAAACATGAAACAACAAAGTGAAAATGTTGGTTTTTAACAAAAGAACGAGACGATCGGATGAATCGCGGTGAAACGATAGACGGAAGATGTGGAATGGATTTGTTTATTTCATGAATGTAGATTGTAGAATATTGATGAGAGTTGTAAGAACGTAGGTTACCTAGGAACGGAAAGTTTAGTCCAATCGCGTCAATTGGAAAACTGAGAATCGGTCTGAAACTAGGTCTGCGCTACTTAGAAATCCACGCTTTGATGAATACGCGTTTGTGGAGTCGCGCCTTAATTGATATCTCGATGAACGATCGAGACGGAAGATGCGGCGCGGCGGCGCGGCGGCGCGGCGGCCGTCTGCGCCGCGTAAAACGCTTAAAACGCTGGCAACGCGGTCCGAGGCAATTACGCGATTCTCGTAAAGCACGGCCGCTCGTCGTGCACACTCAGGTGAGTAGCCCCTGTTTTTCCCCTCTCGCGCGGATATCGCGGTGGAAAGGCGCCTAACACCGTCCACCGCTCGTCGCTCGTCGACGATGGCCGATATAAGGCGCAGTCTTAGCGGCGATTGATGAGCTGTAGAGAGCCAGGCGAGCCATTACTTGCCAGGAACGAACAGGTTTTACATTTAATAACGCGAAACGATTATCTGCCGATCGGTTGAGTTAATTCGATCGGAAAGGCATAACCTGCTGCCGGACAGATCTCGCGAAGGGAAATATATTACCGCCGCTATTATTAGTACCACACCTCGACGAGAGGTAGACGAGATCGGTCGAGTTGCGTTCACATTCGCGTCTTTTGCGTCATTTCTTTCCATCGTTACCGGCAACCTGAAATTTCAACGTGCGTTCGCGGGGGAGAGAAGGACGTGCCTTCGAATGTGCTGGAGCAAATTCGAAAAAATCAAATACCATCTTGTTTGTGCATCTCGTTAAAGAGTTCCTTCCATTTATTAAAAGTAACCGTGTTGCGCTTTTGAAAAACGATAAGTTAAGATAAAGTTAAAGTTGTATTGCAGAATATTTAAATCGCTTAAATTTTTGAATCATTTAAATTATTTTTAAACGATTCTCGCGTCTTGTATAATATGTAAATACATATATGTATGTGCACAGATTATTAATTTTACACTTATACATATGTATATTGCATAGAGACGAAGAAACATGGACTGGATTTAAAATAATACGCACTCAGCATTATAATATAATGTCTTTGATAATTTAACTTTGATAATTTAAAATATTTTTAAAATATATATAATTCTCGATTTTTACCGAATTATATGCTATTTTAAAACGAAATTAACCTGCACTACTTCTTAAAACTTCTTACTTCTTAAAAAATTAATGAGAAATGCGATAGATCCAAAATTTATATAATTCTATAACCATCTCAGTTAGACTAACAATTACATTTTATTTGCTATTAAAATGAAATCCGTTTCTTTCATCTATGAATCTTATTATTTGACTAATTACTAATAGATGCTTTTTCATGTCAAAAATTTAATTGGACCTCTTTTTAAAACTTAACGTCTACACTGAGAAAAAAATATAGTTAGTTTGAATATTTCTAACACGAAATATGATTAACTTAACTATATATGATGCATCATTATGTTCATCATAATCACTATCGTTAGAAATATTCGAAAATTGTGGTTGAGGCCAAAAGCAACTATATTTTTCTCTCAGTGTATTGTATTCTATCCAATTCAAAATAAAGCTGATTGACATTGAGTAAAAATGTAATTTTATTATCAATTTATTTATTTAAGAGCGCGCATGTATTTGTATAAATTCTAAAACGATTACTTTTGTGAACTTTGTTAAAATTGATCAAAGAATCCGTGAGAAAAATAAGTAGGTATTTCTTTCTTTTCTGTTAACTGTTATAATCTGCTTGTACTTATATGTATGTAAATAATATCAATTTTAATTATTTTACAATCACGGGTTGCTTCTTCCGACATAAAATTTCTCGAAAATTTCTCGCAGAGACATTATTACTTTCCATCGTTTCCGCTTATAGTTTCACGCTTTCTAGCGACGGTAATTATTATTCATTGTAAACAGGGATCCATATAGAGTAAAATTTGCTCAATCTAAAAGGATACAAATATTCTATTCAATTTGATAACAATGTTCCGCTTTTTTCTTCTTTATTTTAATATTGTTCTTGATTTAAATCGATTAAACTACAATTGAAATTTTAATTTTCAGTTTTCAGGTAGAATATAATATTAATTGTATTCATAGAATTGTAATTTTTATAAGTTTTTAGTAGAAATGTTGCTTCAAGTTAGAATTTTATTTTAAAATTAATTCACTTGGAATTTTTCAATTTTCAATGAATGTTTACACCGTCCAAACTTTTATACGCGCAAAATAAAAGACAGTGATAAATAAATTAATAAATTTCGGAGTCGATATTGTTTGAACTTGTGAAATACACAATGTAATAATTAAATGTCTATTTAAATTTTTCTACATGTTTAAAAAAGACCGTTTAACGAATTTCAAGCTATACTATGAAAGCTAACTATATAATAATTATAAAATTGACAGAGCTAAAAATTATATTTACAACTGAGTACAATTTAAATAATAATCTGATAAGTCTAAAGAAGTCTACATAAATAATATCAAGCTAAACTTCATAAATTATATCAAGCAACGTCGAGTTCTCAACAATCGATTGTATTCTATTTATCGTTACATTACTTCATTGTAACATCATCGTAGCATAGTATCGTAGCGAAAACATTCTTGAATCAGCGATATATATAGCAAATACATACATATATGAATCACATTAATATTACATTAAGTTAAATTATGTATCATTGTACATTATGTTAATAAGAATGGCGACAAGGATACAATGTTTGAAATGTTAATGATCATCACATGTAATTAGTTATTGGCTAGTTCTTAGTATTTACACATTTTCCTCTGAATATCATCATAAAATTTTCATCCAAATAAAAGTACGAAAGATTTGCAAAAATAATAACTTGAGCAAACTCGGAACTTTGAAAGATTTCAAATTGCATATTTCACATAGACTCACACATCCCAGCAAATATTCTTCGCGACTGTACAAAATATTTGGATATCTGCTCGATTGTGGTCAAGTTTGTCTCGTCACCCTATGACACGGGGTGTGCAAGATTGAAAGTGATTTTACCGTGACAAGTAAGGATCGAGCGACGAAAGGGATCGAGCGGCGTATTCTTTTGTAATTTTGTAATTTTGAGGAACCGCGAGTGAACGCGGTACGCGCCATGACGATGATCGCGCGCGGTCGCACACGTTGGCAGGTGCGAAACAGATGGCTCGATAATACTACAAGCAAGCACCTTGCGCGTTGCGTCGTCGCTTCCCGCGAGCCCGGACATTCACGTTGAAAAGGCACATCACGTCAATCAAAGATCCGTTCCATTATGCCTCGTTTGACGACCGCGCGTCGAGATATTACTCTGCAAGGGGTTCGTTGTACTCGCGTTAGCGAGCTACAAAATAAATAAAAATTAGACGATCGTGTACCTCATTATTCCCATCATTAATTCTCGATCATCGAGGTGGCGATCTTTGGCTATACACCTTTCTACGTCTAGAGACAAGTATTGTCGAATTCGCTCTCGTTCAAATTCGGAATTTTATTCGGAATAAGATTTAATAGAGAGAGCAAGGAATGTTTGGCGGCAACTAACTGACGTTACTCGGTCGATCGACGCGTCTCTCAACGGAATCTCGGAACTCGGAGTGAGCGACACTGGGTTGGGACACATTGGTGGAGACTAACCTTGATGAAACAATCGTTGAAGGATAAATTGTGCCTGAGGGAGTTTTGCCATCGTCGCGTGTCCTTCCTGTAGTACGGGAAGCGGTCGGCGATAAACTTGTAAATCTCGGCGAGCGGCAGCATCTTGTCCCTCGACGACCATATCGCCATCGCCGTGAGCGATATGTAGGAGTAGGGCGGTTTCTGATCACCGTAGGTATCGCGCGAGGGCCGCGGCATCATCGACGTGCGGCGAGATCAGCGATACCGAAAATCAGTCCTCTGTCTCGCACTTTTCCCTCCGGAAGAGAGAGATAAGAAGGAACGCCCTTACTTGCGCACGCTCGACACTCCGCACGACTTTGCTCGCCGATGCTCCCGCGCCAGCATCCTCGGTGTCCTCGCGAGACGGCAGGAGCACGACGACGACGACGACGACGACGACGACGACGACGACGAAGAGGTAGGATGCTCTCGGCCACGGCCGAGGACGGAAATTTCCATCGGACCCAACCACGGAGAGACCCGCGGCCGGCCGAGGCGAGCCAACTTGGATCCTAGGTTCCACGCTGCTATGGTCACGCTGTGTGATATCACAATCCGGACGATTTTCAAACACTGTTCCGCGCGCGGTCCTCGTTACTCCGCGTTCGTCGAGGCCCCCCCGGAGCACGCCCAAACACACCGAGTACCCACGATCGCGTCTCCGCGGATACTGCGGCCGCGCCATACCCACACCCCCGCAACGGGCTTCCCCTACTCGCGAACCCACGGCTCCGCCGTGTCCCGGATTGGAGGCCGCGCGTGTCTCGCTCGCGCTACCGGCCGCCACCTCCGTCCAATGGCGCGGGACCTTTCCCACCCTGGGGGGTTCGAGCGTCGCCAAAAGTCCGTCCTCCATCCGTCCCGGGGGCGGGACTCCTTCGCGACGACCGCTTCGAGCCGCCTCCCTCGAACGAACGAGAATCACCGGTTGTCGGCCAATCCGATCGAGTCTCGCGCGCCGCCCTCGCGCCCAATGCGACCGTACGTGTGCACCACCGGACGCCACCGGGTTGCCGGGCACGTTACCAACGCGAGAGGAGCACGAAGAGAGAGAGAGAGAGAGAGAAAGAGAGAGAGAGAGCAAGAGAGGGTTTCGTAACGCGCGGATCGATCCGCGACGTGCTTGCGTTCCAACGACTGAAACCAGCGTTCGTTTGTAAGTTTAATCCTTCAACAGCGCGGAATTTCACTCGGCCAACTCGGAGCTTCCAATTTTCTTTCGGGAGCACGATGTTGTCATTTAAAATTATGCCAAGTGAACTTACTATATATTGATATTAACTCGCAAAGACAAAGAGAGATGTTGGGTAAAAATTAATTTTCGACAGCACAGCTACGCAAAGTGAAATTTTTCTTTCGATTGTCAAGTTTTATATTGCTCTTGAATAAACTTGAATTAATTGTCGACTATTCGCGCATGGTTGAAATATTCAAGCCTGTGACCACTTTTGTCTTTGTCTCGCTGAAGCACTGCTGCGAATGCTGCTGTGAACGATTGTAAATCGTGTGCCTGCTGACTGCGCGTGTTTCTGAGTACCATTAGCAAAATTGTACTGTTCATCGAGAGAACTCTCTCAGGATCGATCTTTTCCTAGTTAACGAGATCTAACCTAATCTCTCTCTCTCGATCGGTGGCCGCGCCAACCTAACAGGTAGAGGAGAAGGGGGTGGGAGAAGATAAACCAATCGGATCGAAGAGCTTTCCTCGCTCAGAGTTTGCTGGCAAGAGGCGTGTCGCTACGCCTCGTGCCTCGCCGACAAAATGGCAATTCTCGTTGCGCGTAATGTACACTAATACTTCAACTAGACGTCGTCTCTAGGTCTTCGGGAGGAACGCCGCGCCGCGCCGCGCCGCGCGTCGTGCCTGCATAACCGAGAACGTCTGATTCTTGATTGTTTCTATTAAACAAACAGGCACGTCCATCCAAGCAATCGCGAGCGGCAGTAAAATGTTTAAAATGTGTCATACCAAAGTACTTTAATTCTTTTAAGACCGTCCGATTTCATGAACGTCTATTTTTCAAAGTTAAGTAATAAATATCTTCAATAATAAGTAGTAGTATACATATATTATTTTATATCAAACAAAAAGATTATTTTCATTCTTTTTTTATTAAGTTTTATTAAGAACAAAACACGAACGAACCTTCTCTCTCCTTGATAAAAGTTATATTTATAGAATTTTTATTTTGAATTATTAAAATATGTAGTGTCCAAAATTGAGAGGAATATTGAGCGCTCTCGACATTTTTGCTGAGAAAAAACTGTCTATTAGTAAATTAGTAAATTAGTAAATTTGTTGTTGTAAATAAGATTAGTTTTTTATAATTTTATGCATATATGTATACATATACATACTTAACAAATTTTTCTACATGTATTGTATAAGCCGTTCTATCCTTACGCTTCTATAATTTCACTTCACTTTCATTACTAAATTCTGCATGTTGAAAACACGTTTCACGCAAGATGAAATATAAACCTGTATAATATGTATATAAAATATAAAAATGTGATATGTGTTGAAAATTTTGTATAATACCGCCACGTGAAACGTAAAAAAACATAGACTTTACGAGAATGAAAATGACCGAATCATTCGATGCGAACTAACGTAAAACATACAAACTGGTTACTAGGTCATAAATATGTTTATGTAAATGTACATTTAAATTGAAAATATAAAGATGAGGTTCATCAAGATTTTAAATAATTATAAAAGATTGATTCAGTTTTACAAATATAAAGTCAAATTGTTTATAAATAAGGTGGTCAAATATCAAATTGTCGATATATTAGTGATTTGTTAAAGCAATATTTAAGTCCATTTAAGTAAGTAGCGGCGAGCATTATCAAGTTCAACTGAGCAATCACCGTGAACTGCCACTCTTCGAAAAGATCAAATTCATCTAATTTGATTTTTATAAATTTTCTAATTGTTTTGTTCATTCTTGTTTTATTTTTTCAACATTATAAGTTTACAAATAGTACGTGGTACAGTAGTTGAAACCGTTGAGTCTTTTCGAACTTTAATAAATACAGTCCACATTTCGTCACATAAACTCTTTAAAAATTTTACCTTGGATATCTCGATCAAAAATTTTTATTCATGTAAAACTTGAAATTTTTTTTACTAATTTCTTTTATTGCACAAAAACAAAAAAGTAGGAATGCAGCCTAAGATAGCTGCGCAGGGTAGCATACACATAACCCAGGTAGCAACCTGATGTTACTTATCGTCATTTTGACGTCAAAAAACCTCTTTAACAACATTTTGACGTTAAAATAACGATAAAAAAATGTCAGCTTGCTACCTGGGAAGCTTCGCAAGAAACAGCACTAGAAAAAAGCGATAGAAAAAAAGAAATTTCTTTCTATTTTTATACATATATTATCTTCATAAAATCAAAGAAAGTCCAGCATTAATTAAACGATTAAAAGTAAATCTAAAATTAAAGATTGCCTGGAAGAATCTAATCTCTATTGATATTGTTGCAAGTGAAACTGATGACATCTGTCGGAAATTAATTGAACTTTTGCAGTCACTTTTTAATATACATATGATGATAAAAAAATTCCGCGATCTCGGAATTACCGATAGAAAATGTAATAAAATTTTTTCAAAGTATATTTTTTCTCGTTTGAGTACTCTCAGCGCGTTTATTTACGACTAGAAATGTAAAAAAATTGTAGAAATTTTTATAGCTGAAATATCTAATTTTTTAAAATTTTTAATAAATTAAGTACTTTAAGTATTTTTGGTCCTATTACAGATAAATATTCTCCGAGAAGATAATTATGGCGTTCTTCTTGTTTAGTTATTGCAGTCTTAGAAATTATCGAATAAGAAAATTCTGACTTTCCATTTTATGGAAAATCTACAATCATATATTTAACAAAAAATTAATATACATCATAAATATATTAGATATACAATCACGCGTCGAGTCGCGATGGCTCGAGACCTAAACGATTGATTATATACTGTGGCATACAATAAGTAGGATTTATTGGTTTTAATGAAAAATTCTTGTCTAACAATGATAACGCGGTGAGGCCGAACAAAGTATGAAAAGGGTCAACCATATCACCGGGTCGATCACTGAAACCACCAGTTTCGACATCTTGACAAGTTAAAATATAATCCACCTGTAGAAAAATGGAAAAAAAATTAATTTATTGTAATATTTGTAATTCGTTGTAATTATGATCTAATCAAAGATATAGAATATAGTGAAACAGTTGTAAAAAAGGAAAATGATTAAGAAATTCAATTTGATTAAATGTCTCTCAAGAGTACGGACTTACCAAGCCTTTTTTATCTATCCAATGGAGACGACCTAAAATTGTTAGCGCCGATAGCACCCACCAGGAGTAGCATACATCTGGTAATTTTTCGGGCCTGCCATTTAAACCGCCGGAAGGTAATTGTCTCTCACACAACCACCATCCTAAGCGATCAGCGTCTATCAGATGCAGATGTCCTGAAAAATATCGTAGTGCGATCCAGCATGTTTTGTATATATTGTATACTTTAATACATACCTGTGATCGAAAGCAATCCAGTGCAACAATAAATTAAACCCGCGTGACTCTCAGATCCTGGTTTCGAGCCGAATCCACCATCGAAATTCATACATTTTAATACAAATTGTACCGCTTTCTCGACATCTATCGCGTCTAAACGATTCTGAAATATATTAATATAATGTGACAAATTTAATTTAATTTTTGCATGAGGACCTTTTCATGTGTCACGTGTAAATAAAATTTTCAAGAATTTACTTTTTCCAAGGCATGTTTATCATTTTATGGACAAATATTATCTTTAAATTCCATTAAGGAAAAAATTGTAAAAATTTTTACAAAGTTTCCAGGATATCTCGTTGATCTTAAAAATTGAGTTTTTAATTAAAGAAATTGAATGTTATTATCTTAAAAAACTGATTTTGCAGCGTTTTACTCCACTAGACTATACATACTAGACATACTCTCGTGGATATTTACCAAGAGTGACAGAGTAGCGACGGCGCAGAAAGAAAATCGGACATCCACTTCACCCCATTGATCACCCACAAAACTTCCATCTGCCTGTTGCCTCTCTTTGACATACGTCACAACTTTCTCAACGTTTATTACATCCAGCGCATCATACATACATAATATTTGAATTGCACTAAGCGTCGAAAGTAAATGTGGATCGTGTTGTATACTGGCGCTGATGCCACCACTGTCACTTTGGCATTGTCCGATAAATTCTAATACTTCTTCTTTCGTAGTTTGTTCCAACTTTCCCATTAAGTCTAGAGCGGTAAGGCCCCAGTATATGCCAGACATCCTCATGTGCTCGGTTTGAGAATAGTTCTAAAAAATATGTCCATTTCAGAAAAGTGTCATAAAATATAAAAAAAAATATGTATATATATTTTTGTTATGTGTGGCTTTCATTCAAAGAATGCGGACAACAATGCGGAAGAACAGCTCTTACATATTCATCCTTGTTGGTCCCATACGAAATGAGATAGCTTGCATGTTTCTCAGTTAATAATTTTGGAATGTTGTTCGGCAGTTCAATGTCATGCCTCAGCGTTGTCTGTAAATTAATGTAAAAGAGAAGATAAGATATAAACCAGGCAGCATGCAACGTTGATCTCGTCGATACTCGATCGTGCTCCTCTCTTTGCACTCGTATAAAAATAATCGTAAAGTATAGACACTACGTGTGAGAAAGTGCGGCATCCGTAGCTTACGCAAGATCTTGAAAAATTGAGTGTTTTCTTTTCTAAATAAAAACTTGTATATGCTACGTTTTCCATAAAAATGTCAGACAGGTTAAAAAAAACTTACCATCTTGCAATCGTCGCACGCGTATGATACAATTATTATAAATTATTCTAAATTATTCTAGGACACGTGATTATTTCTAGATGTTTGTCGAATCAATATTTGCATTCGAACGTTAATTGACAGATTCAAAATCGAACAATCGAAAAATTGCATACTTGATCGCGTCGAGAAGACGAACCCACTATGCACACTTATGAATGCGACTTTGCACACACCTTTAAGATTTAAAGTCACTAGGGGCATTTAGCTAGACACTAGAGGGAGCCTAGGGCCCTAGGGGATAACACCAACAACGCTGCCGCGCACGCGGCGGCGGACAGGCGGCGCGCGAGCGCCCCCGAGACAACTTTCCTCATCGAAGAAATGTCGTCGGCAATCGCCGCTGCGGCGTGCGTGAGTGAACGTTGAAATATGTCCGGACCGATAGTCGGTCGTGCGCAGACACTCGGAGACGGTGTGCGAGCGAGCGCGAGGGTAATCTGCGCGGTCTGCGACAAGATTGACAAGCTGTCGAGGTGCTCGCGTTGCAAAGTCGTCTTCTATTGCACCAAGGAGCACCAGAGGCGCGACTGGAAACGCCACCGAGAGTTTTGCGCGACACATCCCGCGGCCGCCGCTGCCGCCGCCGCCACCGCCACCGCCACCGCCACCACCGCTGCGAAGGAGCCGTTGTCCTCCTCCACCTCCACCGAGAGCTTCGACCGCGGCGGCGGAGAGATCCCGTCCAAGCGGCATCCCTCTGTGCTGCTTCCTAACCTGAGCAAGACCTCGGTCTCGGATGCACCGTGCGACTCGAGTCGCTCCAACGTCGCCTCGGAGCCGTGTCGGAGTCGGAGTCGGGACGAGAACCACTCGCCAGGTATGCGCCCGTTCATCTTTGCGCGGCACGTTGCCTGCAACGTCTAGGCAACGGCGTTTACACAGTGGGAGGTCGAGAGTCTCAACTTGCGCGGTATGCAAATAGCAAACGCTACCGCGTTGCGCGCTAGTAGTTGGATACTCGGGCGAGACACTTTCGACCCTTTTATCGTATCTCGTTACACTTATCTGCGGTATAACTTAATGAAACCGAAACAGCTTTTGTACCGTGCTGGTCTGATTGCAGATTCTGTTGCACAAGAAGAAAACGACGCGAGTCAACGAGAACGGCAAGAGAATCAGAGTGTTAAGAAGAACGCGAATAGCGAGAGAGCAAGGAGCGCGCGGAACAACAAGGCACATGGCTGGACGTTGCCTATAACGTCGGAGGGAAGCTCGGAGGACATTATACTAGGAGCTCGCGCCGAACTGCTAAATCCCATTCTAGAGAGTTCACGGATCTTGGATAGTTTGAGCAACACGGATCTCGGCTCGCCCGCTCAACCGCCGTACGGCATGAAGAACTTCTCGGAGGATCAGGAAGAAGAACTTCTGCATAGGAGTGCGCCTCCTTTTCTACACAGGAATCGAAGCACGCTCGACGAACTTTTAGATAAAATCTGTCAGTACGTGATAAGGGACATGGACAAGTACGGCGTATGTGTGGTAGACAAGTTTTTAGGCAAGGAGAGAGGTCTTAAAGTGTTGAAGGAAGTGTTAAATATGTACAGTGCTGGATTATTTGAAGACGGACAATTGGTTTCTACGAAAGGTAGCGCGAATGACTTAAAGACGATACGCGGCGATCAGATAATATGGCTAGATGGAAAGGAAGAACAGTGTGAAAACATTGGCACCCTCATATCACAGGTTGATGCGATCATCATGAGAGCCAATAAAATGCACAATAACGGGAAAATAGGAAACTATACCATTACTGGAAGAACGAAAGTGAGTATCCACTTTTTTGTACATAATCTCAAAAAAAGTGAAAAATGTTTTAATTTATTACATTTTAGTTTAAATAGTGTACTTGAAATTATGCGAATATATATGATTCGCATTTAAACGCACGCAATTTAAATACTACGATTTCAACTCTTGATCTCTTCGTTTGACGAAATAAAAATAAGCAGCAGTGTCCACATGGCGAAAAGTTTACAAGATATATCGTCCTCTTTATTTTCGCCGTCGTGTACTCCGATTATTGTTTACACGGAGCGGATACGGTTAATGCGGTATGCACCAAGCACCGAGGATTTTCGGGCGTGCGACGGACACGCCGAGGTGATACGCGCGCGAGACAAGGTCAGGACTCCAAAAATGTTAAGATCTGCGAGGGAGTATTATACGCCGAAAGAAGGAGAGTGGGATCAAGCGCCAAGTGCAGTCAGTCACGTACGCCGCGCGCGACTCCCACCCTCTTTCTCTTCTCTTATACCGACGTGACGCGCGACAGCAACGTCGCGTACGCTGCTTAAACTCCCGTTCAGCTGTTCCGGCAATCGTCCCCCAGCGAGTCTAGTGGTTTTCTTCAACGAGGAGAGAACGATTTACCAAAAGATATTCCGATTAAGCTTTTGCCGGAATATTATTTACATGAAGGATCGTAAGAGTAAAGTTTTTTTTATACATTTAGACATTTAAATATAATAAAATATCGATTTCTAATATACATAGTAAATAATGATTCAAATACAGAGTTTTTTTTTTATTACAATATAATTATACATTTTTGGCATATATATATGTGAAAAAGGAATGTACCTACATAGCGAAAGAAAAATGAAAACCTTTATTGAAAAATAATATACAGCACGTATTGCACAAAGTTGATACATATAGGATACCCTGTCTTATCTTGTGAAATTTTCTACAATAGCCTTTCTACAACACTTGAATCTAATTGCCATTAAAGCCTATAAATATCTCTTGTTTTGTCAATACACTGAGGATATTTCTCGCATTGTTGCGATTCGTTAGACTGTTACCTGTTTAATAATTATTTGATTTATAGTCGCTATCATTGTCCTTTCGTATGATTTATCAATGTCTATTTTTAGCTAGATATCCGATTACTCATAATGAACAAGGACACGTATATCATCTGTCGCGCGTATATTAACTCGTTCAATTTACTTATTTTATTATTTACTTATTTTATACGTTGTCATGTTTGCAACGCTGTGTTATAACTTAGGCGTGCGCTAATATTTACAATAATACACATATTTGAGATGTGTTAATCCATCTGTTACTGAGCGTGCGTGCACCGTTTCGAGTCAGAAATGACTTTATATTCGAATAATACATAGCGAATAAAAATAACCAATATTTATTTACATTCTTTTCACTAAATAAATTACGATGATATTTATTATGATGTAACACATAGAGTTTGAAAAAATTTTTATGTATTTACGTATACATTATTCATGTGATAGCATGATTAAAAATTTCAAGGATACCGTTCGATCAGTAGTCTGTATCTTTGAAAGTCAAGGCGGTTAAACGTTTATTTAATCTTAACGCAATATATATAATATTGTACATTTTTTAAATTCAAAAATTGTTAGATAACGTATTGTGTATTATAATACGTTTAGGGTTGTTCCCAAGTGTTAATGCTTTCAAAATTGGCTAAAGAATCCGGGCAGAAGGATGTGCTTTTAGAAAAATGTATCTTTATATATTGTTTTAAACTTTTTATTGGAAGAGCTAATGTAAAAATTTTTATAACATTATTATCGGTTTATTAGCAATAAGCAGACTTTTGTTATCAGAAAACGTGAAGATACGCACGTAAAGCAATTTGCTTTCGATGTGGATTGAATCAATCGGTTATTGCGTCGCAAGTATAATACAGTGGTATATCATTCGATAATCTGACAAGATAAAAAGAGATGTAAAATATTTTGTCTGTTAATGATCCTTGCATTATACTTATTGCGTTCAAGCCATGTGACAAATGCGAAACATGATACTACTCTAAATATGTTACAAATGTATACATATAGTTTCCTTCCTCTCTCCCATTAGATCGGCGCTTTTTTTTCAAGTACCAACAATTATCGAAGAATAATTGCTTTTTTTAATTGTATTTTTAACTTTTATAAATTATGTGACAAGTAGTTGTAAAGTTTCAGTTTAGTTTATGATTAGAATCTAATATTCTCAATGAATTTTGTAATCTAATATGGCACAACTGTTACTTATCTTTCAATCTTTCAATATTTAAATATGACAACGAGAGAGAGAGAGAGAGAGAGCGCGAATCATCGCTCAGTTATCTACATATTCTCTCTTTAAACAAATATTGTTGATTTTTTAATATTATGGATATGTGACTCATATACGAGTTCATGTACGTTCTATACTTTGAATTATTTTTAAATGTATATATTTTAGATGATATAATATTTGTTATCTTTTTAAATGCATATAATCATTATAATAAACATGATAGAAAAAATATTTACACCTCAAAGAAAAGAAGGTTCGTAATATAGATATCCTTATAGATTTTTCATTGCAGCTATTTTATGATGTCAGAAACAAAAAATTAAATATATTTTCTTTTTGCGTGAACAGAATAAATTAATATCATCATTTATGTTTAATGGTATAAATTAATAATACATATCAGCTTTTTCTTATATTCGCGTAATCGATTTGAAATGAAATATTCAGATAATCGAATGTTTTCGAAATTTGTCATAATTTATAGTATAGGTATACTGTATATGTAAGTTGCCGATTATACATATTTCTTTCTTTTAATAAAGTTTATTTTTCTATGTTCTAGGCGATGGTAGCTTGTTATCCTGGTCACGGTTCACATTATGTGAAGCATGTGGATAATCCTAACCGAGACGGACGTTGCATCACAGCCATTTATTATCTTAATCGGGATTGGGACGTCAAGGTAAAATTTTATGCTAATGTATTAATATAGTTTTAATCAAATTTATTTTATATATTACGTCATGATACATGATATATTCTTTAGGCGCGATTGTGCCTAAAGAAAATATATGTATGTCTACTTGTCATTATAAATAATTTTTTAATTCTTATAAATACCAAATTTCAAGCAACTGGTTGTATTGAAACTCTATAGGAATTTGAAATAGTAGTTCCAGAATATTACCAAATGCTTAATAATAATGCTAAGGAGAATGGTTCTCAGTGAAGCTCGTTTATGATACTCAGACTCAAGGTTCATTATGCCTCCCCTTTTTTTAACCTACCGATTATTATAGAAGGTTCTCCGGTTCTCCTCCTGAAAAGGAATCGGCCTCTAATCGGTAGGCGCCCGAAAAATGAGATATATACAAGATGAAGAGACACTGGGATTTGAACCCAGGACTCTTTCGTTACTAATCACTCGCGTTAGCAGAGTTATCCCAGATATTAAGATTTTACAAATATAATTTTTTAGACCAAATAAACAAAATAAATCACGATAAAATTTGTAAATAATTGCGTATTTTCCTTTGCACGCAGGAGAATGGCGGACTTTTAAGGATATTTCCTGAAGGCTGGCGCGATCAAGTAGCAAACATAGAACCTTTATTCGATAGGATATTATTTTTCTGGTCGGATAGACGAAATCCACATGAGGTGCAACCAGCGTTCAAAACGAGATATGCCATTACTCTTTGGTATTTCGACGCTGAAGAAAGGAATCAGGCTTGCCGAAGATATCAAAGAGAAAGTGCGTAAACGATTGCATTAGGCACCTTTTTTTCTATTTCCTATATATATATATATATATATATATATATATATATATATATATATAGCTAACAATTTAACACGAATCATCAATGATGATTATAACAAAACTAATTCATTTTTTTTATAACTTTAAATAAAAATTGAATAAAATGTTTCTCTCTTTAGCTTTATTATGTATTATATATTCATCGGTATTAATAAAAAATTAGATTTATAATTTCAGTCAACAGCATGTTGGCCCTTTGCATTTCTGCATACTTTATGAATTATATGAATCCTATCCATAAATAACTTGGACTATAATTTCTTTTAGGAGAACTACATACGAAGAATAATAGTTCGTGAGACACAGAACATGAAGAATTACTACGCCGTCCGATTGGACTAAAGTTATACTTGTACATAAAATATTATGTATTATTATGTATTATGATAATTTTCGCAAGAGGAATTGAATAACGAACGAAGAATTATTGAAGATGTTTGCAAGGAAGTGCAATAGGCGTAAGAACGTACTTTTTTTTTTACAGATGGCACTGTAATACATGTGATGAGTTAATGTGTGTAGTTGTTGCAATTTATGGTTTTATGTGTATATATTTATATGTATATATATATATATATATATATATATATATATATAATTCTTTATTTCGATTTCTGAGATTCTACGTGTTCGCACTTTGTAATCTAATATTTAAAATGTCAAATTTGCTTCCTATATGTTTTGAAGAACTCATATTTGTGTCGATCATTAACTTTCGTTATGTAAAATATTAACAATATTTAGAGCATGTTGCATTTGAAATATTTTAAGCGAAATCATAGAATATAACGTAAAAAAATTTCTTCCAGGAATTCATTTTTGTCATTAATATACCTTGATTTCAAGTAAATTTATTTCCATAGTATCTATATGCGCTGTTTTTCTTTTTAGCAATATCAAAGAAATTGCTAAAGGAAATAAAATTATATTGCTCATACAAAGTGTAATGTTAATATTATCATTCTGTTGTAATGTTACGATTGAACATTAACAACTCTTTACGCTTACATAAAGATCATATTTGGTATATTACGGCCAGTAATTGACTTATGCTTCCAGTGCAACAAATTGAGAAATTAAATTAGGGCCCAGTCTGTACCTGTATAAATGTTATGTATATTGCAAAATGATAGAAACACTGTGTTTAATATTCTATGTACCTATTTATATGAATTGATAGGAAAGAATAAGCATGCGCGTACCATCTGTGTCCTACTCAAGTCTGATGCACTATCCTATTAGTCATCCCAATATAGGAAATACGAAAGAAACAGTTTGGAAAAGGTATTATGTTCGTGATATTATAAATATTTCACCCTAAAAATTGTCACTAAGTTACTCCTCAACACTTCCTACTGTATCGTTGGACACAGAGGATTAATTGTAAGAAATCATCCTTTCCGTCATTAAATTATTCTTGTCCCTTTGGCTTCATTTATTTCGCGTTTACATAGTGTTGAAATTTACGATTTAAGTAAGACACTGCGCGGTTTTTGAAATATTGTAAAAATAAATAACACTTTTTTGTTATCAAAGCGAAATAAATATACAAAATTATGAAAGAGTCACTTATGTATTACTGACCCAGTGTAGCTTATTATATACATTGTTACTATGTGCATACAAGAAAATTATTGATTTTTTCTTATACAATTATTTTCTTAATTCAAGCAACATTGGTGTCGCTTGGCAGCTGGCAATCTTGAATCTGATTGATAGCAGGCACATAAGCTTGAAACGAAAAATTGTTTTTTGAGAACATTCCGGGATTTATCACATAACAATCGGAATAGTTAGTCGTATATGTTTCAAAATTGTCAGCAATCACAATTAGATCTGGCGTTGGATATATCTGTAAAGCATGGTCGTATTTCCAATATACTGGAACAACTTGGAGAGGCATAGGGGTCAGATGTGACTGGCTGATGATGGCTTTGGCAAACTGAAATTTTTGATCAATATTGTTATTACATATTGCATCTCTTTGAATAGCATTTATGAATACAATCTAATAACTTACATGTTTAAAAAAATGTTCCTCTTTTGGGAAACGAAGCGCATTCCTACACATCTTTGTCAACATATCTTCTCTTAATATTACAATTTCCTTTGTACAGTACTGTATTCTACATGGATTTGTGGTAAAAATAGCATTTGGTATCATTTTTGTGACTTCTTCGGTAATGCATTTGGGCAACGGAGGTTTTGGTAAAATTTTAGGAGAGCCTAAATCATGTGGGCCAGGTACAAAAACAAATTTGGAAGATTCCTTTAAATTTGTATATTGTACTATTATGTCAGCCAAATTTTTAAAACCCGTTATCAAAGCTTGCGCACTGGTTATATTTGTAGGGAAACTTAAGAAATGTCCACACAATACAAAAGCTATAGGAGGATAATCCATGTAGCCATCCAGTATAGTTTTAAATTTTTGTAAGACATGTGGAACATCCAACCACAATTCTGCTATGAATACTATCATTCCGTCTTGATTATTCTCTTCGTGAACTTGTAATTTTTCTGACATTTTTAAAGATATATTATGTGGTCCACCAAATGTATTTGTATCGCCAAAATCTGATCGCAAACTTTCCGATGACTCTATTGGCGGAAGGTTGATATTTTCTATATGTAATACATCATCCTTGTAAACACCATTAGCTATTACTATACAGCCTTCCATGATAAAATTATCTTGAAAGTCTTATATACATTATATAAATAAAATAAGGAAAATAACATATTAGCCATTATTGTTACTACTATATTTTAAACATCTTATACCTTTCTCTCTCTCTCATTGGCATATATTTTTATATACTTAAAGTATAACTTAAAAAAAATCAACTAAACATTAATAAATAAAAATATTGTATATGTAAATACATGAACCTATAAAAATCTATTTTTTTTCTAGTTTTTAAAATACTATCAAAGTATGATTAATTATAATGAAACATAATTTCTTATTACAAAGAAAACCATTTTATCAATTTATGTTTCTTATATCATGTATTATGTATCATTATATTCGAGATACCTATTAAGAATATATCCTCAATAATATTGGGAAATATATTATTATATTCATATAATAAATAAAAGAAATTTTTGTTTAAATATGACGTGATACTTTGTAATTTTGAACGAAATTAAGAAATGTTTCTTTTGTTCATAAGATATTTCCATAAATTTTGCAATATATTTTTAAAGAAAAATCAAGTATCTTAAAGTATCTTAAAGTGTAATATGTCATAAAGGATATTGTATTGCTGAGATTGATTTTGATAGTTCCACTTGTATCCTCCAAATAATATTGATCTTCCATTAATTGTGTTATAAGTCCCATTACACATACGTTCCCTATTCTCAGCTCACTTAACAAATATTCAATAGGTATTAAGTTTGTCTTGTCTGTTTGCTGTTTCTCAAATTTAGAAGACAGGAATTGCTTATGCCTTAAAGTTTTATACCATGCCATTTCGAAACGATGTCGAAAGACTAATGATTTATATTGCGGTTCAGCATACGAGTTTTCATGGTCAATGATAAATTTTTTTTTAGAAATGTCATACTTCATCTTCGGTATATCATATCCACTTATAACGTTGAACACTGTTTCTGTGTCTTTCAATTTATACGGCTCTAAGCATTCTTCTATAGCAATTTTTATATGTTCGGCTCTAACGTGCGGATCATCTAAGTTTTGGGCCAGAATTAATTCTATAATTCGCGTAAGCCAAGATTCACGTTCGTCCTGTGATATTTTTACTAGTTGCTTTGCGAGAGATGCTCGAAGCTCTCTAGAAAAGAAATAAACAATTAGGTACATATAAAGGTAAAGTTATCGAATATTTATTAACAAAGTAATTACATTAATACATGAACGTATGTATTATAAAAATAAGATTGCAAAATATAGAAAATTAACTATTTATCTTTTAATTTTGTAAATCATTTTTGTCGCGAACGTCCTCGACTTAATAAACGAAATACTTGCCTCGACAATACCAAGCCATACAATGAAAAATTTGTTTGAATCATCTGTACACTGTTGCTATCAGCCATCGTTATATACAACGTACACAATTATAAATAAAAAAACAACACACGCTGCTAGAAGAACGTAGTCACGTACACTAAGCGGATTTTCCGAATTTTCCGTATTCTATGAATCATCGAAAAAGAAATTATTTAACGTTATATTTTCAGTCGTCACTGCATCACTACGCACTCCTCGCGCACAAAGGTTAGATACTCTTTCTTTTCTCGTCATTTTCCCGCCTTCGAATCTAAAGTCGACATCACACTACACATAATTGCATGCAAGATTGAAAATGAAAATTGGATTGGTCCAATCAGATAACTGCAATCTTAGTTCCTTTTATTCCAATTGGTTGAATTCTCATTTCTTATGTTACCATCAGTGTATATGCATACATACATACATACATACGCGATATAGACTTAACGGCTAAGGAAACTATTATATTTTGTTTTGATAACCGATCCGAATGGTAAATAAGTGATTCAATAACGAGATATACGAATGTAATCCAATGTAACCTAACAACGAATTGTTGAAATGTTAAGGACGTTACTTGGAAATTCCTAAAATTGAAAACAATCTAGCAGTTTCCCATTATAATTCGCGAATCTCGCATTTAAATGCTTTCGCCAAACTGTGTAATAGGTTAATCAATCATAAGCATCGTAAATTTATCGATATCTCTACGTTTTGTTAAAGATATAAATTTTATCTCATTACTTCGATCTCTTTCTCTCTCTCTCTCTCTCTTCGTAATGTGTTACACATTTTTACATATTTCTTATTGCAACTGGTTAAGTGAATGTGTTTTTGATAAAAGAATAAAGAATTGTTTTTTTCTGACAACGTTAGACAGATTGAGATAATACCGTTTTATCTAGATACCTTGTATATTTAACAAATGTTAATTAAGAGATATTTTTTATGTTTCAGATGTATGATATACCATAGAGCAGAGGTCAAACACAACGTTTAACACGTATCCAACGTAGGATCTCGTATATCTATCTCAGGAAAGAGACAAAAAATGCAGCCACCTAATATGAAAAAGTCATTTCAAGGAAGCGTTACTTACTGTTTTATAGTACCGTTAATTATAGGACTTCATATAGGTTGGTTTACCTTGCAGCAACGTTATGTTCCAGAATCTGATAGACATGATCATCCACTAACCAAATTATACAAGAAATTTACCTCACAATGATGTAATGTATCTTAATCTAATATTGTTAAAATAATGTTATCCTTTTGAAATTATACCCTAATTATAGTGAAATAGATCTATTTTAAGTTTGTACTCTTTACATTTTTTCCTCTGCATCCTTAAAAATTTATTAAAAACGCGACAAGTTTTGTAGTGCAAATGTAGAAATTTAATTTACATTTTAATTTAATTTATGTTCTAACTTAACATATCTTTGAAGATGATAAAGAGTTTTATGTTAAAATTCTTTTTTATTATAAAAATCATTCGAAAAAATTTAATTACTATGCTTACCTCATTTAGTAATATTTACTGATTCCATTTTATGTTGGAGTATAAAAAAGAACAATCGTACTCTCTATTGCAGAGTAATCTTAGAGTTTACAATAACATATTACACTTGAATTGATTATACTTGCCTGTTACTTGCAGAATACTATGTATAAAAAATAAATATTTCTTTACACATATTCTATACAAAATTTTTATTAGAGATGTACATATGACGTGCACACGTTTGCTCTTTTTTCTATGTATAAATAAAAATCTAAAGAAAATTCTATAGAAAAAAATGTGCTAATACAAATAAAAAGATAAATTAATAACAATCATTTTCATAGAATTCTATAAATTAACACGAGTATTCTCAAAAAGCTTAGGAAAATATATGTACAATCACAGAGAAGATTAATTAGCCTCTTATGGTAGGTAAATGGTCAAAATTTTGCTGTATGGAGGAGCTCTTCGGCCGATTTTCACTTTGGCTATGGACAGAAGGACCAGCCTTGGGTAGTTGGGGTAACACCATTTGACTGTAGTTGGTATTCTGAAAATATGATAATACATAATTGTATTATCTCATATTTATAGTCTTACATTATTTTTGTTTGTGCATGAAAATAATATTTTGCTTCTCCGCCAGTACCGTTTTCTAAAGTCTCGTTATATCACTGTCTGTTGAACTTACCCTAGAACGTTCTCGATACTTTTTAAGCTTTTCAAACTCTTCCGGCTCGACATCTGGCATTTTAAAATGAAAATTGTCGAAATAAGAATGTCGCAACAACTGTTCGCACGTCCACCTTTCATTTGGATCTTTATCCAAACACTTCTTCAGGAAATCCAGCTGTCAACAAAATATTTATATAGCAATCAAATTCCGAAACGGTTCTTTCTTTATATGATTGCACTTCGTCCTATGCGATTAAAATAGATTTAATATTACTTGTAAAGTATTGCCATTCCCACGGGGTAGAGTATCTTCAAGGGGCGTAAGTGTTTGCGGAGTTGGAAGAGTGATACCGGTAAAGAATTCGTTCTGTTGAAAGATAGCCATGTGTCTCGGTAAAAGATCACCTAGCGTTCTTCTTATTAAGTACAACTGATCCACGTCAGATTTTCCTGGCCACAAGGCTTCGCCTCGTATTAATTCAGCAAACACGCAACCGATTGCCCATACATCGACCGGCGTGCCGTATTGTGTATCCCCGACCTGTTTCGAAAAACACGTAGTTAAAACATTAATCCGTTATCTGCGATTTTATGATTCAATAAAAAGCGAAAATGTTTTGCAAGAAAGTTTTGTTCTGGTCTTTAAACAAGCAACATGATTCGATTAAACAAAGGTAAATCATAAAATGTGAATAAAGATAAACTTATTTTTATAAATAAGTTTCCATCTTTCACAATATTATTTTATATATAAAAAAAGAAATTTTTTTTTAATTCAGTACGATATATTTTTTATGAAAAATGCAAAAAAAAACGATGTAAAATTAAACGAAGAAAAAAAACGATTGATTATTTTTCCATTATGATCGTAACGCATAAAAATGATTTGATCAGATTCATTGTTTCTATCAACGAGAAGACAACAATTTGTAAGTTGAAACTTGATGGAAATAGCTAGACATGTCACTGACTTGTAGTTTCGTTGATCGCGCGATCAATATAGAATAGCTCGTATTTTTCTGACAAAATCCAAAAGCCGAATATTTACCAATAATTCAGGTGCTCTGTACCATCTGGTTGCGACATATTCCGTGTAGTTCTCTCCAGGACTGAGCATACGCGCGAATCCAAAGTCGCATAATTTTACCACGCCTTCAGAGGTGATGAGGATATTTTCTGGCTTCACATCTCTGTGAACGCATCCAAGACGGTGGCAATAGGCGACACCTTGCAAAATTTGCCAGGTAATTTGTCTGGTTGTGAGATCCGGGCAGCCGCTAGGATACTTTTCCATTTCGTTCAGAAGGGTGTTTTCGCAGTACTCGAATACCAAGTGTAATTTTCTCTTTCGTCTAAAGACTTCCAGAAGATTCACCAAGTTCGGGTGCTTGAGATTCTACATATATCGTAAGAAAGATATTCTTCATTTTAATTACATGAGCTGAATTAATTATGTGAATTATTTCTATAGAGGAATACGTAAGCGAAGTCGAGGCGCAACTTTTCGCCTAAAACTTTAGAATGGAAAAAGTTTAAATTACACGTTCGTGGCGCTTTGTGAGCGAAGTAGTACTGCAAAGAAATTTTACAGTGCTTGGCATAATGCTGTTTATTTTCGAGAAATATTCTCGTTGCAATGCGGTACTCTTGTCTAAAGAACAGAGAATAGCCTTGAAGCGAAATGTCAAAACAGTAAGGAAGGGCTTATTTGAATGCGCCGACGTTTGGTGGTGAACCCACTGATTGTCCACGATAACGTTAGGTCGGTAAGACCGTAACACGCCAAGATATTGACCGCTGCCCGGTATTGACCGTTGGCTATTCTCCCAGTCATTTGTGCACCTGTGCGAGCTTCTTCGCGTGCAAACAAGAACGTGATTTCCTCGTTTGGAATTACCACTCGCTACTCTAATACTCTCGTAAATGACTCTCGTGAATGATGAAAAAAATGAAAATAGCAGAGGAAATTTTATCAAATATATCATATCTACAAATTTTTTCAATTTTATTACGATTTTATGCGCGGTGTATGTCTACATACATGTCTTAAAATAAAAACACAAAATCACAGGGAAAGAAAAAAGAGTTTATCTAACATTGTATCTAACATCTATAATTAAGTCTCTCAGGGGGCTAGAACGTCGCGCTCCATCATCGCCCTGTGTATAAGTGGAAACTAGCGGTCGCGAATATACAGGTCCGGAGGTCATTCACCTTCAAGAATACGACCCTCGCGAAACTTGGTTATTCCGCAGATCGATCGAATCGAAAAACTTTGAGAACGAATCAGCAATTTTTATCATCTTTCTTTTTTTTTTATACATAAATATCTGCAAACGAAAATTCTACGCCCAAGGTAAAATTCACGAGGTCATTACGATTTTCGAGCCACTTTTGCTAGGTCGAAAAAAGTCATAATTATAAATAAATATTTCCGTTTTCAAGCGTTTTCAACACGTGCGTAGAAATGAGAGGAAATGAGAGGACTGACCTTTAACAGACGAATCTCTCTAAGGGCGATTTTACGTATTAAAGGATCATCCTCGGTCTGCTGAAACTTCTTTACAGCCACCAATTTTCCAGTTTGCCGGTCTCTACACTGGAAGACGACGCCGTAGCTACCCTCGCCGAGACGCGCCAGACGTTCGTAGCGTTCCATGGCTTTGCTCGGTGCCCGAGACCTGTGCAAAATTATTTTTCCTTCTTTTCGATGTTACCAGTAGATTTTAGTAAAGTATCAACACTGACTGTGTGTTATAATTTGTGTCAAGTTGATAATCGATGTAAAATCCAATTTGCACGATCTATCAAACTTTGCGATA
The DNA here is from genome assembly GCA_928718305.1 of Tetramorium bicarinatum. Taxonomy (NCBI): domain Eukaryota; kingdom Metazoa; phylum Arthropoda; class Insecta; order Hymenoptera; family Formicidae; genus Tetramorium; species Tetramorium bicarinatum. The sequence goes on from OV788327.1 coordinate 16,931,380, forward strand.
ATCTTCAAATGATCTAATATTAAGTCGATAATTTCTTAATTAATATTAGCGGAAATAACCGTACATTTCACAATTATCCACTCTAAGATAACCATATAATATATCATACATGTACATACTTTTTGTATCATTGAAATATTACGTCAGTCAAGTCAGTCGTCGCCGTACATGGAAATTAATATTCTTGAAAATAAAAATCTCTTTGATCCCTCATGTAGGGAAAAATGTTCCTTTTTATTAGACGTTAAGATCGTTAAGAGTGTTGGTGTTGAAATCGCGGGACAGCGGTATAATTGCAGTTTTTACAAACGCCTTAGCGAGTCGTTATACCCAGTTATACCCAGTAGTCGAATACCTACTTTTTATATTTGGCAAGGCATGGCAACGACGTGACGTGTTGCGTAAAGAGCATAGTATCGCGCGGTACGGTACCGGTACCGGCACCGGCGCTGGACTGACCAAGGGTCAAGCTACCCCACGGAGTTTTGCTCTATTCGAATTCACGTCTAGCGCAGGCGTAGGTATAGGGTGCTGGTCGAAACTACCGAGTCGAAACGAAATACTTGTAAAGTAGCGCGATATTTACGCGACGTTTCGATATTTATAATACTCTCCGATCTCGCGTCGCGCGATCGCATGCTCGCGCAATCAAACAGTCCGCCATGGGAGGAGAGTGATGAAAATTGAATGGATTCATATATAATGTATATGCAATATCGCGTTGTATAATAGGTAAAAAATTGAGATTGAGGAATTTCGTGAAAAATGAGAGAGACGTGTTCGATGGACGGAGTGTGCTCTTTAACATTTAACACTCGACTTTAAGCACGATATCGATTCGATAGAAATCATTTCGCGAACTAATACACGCGTGGTAAGGGGGACTCCTTACATCAGCGGGGACGCGTTTTATCGTCGAATATACCTGCTTTTTGTGATTCGTTCGAATTCATTCGAATCTGCGGTGTTGAATGCATGAATTAAAAGTCTCTTACCACTGTGGTATGCATTGTCGATAATTTGCAAACCTCACGTCGTTCATCGTCGCGCGGCGCTCGCGCGCCTACGTGACATAATTTCTGACGTAAACCGGGTATCGCGATTTTAAAAGGTATGTGCCTCATTCGAATATATGTCTCGAACATAAATCGGTAAACAGGAACTTGGATCAGACCCGACAGGTTATGTGTATGTATATTAGAAACGGGCATAAAAAGTTGTTAAAACACATTTTGTTAAGTAGCTAAGTTCACAAATGTACTTTAAAGATTGTAATAAAAAATTTCTATCGAAACGTTACTATTTTTCCTTTATACTTTTTAAAAAGAAATCTCGTAGATATTAATATATTAATACCATTATATGGATCAATAGTTTCAATCGTTGACCTTGAATATTTTTTTCAAGTGTGCTTCATTTTTGGAATATTACAATAATGATATAAAATTAAAGAAAAAAATAGAATATTGTTTTCGTTAATTTTCTTAAGAGAAAAACATCTTTAAGAAAGATAAAAATATAATTTATTTTGAAGAAAAATCCATGTGATAAAGCACGTGTAACACATCATTATATTTTCAAAAAACTTTCATATTTATTCAGACTAATTAAATATTAAAAATTATAAAATTTTTAATATTTGATGTGTATCACTTCGTAATAATTCTTTTTTATTGATAAAGATTTTCGCCTCGTAATTAATAGTAAAATGTTCTTTGTCCTCAACAGATCATTTTCTTCAAGTTGTTACGTAATCTTATCTCTCTATAAATTAATTACTAAGATGGCACGTCCAATGATTCACCCAGACAGATTTCACAATTGAATTTAAATTCCATATGTGCTGAAATATATGAGAGATATTACATGACCAAAAAAATGAGTAAAATAATAAATTATAATTTTCTATAACTATTTCTGCAGATTCGATTAGATTCGAATAGAGAATTTGTTTTTCTCAATTTGCAACGGTCGCGCGGCGGGCACGCGGGCGTGTCTGACAATGAGAGAAGGAAACGTAAAAATAATTAGTACGTACAAAAATCCAAGAATGGAGTTCATGAAGTACTCTTGTCAAATCACCCTCGTCGGTGGACATACCGGACAGTACTAATACGTTGAAGAAAGTGGCCGCTTTACATTATTGTTGAACTCTTGATTATTGACAATCGATATTACGTTCCCTGAGTACGCCTATATATTCTGCGACCGTGAAAGAGGTCAAACGGTTTCCAACTGTTGGACGGACGCTATAGTGAGTGTTATGCGATTCAAGGTGCGAACATATGCGACACGGTGACACCACTTGAGGATGATGTGCGTTTTCCGATTACGACAGACAGAAGGAATGTAAATTGTTATTTGTAGGTTCAATCTATCCTGCAAATGTACCTTATTCGTGAATACTTTATGAACATTGATAACAATATATAACATGATATTAATTTTGAAGATCTCACAGACCAAAATACAATTTGTTGAAAATAGAAATAAAAAGATAAATATTTTTGAAAATTTTATTTTGATGAAAAGTTCTGTGACAACTATCTTTCTATAAAAATAATCCATTGATGACATAGAATCCTACATCCCACAAACTGCAATATAAATGTTCTTAAAAAATAATAAACGTAAACATCATTTTTACAAAAAAAAATTTTTTACACGTAACACGTGTAGAGCAGATTATTACGTAACTCGTAAGAAAAACCCTTATCAACAAAATATGCATGTAACATAAACTTTACGTGTATCAAGAACCGTGTATAATAATTACAACCCTCTTGGATGTTTTCGAAAAATTTTATTCTGGATCTTAAAAGAAATCTATAAACAGTCAATTGTTGGAACTAGAGTTGGAACTGGAGTAAAAATAAAAAAATTTAACATCCTATGTTTATATAAAAAGTAAAACGAGAGTAAAACTAGAATACTTTTTCGAAATAACAAATACTTATTAAAAGATCGACAATCGACAAGGTAATGTTCCAAATAATTCAAACAGTGCACATTTTACGTGTTTAATATCGTCGCTTCGATGATCAGTATTTACCTCCTTGGTAGCAACGGTAGCGTGCTACCGAATAGCCAGAGCTTCCTATCTTGAAGCCATTTGTCCATTCGCAAGCTTCTCACAGGAGTTTCACGCTACGAATGAAATATTCATGCTGCATCCCGACGAACGCCGCGTTGCGACCATCGCGGATTTATCTCTGCGCATCGATATTCCTGACATGGTCTTTGTCGAAGCGGTCTTTCTCAGGCGGTGTGACACTAGGTCCTCGACGAGAAACGTCGTTCCACTGCACCCGCGACTGTTCTCTTGCCTAAAACCACGTCAGTCGAGACCGATCGATAATCCTTTGGGCCACGGCTTTCAATACCTGCCGCACTCGCTCTCTCGCTAATTCGATTGATTCTCATTATGCCGAAGCTGGAAATATAAAATCTAGTGTTTGAGAAACATTTTTGTAATCTATAATTATTCCATACTAAACAATCTATAACGATACATAAATATAAATTATTCATATTATTAAAGTTACTGTTCTGTAATAGACAAAGTTTGCATTATAAACATTTTAGTCAGAGAAACAAATTATACTTTGTATATATATATATATTTTTATATTTATATAAAATTCTTGAGAATATCTATAGATACAAGGTAGAAAATATGTTATAGCATTGTTGCAAATATTTTGGATCGAGAAACGGGATTGCGACGATAGTAATTCGTGTAATAAGAATCTAGATGTAACAAAGACGGTACGCCATTTTGTCTTTAAAATCCTATGCGAGAGAAAGGACAGATATTATTCAGAACCTGCCCAGCAACATGATTAAATGGTTCAGCAACTTAATGTAAAATTTGTCAATTGTTTCGCTTCGTCGACAAATTATCGAAAGAATCGATTGAAGGATCGTTGTGCAATTACGCGACATGTAATTTTCAAATTACAATAAACATAATTCCTTGAATCCATGATGTACGATCGGCTGACAAGTTACGACGACGATGAAGAAGGTGTCGAGTAAACGTAGCGAGCTCGCGAACATGCCACGCTCACGGCTGCCGCATAAGCCGTACGGGTTCTGCTGCGAGGAGAAGGATCAACATCCTGAGAAACGCTACGACATGCGAAATCCACCGTTCGCATCGTCCTTGACGGCGGTCGTCCTGGGTAACGGTGGACCCGGGGCCAAGTTTCGCGTACAGGACATCGGTCCGCTGCCGGTTCCTATTCAACGCAAAATCCTTGAGGCCAAAGGCAGAGCCTATCTGGGACGGTGCAGACGATGCCGGGGTCCCCTACGATGGTACTTGGAGGACGAGATCGCACTCGCGCGCGAATTCCTCGCCAAGGAAAAACGGGATAATTACAACGCGAGCACGAAAAGGAATCTAATGATCGCTAAACGAAAGGGTGATATTCCAAGCGCTCAAAATGTAAAGCGATTAAGTTTCTATTTTCGCCACGTTTTTCCATTCTTTTGGAACTTTAGATCTTTCTAGTCCTTTTTCATACATATATATTTTATTGAAATTAAAAAATATATATTTATAGAATTAGTGATACATTAGCGAAACTAATCATGTATTTTTGTATAAGATTGAAAATTATTAATAAGTCTCTTTAAATTAATAAAGCAAGAGAACGCAGCAGGCGTATGAGAAAAAGGAATTTGAAAATCACCTCTGAAATTACACGAGACAATCGGCAGTTCAAGAAATAATATGTAAAAACTAATGGCTCCTGAAGAAATTCTATTCTGTTCACTACAGCTGTAACAAAGTATTACAAGGGTTAAAACAAATGTTAATCATGAAATTTCATTTGTATATTTATAAATTGCAAATTAAATGCAGATAAAACACAGTAAGATACTTGGAAATGTTTATTAAAAAAATATATTTAGTAGAATACAAATTTATACAGTTTTGTCTGTCAACTATTATAATCGTAATGTTATATATATTAATAAAGAATTGTAGGAAGAACATAGAGAATTATATATGGCATAGGATTTTCGAAATGAATTCACAATTTACATTTAATTTTATATGTGTGTATGTATGTATGTATATATATATATATATATATATACACACATATATATCACATGTATGTATACATAGTTTCATATATGAAAAATGTACATAACATGTAATAACGACACAAAAAGCAGCTTTTCTTTTTCTTGTGTCACGTTTTGGATACTCACTCTGCTACTTTCTTATGATAATTAAAGAAACTATGTTGCATACAATCACGTTTGGACCTTACCGTTTTATATGCTGCGTCATCATCGCCAAAGTAACAATTTGTAAATGTTATTTACTTTTAGAATTGTGCATTTATTGGGGATAAAAAATAATCAATGCACTAATTCATTTAATAAAAAAATAACATTAAAAACTGCCCCAAACGTTTGATTATATAATGACTATTAAATACCTATGTCAAACAAATAAAATTTTACTTTATTTATATTTGTCAAAAAGTTGTTATATGAACAATATATGTAATTGCAATAGTTGTTTAAAAAAAATGATCTCAAAATAAGTAGTTGGAAAAATACTAAATTAATCAGATTATATAATTTCAAAGAAATGTAAATATTAAGAACGTTATCATCATGTAAGTAATTAGCATTAAATGTAACAACATAAATTTGATTATCAATAAAGTAAATTAATCTTTGGTTGTGTATTTGGCGCAACGTGTATTGTAGCAGCAATGTAGCAAATTTATAAGAAATGCGGCATATTTGTGTCGCTTGTAAAATAAAAAAGAGAAAAACTAAACTATCGTCGTACAACCACATCCCATGCGTGTACGATTATATTCTCTTTCTTTCTTATATATATATATATATATGTATATGTATATATATATATATATATATATATATATATATATATGTGTGTAAACATAAGAAAAAACGACAAATAAAAATGATCCATTGAAAAAACTACTTTATATTACGAGTTCGCATTCTTACTGTAATTGATACTGTACTTTTATATGTACTTATATAATGCGTATGGCATTAATATAAATTTGCAATATATATTCGCTACGTCATAAAATTATAACACATACTTCGGAATGTTATCCTCTACGGAGATACTGAGTACCTCGTCATTCTCGTTTGTGCTGTCAAGGACTGGCTGTACATAGGGATTCACGACAGCGGCCACGAGTTTCTCTGAATGTGATAGCTTTGGTGTACGTTTTATTTCCGGAGTAGATGATTCGCTTTCGGAGACACGTTCAACTACATTCGTGACTTTCGATATATCTAAGTGACTACATCGCTCAATTGGTTCAGTCTTTATTACGGGCGACGATTTTGCCAGACAAGTTAATCCCGAGGAAGAATCGTTGCTCATATCTGTGTTCTCAGATTCGATTTCCAAACCATTATTATTTGTCTTTTCAAGAATGGTCTCGTTCGTTGGACTTTGTCTTTCAATCTGTTCGAGATTTATTTGTTCTTTCGGCAAGTGTGATACCATTCCTAAAGTTTCATATTTTGAAGACTTGTTTGCATCAACTTCTATATTAGCATGTACTTCTTGTTCCACCTCCTTAATTTCTAGACTAGAATCAAGTTGCACGATATCTTGAGATTGTGATTCAGTCAGATGAACATTTTCTGAAGTGTCTGTTTTTGCACTTGTTGTTTCTAAAATTTGTATGTCTGCAGATTTATTTATGTCTATAGATTGCATCTGAGAAAGTAACTCTTGTTCGTCGCCTTCAGTTTGAGCGAGATTCTGTTGCATTTCATGTTCATTTAATGAATTCGCATCGATTTTTTGCGATTCTAGATCGTCGGTAGTGTCTCTTATCATACTTTCAAGTATTTCATCAATACTAAGTTCCGTTACAATGGAGGAAAATGCTTTAGGACACGATGTACCAGAAGTACTTGCATCAGAAATTATTTCATTTGTGGTGATGTCCGTGATTTCGCTGGTTGCGCTGATATTATCCTTCAAACTTGAAGTACATCTAGCTATAATTTCAGTTAAAATTTCACAAGTATCGCTTGTGTTCTCTTTGTTCGCGATTTGTTGGTCTTCGATATATTCGCATTCCTCCTTCATATCAGAATTTTTAATTCCAGTAAATACTGCTTTATTAATTTCAAGGTCCTCCATTTGATCCACACATTCCAAATTATCCGTTTTATTAAATACCGGTTCTTCTTTAATTAAATTTGAAGTTTTTTCATCATTTATTTGTTGATTTTCGTGAGACACTATTTCTTGTTGTCTTTCTGTATCAAAAGCAGTATTTTTAACTTCCGTTTCGGTTATTTCCTCAACTTTTGGAATGTTTTTACATTCAGATAAAAGATCAATAACATTTGTCCCGTTTAGATTTAATCGAACGTGCATTGGATCGTTTTCGTCAAGAGTCTCAAACTGGAACATCGTGGCTCCTTCGGCGGCGAGTTCCTTGAACTTGTCACAAGCTTGCTCACTCCACGTAATGATGTTGTCCGGTTTCTCCAGCGCGCATCGTTTCGATAGAATGGGGATATTCACAATATCCTCCGGCAGCACTCTCAGTTCCTCTGTAACTGCAGAATTGCCATAATCTATGTACAAAACTTCCATGCCCTCTTCACAACGCGCAATTATCTTTGCTCTGTACCAATAACCATCTTCAGGATATCGAGCGGCGCAGACCGTGCCCACATCGAGGCTATTCAACATGAGAAAACTCTCTGCGTCTCGCAGGCGATCCGACATTACCTCCAATTCGCTTATACTGCTCTCAGCTTGAATCCAAAATTCACTCGGACTGTTGATGTGACTGACCACTACATTTGGTGAATTCTCCTCACCGAGTGGCGGCAATCTCTCTTCGATAACCGGCGACATTCGCTCGCACATGCTACCGAGGATGTCGGCGACATTCTGATCGTTCAATGTCAATTTTACCAACGATGTCTCTTGCTCTTTCAGAACATCCAAGAGGAAAATTGTCGCACCTTCCGCGGCTAATTTGACAAACTCCTCGCGCGCCTGCTCCGACCACTCCTCGACTTGCGATGGCAATTCCAAGCAGCATTTACGCGATAGAGGCGGTATACTTGCCAAGTCTTCCGGAATGGCACGAATCTCGGTGGATACTGCAGAGTTTCCATAGTCGACGTATATGACTTGCGTGCCATTCTCGTCGTGAGAGACAACGCGCGCTCTGTACCACTGTTCGTCTTCGGGGTACTTGGCAACGCACAGCAAATCTTCCTTCATAACATCGAGCTTTGGGAACATGTCGGCGACCATAAATCTATCCGCCATTACTTCCAAATCGGCAACCGATTTCTCCTCCTGAACCCAAAACTCGCTAGGCGAATTAATGTGACATACGAAAGCAGAATGCGGATCCAATTCAAGATCGACTATCTCATCCACGGGCTCTTGCTCGGTATTAATTATAATAGCGTGTTTCTCTTCGACTAATGTCTCGCTAACGCTTTTGTCATTTATAAACAGCTCTACGCGCTTAGGCACGGTATCTGCTACTATCAGAGCCTGAAGGCTTTCCGTTGACGTTACCAGGTTTTTGAATCTCTCACAAGTTGACTCGCTCCAATCTTCCGTGTCTACGGGAATAACATCGAGTCGACATTTCAATGCAAATGTTTCTAGGTTCTTCCAAGCGTCTGGCATCTGTCGAATGTTGCTTGTTTTGTTATCAATAACATCGGTGTTACCATAGTCTATGAATCGGACAGTCGTAATATCCTCGTCCGCATCCAATACCTCCGCGCGGTACCAGAGATCATCAATCGAATAAATGGCAATGCATAAAGTGCCTTCCTCCGGTATACCTTCTATCGCCACAAAATCGGAAACCTCTAGCTGAAGTTGGTCCTGTTTTTCATTGAGGGATGTCATCTTGTCCATACGCTGCAACCAGAACTGACTTGGAGAATCCACGTGAGATACGCACACATCGAACTTATCAGGTGTTGTCGTTTCGTGTATCTGAGACGTTGGTTCAGATGCCGTTTGTTCTAATTTTACTAGATTCAACGAGCGGAATCTATCGCTAAGTTTTTCTTCATTTTCAATTAGATCGACGATCCACTTCTTATGTACGTTATAAAATACAGCCATGAAATCTTTATTCATTAAATGAGTTTGCAATATGTCTTTCTGTTCAGCTTCAGTACCAATAAAAGATACAGATAACGATACATTTATTGCTAATTGGTGGGGTTCGTAAAATTGCGGTTCCAACATCATAATAGAGTCTAGAGCAACTTCCTCAGTGTTACCATAGTCAATGTAATTTACATAGGCCGTTGTTTCGTTGAGGCTAACGATTCTTCCTCTGTACCATTGGCCATCCTCTGAATACTTTGTTGCGCATAGTGAATGTACTTCTGGTTCACTAAGTCCTTGTCCAGAATTATCAGTATAGTATTGTTGGAGATCTTCCGACAGTTTAGTCTCAATCTCCACATCTGAATACCGTTGTAACCAAATATTGGTACCATGATCCGCATACGACACAGAGGTTCTGTGAGTGGAACTTAGAATAGGCATCGGACACACGGGTGATATCTTCTCTTCAGTATTCATTAACCCATTGCCAAGTAGATCGTACAATTTTACAATAAGTCTACATGAAAACAAGAAATATTGATATACATTAGAATTTATTTGTATATTTTTATAATTAGCAGCATAAAATTTACAAACCTGTTATTATTGACTTCTTCCACATAGACCAATACTTCTTTGCCTTCAAGTTCTTTTAATTGTTTATTTGTATTGGACGATACTGGGACATTTTGTAGAGAGCATTCCAATGCTTGATTCTGCATGACCGCAAGCTCTCCAGGTAGAGCCAAAGCCTGAGTCATTATATTAATAATAAAAATTAATAAAAATCAAAACTAAATTTTTTTACTTTTTAGTTTATTCAGTATTGTAACAAGTCTTAATGTAATTTCATATTGTGATACGATGTATGGTAATTAACTCGCATCATGGAATCAATAAAACTTGTAGTTTTTATAAATATCTGTCCATGTTAACTCACGTCGTCCAGGATCTCATCATACATCCCGGTATCAATGAACTTTATGTCAAACCCGACGGATCGTGTACAGTTAATCACTACAGCTCGCTTCCACATTCCATTTGTATTGACTAAACAACCCGCGCCAAGACACAACTCGCGGGTTGATAATCGTGGCATCACCTGACATTATTGTAACTTTTCTTTATCAATAAAATTCGTTTGAGTTCATGCGATTGATCGTTAAGTTGCATGAGAAGGCATAAGCTATTTCAATGTTAAATCATTATTCTTTTTTATTAGGAAATTTTATTAGGAACTATAATGAAACATTTGTAGAGATATTATGTTACAATTAATTTTTAATTATTTAGCTGTTAATACCATACATCGTGCAATGATATTCAAGACATTTTATCTTATGAGATTGAAATTAAGTTTCAAAAAGTATGATTCGATTCATTTATGAATATCAGGTGAGTATTACAAATTTTGTTATATGATTAATTAGATTCATGATGTTAGTCACTTAGGTTAACAAGATATTAAATCTTTAAATACGTGAATTAAATTTGTTTCCCATCACCGTAATATATTACATTTAAGAATAATAATGTTTGAGAAACAATACTAGTAATTTTCAATTTTTTAATTTAACAATTTAGGAAATTAAAAAAAATTTATAGTACATAAGTTTTGTTGCCATTATTAAATAATGATATGATAGCTTGTTAAGACAAGCTGTTAGTTCATGTTTGTTAAAAAGTGAGAAGTTACTTGTTTAACTTTAAAGTTTTATGAGCTCTATATATGTATGTGTGTATATGTATATATACATATGTATATATATATATATATATATATATATATATATATATTATATGTAGATATAGATATGATGGAATATGATTTGTGCGACTAAAATGCACTTATACTAAATAATACCTCTGCATTTTTATTAGCCATATATTGATTGACAATACTTTCACATTTTGAAGCAGATGGAAGCTGAATATAAAACTGAGTACTTTCTACATTAGAAATTGTCATTTTGAGTGTTTGGCCACTCAAAAGGCTTATGTCCACTCTTTCTACATCACTCAGTTCTTTTACTTCTACATTATTAGTTTCTGCAGTAGTTTTTGCATTAGTTTCTAAAATATAAAAAACAATGTTGAACTGTCACATATGATCTAGCATGTAATGTATAAAATATATAATTGTTATAAATGTAACTTATATCGGAATATAAACGGATTTTGAAATAATTCTTACCATTGATTGTTTCAATCGAGGTTTTTGTAGCAAAGGCCGCAAGATTTTGTTGTACTAACATATTACTCACATCTTGTCCATCACGGCTTAATGAAATTATATATTGATTGTCACTAAAACTATGGAATATGCATTCATACTTATCAGCATTGAAGCAATTATCGAGCGCGTTGTTATCCACTTCGGACCAATTTGACTTATTATTATTAGGTATAATATCTTTTAAGGAACACTGCACTGCTAATCTGGGCAGCTGCATAAATTTTTTCTCAACGGGGTAGATATTGTGTTTATTCACGGTCGCGCAATTTCCAAAATCTATGTATTGAACTATGTATGCATTCTTTTGTGTATCAACACCCATAACTTCTGCTCGATAAAGAGCTCTATCTTCAGAAAATATAGCTATAATTGCTGAACCAATCTAAAAATAAAAAAACAATTATTTAATTATTGTATTAATTTTTTGGATGACGCGTGGCTAACGCAAGTGATAAGTCCCGGCCTCCATCCCACATACAATTTTCAGCGAAAAGTCACAAAGAGGATCTTTATAGATCTAAGTGATTGAAATAGCTTTACTCGCCTATCTTACACTACTACTATATAGTATTACTTTTTATACATATTATAAATTTGTTTTTAGAATAAAATAATAAATCTTATTTAGTACAAGTATAAGAACGTATTCAGGAAGTATAAGAAAATTTAGTATTAGAAATTGTCATTTTGAGTGTTTGGCCACTCAAGAGGCTTATGTCCACTCTTTCTACATCATTCAGTTCTTTTACTTCTACATTATTGGTTTCTGCAGTAATTTTTGCATTAGTTTCTAAAATATAAAAAACATGATGATGCAATTACCTGCAATTGATGTTCTGTAGGTTTTCTACCAGCATAAGTTTTTTGAATCTCGCTCATCATTGTTCTAAATTCTGCTTCTTTAGATAATAGTTGACAATATAACTTATTAGGACTTATAAACCATGTCACGACTATATCCTGTTTAGATTCAGGCTCGTATAAAGTTGTTTGCCATTTTAAATCAGGAGGAGCATAGTCTGTAGCTGTTTTATCCTCGGTCATAAAATTAAATGATTTTTTATTTGTTGCAGCTTGTTTCGCTTTTGTTAAATCTGCGATTGCGCAAAACTCCTCATTTATATAATTAGTGTTCGGTACATCATTAACAACTTCGCGCAATAGTACTTCGTATATTCCGTTTTCTTCCGAGACAAATTCCACTTGTAAAGGTCTTCCTTCAGCCTTTTCCGAAAAAATCGTTTGTTCTTTTTCGTCATTCGTATTTGTCAATCCAAGTAATTTACAATGTACCGCCTGCATCGGCAATTTTAGAAATTCTTCTAAAATGACTTTAATTTGCATTAAATCAACTGATTCTGTATTTCCATAGTCGACAAATTCCACAATCGCACTGTTGTCTTCTACAGATTTGATTATCGCTCTGTACCATTTAAGATCCTCGGAGTATTGAGTGATACAACATGTACCACTTTGTATTGCGGAAGCTTGCATTGTTTCTCCACCGTTTTCGTAAGTTGCAGCAATACTTTCCATAATAGAATCTAATTCCAAGCAATCGGGACTTAACTGAACAAAAAAGTCCGATGGACTGTTAATAAATACCACTTCGCAATTCTTCACGGAACTGAGAGCGATGTCAATTTTCATTAATGAAAGTTGGGATTCTTTTTTAACAGTAATATCGCTTTGTAGTCCTTGGTTAACATTGTCCCATGACTCGGTTGTCTGAAAATTATATATTTAAAAAAAATAAGATTTTAAAATCAAACGTATAAAAAAATTTATATATATATGTATAATTCATATTTTATATTAATTTTTGTTTCATACCTGATCACACAAAATTTCTGATTTCACAAAATTTGTATCCTCTTTGTTTCTGAATTTATTACCGGTATCATAAACATCTGTATTCAATAAAATATATCATAAAAACATATTTGCATATTATACATTATATATCAAATATTTTTATAAGTATTAAATATACCATTAAATTTCTCATTTCTATAATTAGCCCTATAAGCTGGCTTTTTGTCACTCCAATTTGTAGTTTGTAATCTGCCCGATGCTCCACCGTCACGGCTTTCCCCTCGGCTATCGTTAAAACCATTACGCTTAAAACCACCTTTCCACCGTTTATCATTATCTTTGGACGAAGTATCCGAATCTTTGTCACTATTTGCTTTATCAGACGAATTGTTACGGTTGTATCTTCTTTCATTGCTAGTGAATCTATTTCCACCATCGCAAGAGATTCCTTTGCTATTTCTATCAGATACATCACTTTCGTATTTGTTATACGATTTATCTCTGTCAAATCTATTGTTCGCTGTTGTTTTGTCTTTAATAAACCGATCATTCTGTGAACCGTCACGACGGGAATAAGTGCCAGTTCTCTCACGTCTATTATCGTATTGTTTCTCTGGAGACCAATCACTTCTCCAATTACTTGATTTATTATCTTGGAAAGACTTAGCGTTTTGATTACGATTCCAAGAATCCGTATTACTTTTTTTACCATATTTATCTTGATCTTCACTGTAAAGGAAATAGCTGTATTGAAATAATTTTATATAAATATAATAAAGAAAAAGTGATATTAGAGAAAATTAGTCAATTACGTTGAATATTATACAAAGAGAATAAATTATTAAAAACTAGAGTAAAATTTAACATAAGGTTAATATAAAATCATTAAAGATTGCATATCATAAAATGCTAATATAGTTTCCAACATATATACAAATTTTAGTTTACGTAATGCTTTATGATACAATAAATTGAATTTTATACAATGTTGTTATGAATTAAATGATTATGAACATATAAAATAATTCGTGAACATTTACTTAACTTAATTTTATATGTAATATTGAATATTGATAACAAGTTTCTGACCAAGGATTATTATTGATTTATTACCTTTGGAATTCGTTCATCTTTGCAGAATGCTGAACTTCCTCGTTTCGCGAACTTGTTGTAGAATTTTCGGTTTTATCACAGAACAAATTATTCAATAATTGAGGATGAACGCTTCTCATTGTGTCAAATTCGAATAAATCAACTAATAGGCCGTTGGGTTGTGCAGCAACTACTTTCATGTAAAATTGTTTCTCGAGCGTCAATCTTTCAAAATGATTAGAAACTTCTTGATCTAGTGAAAGCACTTCATAGCCGTTCAATGCACACTTTACAGCTTGTGCAGGCAATTTCGCTACTAAATCATCATGAATAGTACGAAGTGATATAACAGGTAATACCTCTTCGTTTCCATAATCAACATATACTACTTTAACTTTATCTCCAACAATGCCAAGGATTTGCGCACGATACCTAAAAACAAAATAACGACAAGTTGCGATTATTACTAATCTAGAGTAAAAAAAAAAAAAACCTCAAAATTTACCATTGCGTATCGTATAGAGCAGCACAGGGTAATCCTGCTTTCAGTTGCGCTATATTTAAAGTGGATGCAGTTTTAGCATACTGCGCCAAGCCAGCCATTATCGACTCAAGGGACTTTATCCCACTGTCAAGTTGCACAAAGAATTTTTTACACGACTCTACGTAAGAGACGTGTACAACTTCCTGGAAATCTTTTGCTATTTGTCGTACTTGTGGGTAAGAATATGTTATCGGTATCGTTGGGGCTGGTGTTGGGAATGCTTTGTTTAATATTTCCTTCACATTAACACCGTTGTCGTACAAGTCACCATACTGAATTAACGGCGGTCCTTCTGGCGGACGGACATGTAAAACGAGTAATCTTCTGTATACTAGTTCCTTAAAATATTCTTTCATCTCTTGCGTAATACTTAGTTCTTTTAAGCCGCTTAACGTAAATCGAATGGAAAGCACTTTGGGATTAATATATTCAGGTGGCAATTGAAAAATATCTGTGTACGGCAAAATTTCCGTATGGCCGAAATCAACGTAATACAGTTTGCATTTGTGCTCCATCACCGACATTACAACTGCCCGACATAGCACTCTATCTCCAGCGGTGTCCTTATAGCGTCCCAAGCAAACCGATCCTGGCAACGGTGGTTCTTGCAATGGTTGCTTTGGATGGCTATTTATCTCGTTCATAAGACGAGTTAATATAGCCCTCGTGCTGTCAACTTGGACAGAAAATTTTTGCGGACCGTCCTCTACATGCGATATCAATACTTCGTGATTCGAGCCCACGTCTAACACTCGTGATTTAAACACGAGCGCTTCTTGAACAGGCGGAGCCTGTCGCAGGGGAGAAGCGTGCTTGTGCTGCGTTAGATCAGGTGAAAAAGTCTTGTGGTACAATCCTTGCATGTTGGCCGTATGATTCATCGTTGGGCTCTGCATCATTGACATTGCTGCAAAATTCATGTTGCCCTTGTTTTGTTGCTGATACGGCATTTGCTGAACCACTCGAGGTTGCACTGTATGTTTTGGTCTATAAGATACAAAAAAAATCATTCAGGTATAAAAGGAAAAGTAGCTTGTAAAAAAATTTATATTATTAAGTAATTAGTTGTAAAACATACCTGAACATGTCTTGCAACGTGGCTGGTATAGCCATACGTTCCTTCACTAACAGCTGGCTGAAATCTTCGTTGTTATACCACAGTTTAATCAGGCAACGTGTGTTCATCATTTGAAGCAACGCTCTGTATTCATTGTAACACAGGATCTTTCTAATTCCTTCGATTGTTCTATTTTCCCAAATGCCATTTACAGGTAATACGTTAAGCAACGTAAACTCTGCTGCCATCGCTGGATAAGCTCGCAAAGGTTCCGATCCATGTATGTTGTCCAGCAGATGGATCTCGTTAGGTGGCAGAACCTCGATATTGCCATAGTCAATAAATTGCACAACAATCATGCCGTCGGGACGCACGCTGAGTATCTTTGCTCGATAGTAGCCTTCAGCCTGAAATCTGGCGCAGCACAACGTGCCGACAATCAGTCTATTGGCTTTCGAGGGACATCCATATCCTTTATTAAACTGCTCTATCAGAGGATATATATAATGCTCTACAGCGGTAGCAGCCTGCTTGTCCATCTGTCCCCATATCTTCAGATATACGTCGTCCGGTTCCACGTGGGTGACGAAAACAACGACTTCGGAAGGCGGTTGCTGGGTCATGTTGCCCCAGTTTTTTTTTCCTCTTTTTAGATCGAACTATTCCGATGCGCGTCACAGTTCTACTGCTCGCTTCCGTTTGTCAGCTCCTGCAACACACAATTAGCTCTCAAAGAACCCGTATCCCGACTCACTTGATCGCCGACACAGCACACGAGAGAGAAATGTTTTGAGATACGCGTATCGGATTACGTGCCGTGTCGATTATGCAGACAGCGTGGCGATCGGATATCTCCGCCTCGGCTCGAAACTGACAAATCTCGCAGGCAATTCAATGCAATATCGCGATTGTCGTTTCCTGCTCGCCACGACGACAACGACAACGACAACGACGCATTCCAACGTTATCTGATATTCACGTTCTTTTTACATCTACCAAATACCAAATAACTGGCGCGAGCGCGTTACCACTTTATTCAGCCTCTTTCCCTCTCTCTCTCTCTCTCTCTCACGTGCTCGCCATCGAGACGATCGCCGAAACAATCAATCATGCCCTTGCTCTCGACCCTTTATTGTATGTATGTGCGCGAAAAAACGCGTTGTGTACAACGCACACTTGGATCAGCGACACGACGACGTAACTTTGATGAGGGTAAAAAAATCCGCAAGTAAATGGACCGTGAAACGCTCGGGCATTTATATGTACAGTTACCTGGGCCTCGATGTATTCTCCTCTCGCGTCTCTTTCTCAATCTATGTGAACACCAATGGTGTGCACTCCTGCGGTTCCTGGTTCCTGCCGGGTTTCAAGCCTCGCTTCGAAAAATACGATACTTTTGGCGCTTATCCTTTGTTCAACGCGGACATCCTATGAGTAGATATTTCCTAGATGTCGAAAGAGCGCTAAATTCAAACGGCACAAATGGATTAATACTGAATATTTGATAATATAATAATGAAATAGCGTATATATTAATATAATATATACAGGGTGAATTTTAATGGATGAACTAGCTTTTTCTTATGGAAACTAGGTTACCGATTGCAATTCTAATTTATTGAAATTCCACAATTTACTTTAACCGGAGTTCAACTAACGATACCCAATAGGAGAACTTATTTTATATAAAACAAACTCTCCTATTGTGTATGGGTATCGTTATTTAAACTCCCTTTAAAGTAAATTGTGGAATTGGCCTTTATGTTCATTTCTACCACGGCAGATTAATTTTAATTTTGGTTTAACTTACTTTCTTTTTTTAGTTCTAAGAAAAGGATGAAAAGTAAGTTAAACCGAGATTAGAGTTAATCTGTCGTGGTAGAAATAGACATTATTTACGGACATGATATAAATATGTATGTATAGTAATTCAGCTTCCATGGTAAAAAGTCAAGGCCGCAGCACATAGAAAAACTTAAGCAGAATTTAAGACATAAGCGAATCAACCAATCACGTCGAGCAGGCGCCGCTTAAGTTTCAAAATGGCTACCTCACTGCTCGACATGATTGGTTGATTCGCTTATGTCTTAAGTTCTACTACTTAAGTTTTTCTATGTGCTGCGGTCTTTAGTTCATCCATTACGATTCATCCTGTATAATGTATATAAAATGAATATATAATATACAAGATGTCCTATTCTAAGATCACCTGTTATCTATGACCTGACAGATTCTTCAAACTTCAAACTACTTACAATTAGAGACAAATATCCTAATATCTAGATGTTGAGCTTACAATAGACAGAAAGTTATTTTAAATATTTTAAAATGTAAAAATATTTTTATCAAAGATGTAAGATAACAGATCCTTCGTGAGTACAATTTTGGGAAAATATTCCGAAGAAAAGTTACGAAAGCAAGATAATAAAAAGCAACCTTTTATTTCAACTAATCCATCAAGTTTTCTATTTCTCTTTCCACTATTTCAATATCATTTACAATATTACAAAATTTCGCAACTGTCACAATTCATCAATATCGCTCTGGGCGAATTATTTTTAAATATCTTTATATATATATATATATATATATATATATAAATCTATTTATATATAAAGATATCTTGTATAAATTTTCCTAAAACCTTTTATACGAGTTTGTGTTCTATTTGAAGAATAATTCAAAATTGCCAAGAAAAACGCATCTTTTATTTTTATGTGCAATACAAGAGAAGAAGGTAATTCGATATCTCTAAACATCAAAGAGATTACAGATTTTATTCAAAACTAGATTATCGATTAGCGAGTATTGCACTCAGTTTTTTATTGTTATATTTTCTTTTTACGCGCCTTTCTAAGGCATGAACACATTTTTATTAGAAACTTTAATACATTTTAGAATAGCTATAATATATTTATCTTATTTTATACGACTACGTGCTGTCACAGCAATTTCATATTACCGCTGTACGCGCGTGACATAGTAATTCTCAAAGTTAAACTTTTAAGTACATTATTCATCAACAATTATTTTATATATTTATAAATTATAAATCTGCTTTTCGTAAACCTTCGTTATCTTTAATGACAACTTGGTTACTTGATACTTTTCTCGTCTTGATTACGTGATATTAAATAGTTTTTAAAGGGAACAGAAT
The DNA here is from genome assembly GCA_928718305.1 of Tetramorium bicarinatum. Classification (NCBI taxonomy): domain Eukaryota; kingdom Metazoa; phylum Arthropoda; class Insecta; order Hymenoptera; family Formicidae; genus Tetramorium; species Tetramorium bicarinatum. The sequence goes on from OV788327.1 coordinate 16,950,417, forward strand.
AGTACTTATTGAATAAAGATATCTACTTAACTCGAGATACTTAATTGTATATCAATTTTCGTATCTTGTAGTTGAGCAATACAATTTGCTAGCTCAATAAAGATTATACATTGATGTACTTCTGGCAAACGTGATGTGTATTTGTATAGAATACTATCTTATTGAGCTGAATAATATGTATAATATGAAGAGTCTGGAAAAGAGTTGGAGATTCCAATTCCGAAATAAGATTACCACGATCTCTGATAAATACAGATTCGATATTTGTAGCTATGAAAGAGTCGGATGGTCCGAAATCGACGCATCCTCCGTATCTTCTTCGAATTCGTTATCGCTGTTTAAAGACAGATGCTCTCTTAAAACTAAAGAACGCATCTGTTCTAAGACCTGATGCAAGGAATCCGACCTCTGATCTATTCTATCGTTTAAAGGTGTAGCGTCGCCACTCGCCGTTCCACCTGCAGGTGTTTGCGGGGTATTACTAGGCGGTATGGGGGTATTTGTGCCATCTCCCGTACCTGTAAACATAGTACATACTCTTTACCGTTGACCAAAGCTGCTTACTCTTACGGTGACGAATTTTATTATTTCGCTTCGTGCACCTTACCCATACTATCACTTGCAGGACTAGCTGGCCGTTCAGCACCCCTTATTTCCCTCACAATCTCTTCGTCCTGTACATTGAGCCGTAATCCGGCAACTCCTTTTCTTGGAACGTTATACAGATCTCTTTTGATTCTCCTTCTTCTGGAAGGATCATTTCTACGCAACTGAAGCATAGAACCGAAATCGGCGATGTAAAGGAATCCTGCGATCAGCAACTCGCAGGTCCTTTTGCCCTGCTTATATGCCGTTTCTAATTCGATACTTGTACGTTGATCATATTGCCACCAACCTGTAAAAATTTACTTAAGAGCCATTTGTTCCGACGGAAATGATAAATCATGCAAGTCACGCCGTTGCGAATAAATTAAAGAACATAAAAAACTGCAGTTGGGAAAACAAAAAAAAAGAAAGATATTTTTAGTAAATTAGTTTTATTGAAAAAAGAAATATATATATAAATATATTTATTTCTTTTATGTTAAGTATCTTAATCGTATATTATATTATGGCAATTAATTCTTCACTTTTAATTGTTAAAGAGTGGTCAATACTTTTACATAAGTTCGTGTTAGTAAATTAGCATATATACATAACTCTTGCGCACACATTCTATTTTATATCCTATATCATTTTTACTTATGCAATGCTTATTACAATGCAACATATAATCTTTGTATAATGCTGTATGAAACCAATATAATTCAACACGTTGTTAAATACAGATTTGACAATGGATCTTCAATCTTAATGGACAATGAATCCATTTTAAGAGAGTTATTGTACACCCGAGACACCCTTGCATGGAGCATCTTTTCTGTCACGTTTGATATTACGTTTGTAACGTGGGTTGTATTTTCTATATTGACACTTGTTTTCAAAGTCAATTACATAAAGCATGCCACAGATCAAAAGTTCGCATTGCGCGTCCCCTAGTTTGTAAATAGTCTCCAGATCCGTGCTTGTCCTTGGATCATATTTCCACCAACCTAAGAAGGGGTAGGATATCAAACTTTGTGCGCTCATGTATAAATGCTTTAAAAGAATTTGCAAGTTAGGAAAATTCATACGAATGTAACATTGAACGAGACATTTATATGAATTTCCCGTCAACAGACAACACGTGCAGATTTCAAATGCTGCTACTAAACTAAAACATAATGATCAATTAATGGAGTATTTTACCATTTCGACCTTCGTAAAACCATTGATATTCTTCCTCGGGATGTTCCGACTCCTTCTGAGGCTCCTCCACTTCCACCAGCTGAGGTCTCTCAAGAAAATCTGGTGGAATCTCTTGACGACACATCGGACATCTTTTACTCTGATTAGCGACACCCTTTACACATAGATAGCAGTATATATGACTGCAGGGTAATCGAGCCGGATGAATACAAGGCTGCAGGCATACTGCGCATTCTGGTACAACTGTGGGACCTAACAAAGCAATAGCATGTGGCTATAAATTAATATGTTAAAAATCGAAAAGCAAAAGGTAAATCAGAACTAAAGTGGTTGAGCTCACTTTCGGGGGCTATAAAAAAATTAAAAAACAGGACAAAGGATAAATCGCTTAACGTTCTTTACCGCGTGAAAGTTTAACATTTCTCATGTTTGTAGATTTCATCGATCAAATCGTTAATTATTATAAAGAATTTATGAATTTGTATTCAGCCAAAACTCTTTGTTTTGCAAAATGAGAAAAAAAAATAAAGCCACCCCATTTTGATTCTCGAACGGCTCCATAATATATTATTATATAATATATTATAGAGCAGTTTCCCGGCGTATGATATACGCAATGATTCACTCTAGGAACATAGCAGAATATAGCGACCGCGAACAAACACGCACCTTCCTTTTCCTCGGAGTCCTTGTCCTTTTCCTTAATGCCGCCGCCAGATTTCTCCGGCACGTCTTTGCACGGCTTCGCTTGTGCCATGGCAGAACGGATCGCGCGGGCACCTACTCACCTACTGAGGCAGAGTCTCATCTACGCAGCCGATTCCTTTATCCAGTTTGTAAACAGCAGCACGCGTCTTGTCAATTGTCAATACTCGCAAAGGTCGGCCATGTTGCTTGTTTCGGACGTGTCTCTGCGTGTTTCGCTATTCGCTCTCGGGTAAACATATCGAGGAAAACAACAAGAGAGCGTGAGGGGGGGGGGAAACATAGGCTTCTTCTGCCGCGTACGCTGCATACGTACAACGGAATAAACCAATAAGAGTCCTTTCGTTCCATTCTAGAGAAAGAAATGATGGAATCTGATTGGTTTATTTTTTTATAAAGGCCCATCACCATCCCCGCCGCCAATTCCAATCAGTGGTCCTCTTTTCTCTGAAAACGCTTTATATTTTCTTCTTATATTACTCATAATTTTTTAATGCACGTTATTTAATATCAAAATTTCGTAATTTCGTAATTTGAAATTTCGAAACTGACAAAACTTACGAGCAACCACCATGATTAAGAAGAAAATTTATAAAACGTGACGGTAAATGAAATGCTGTAAAAAAATAAGAAATTTTTTAAGAAAATATATAATAACGTTTTAATTTAACGAATTTTGTTTGTAAAAAAATTAAAGAATTTTGTGTAATACAGATTATAAATTAAATATACAATTTTGTAACAATAATAATTTTCATGACAGAATTAGTTCATACATAATGCTCTAAACTTCTTACACTTTCTCCTATCATGTTATTCCTCCACGCGACAATCACGTGACTCCAGGTGTGCTCTTAACCACGCGCACTGCCTGAAGTTCGCGCCGCTCCCTCCGTTCATGTTGCACGCCTGCTTCGAGCGTGCAATTCTCGCGGCTACGATTACGAAAATCATAACAATCAGTCGCGAGTCGCGAGTCGCAGTTTTCGGTCGGCGGCGCATGGCGAAGAACGAGCTGTTCGCGCGCGGTAAAGTTTTCTTTCCATCGGCGCGAATTTCGACGCCTTTTTCCGATGATTCGAAAACTCGTGCGACATGAGTTCTCTTGACATTCGTTCTCTCTCCGCGATATCCTCTTTACGTTCGCGAAATCGCGGTGGCAAGTCCGAACTCCAAGCGCGGGACGGCACGTCCGATGAAAGGAAGGTACGTAATTCTCGCATGTACGTTCGCTCTTTGAACCATTTTCATTCTTCTTCGCCTTATTGTTAGTGTCAGGCAGAACTTGTTTAGCGGCAAAGTTACTCCGCGCGGTCAGCGCGGTAAATCTCTGTGTTAACCGTCATCGCCATGACTTTGCCGGTAACCGTCACTGAATTTGCCGTTTGCGCTTTATCAGTTGCCACGAATCGTTACGCGATGACGTATTTATACTTGCGAAAAAAGGAATAATTCAATCGGCGTGAACGAAAAGTCATTGCTTGGCGATGGCGGTGTTAAATATTTGTAACAAAGTCAATGTCCTATTTTTTTTTTTTTTTTTCAGGTCGAACGGTGAACTAGAAAGAAACAGCTAGTAGGAGAAACCCTTCGAAATCTGGCAAAATGGCGGAAGAGGTACGCGTGACGTCAGCAAGTGAGGTACGTTTATTAATTGGAATGGAAAGATAGATCTCAAGCGGGAAGTTTCTTAGAAATCGTTTATTCGCATGACTGGTTATTAAATTCTGCGCCTTATTGCGCGACACATAGAGCGGTCCTTCTTTCATGACAGAATTAGTTCATACATAATGCTCTATGGCGACGATGCGTATTTATTCTGCTCTTTTATCATTATATCGTGTCCACATACAAGGCAGTCATACACGGTAACTTACAAATACGATGCTGTACAGAGAATTGATTGATCCTTGACTAGGACGAGGAAAAAAAGTGATGCGACTCATTGTCAGTACGTTTTCAATAATTAACTTACAATTAGTCAGTAATTGCTTTATCGAGCAATATCTTATTTTGTTAAGATGGATAGAATTGTCAATTTTTATTGTTTAATATATGAGAAATTAATTGAAACGAGTTATAAAGTTAGAAATTTTGTTTTAAGCGATTCCATCGGTTGAATTAATCCGATTAATTTAATATGAATTTGGTCCAAATCGCCCGCTGAGAGTTTGGACGTTGCTTGTCATATTAATTTCTTAACGGGCGCGACAATTTTGGAAGGATAAAAGAAAGTTTGGACTTTGTTTATACTTTTGAGATTCTTTAGGAACGGGGAAACTATTTTAAGCTCGCTTTACAATAACACAACAGAGATAAGAAATTATCCTACACGGACTTACAAGATATTTTTTACAAGCACCCTTATGAGATTGTATAGAACGATATATTTGAGCACGACAGCTTTCTATCAGCTGCAAAGAGACCGTCGCGAGTTCGTAACGCACTCACTAGTTATTACTGTTAAGCTCGTTATCACCTTTCAAATCCTTATTAGCAACTATAACGTCTTGTCACGAGTAAAATTCGCCGATCGCGCGATTGGTCCGCGCGAAACTGTTTTTGATGAAACTATTTAGCTTATAGCTCGGTGCGAGCTATTAACACGAGCCTTTCGAGAAGCGGATAATTCTGTGTGATAATGAAAGATGAACTGAAAATGGAAAATATCAAATGTGTTAAGTGCATAGAGTGCATTCTTTAACATTAATTAAGTTGATTAATTTCTGTAGCAATCATTAAAGTGAACGCTTAATTATTCAAAAGGTAAAAGTCTAAAATAAGTTCCAAACATCTTTCTGACGTATTTTAGACTTTTGTGCTGTTTGGATAATTTGACACGTTTCTCTCTCTCTCTCTTTTTCTATCTTTTTCTGTTTAGTACAATGTGCATATAAAAAATATTCATAAAATGATATTTATGAATTTGGCACTCAACACGTTCGAGACTTTCCAATTTGATCGAGGACGACGATTGGTTGTTCTTATGGATATTCACAATAGTCCTTTAGAGCACGAACCACGATCAATCCAATGATAACACCGATTCGACGGAAGATCTATTTCTCGGTGTTAATTTTGGACCACCGAGGTAGCTCAGTGGATTGCCGAAAGTTCGTTGGCCATCCGGCAAGAAGATAGGAGACGTATTGAAACTTATCGGCTTGTCTGGTGCTAAAATAAAATAATTTTCATAAATAACTTTGCCCGACTGAGCAGGTTTCTTTCAATTCTTTTATAAGTGTTTTATAAAATTGAAATATTTAAAAACAATCAAAATATATCTTTGATTAGTCCCGCAGTGATTAAATTAACAAGATATAGTCAATGTAATAACAATAAGACATTGTAATTATATCTTGCAATTATTTTTTATAAAACGAATTACCTGAATAATTTAGGAATATTAAAATATTTTTCGAATTATTATGAGCAAGAATTATTTCATCATGCAATACTGCACATATTATTAGACTTTTTCTAATCAAAGGAACAAGTCTTTTCTTCATTTATGTTACTAACCTAAGTAGTTTCCTTGCATCTTCGATTGTCTTCCAGTGTCTTCCTTCGTGGTCGCCTAAATGAAGCGAAAGTTTGTTTTAAAATACTCAATCTTTCGTAGTAGCAGAAAGTGGCAACAGATTCATTCTGTTTTCTTGAATCTTTCTGATTAGTGCATGTACGTAGTAAATACGCCTCAGACACTTTGAAGGCTTGCCACGTAGAGCTTCAGAAGTTTCTGTAGCTCAAAGCGTGCATGCGATGAAATGAATATTTCTCACGTGCCACAAACGAATGCCCGTTTTAGGCAATCGGGTTAATCGCTGTTTATACACTCGTGCAGGTTGCGATAAAAGGCTTCGTCGATGTCTTCGTAGGGCATTCTTAAACCGATGATTAGTTTAACCTGGGAATGGCTGCGCCGGTTGTAATTTACATTAAACGTTGGCATCGGTGCGTTCAAATTTTAATTCAAACGCGTGAAAATAATTTTATTCATTGCAATATAAATTCTGCGATAATTAGATTTTTTAGTAACATTTAAAACTAGATTTATATCAAATTTAGAAGACAGAATCTTAGATTTTATTTTCTAGATTTCCCAGAAATCTAAAAAATTAAAGAGGTTCTTCGATTAGATTTCTCAATAAATTCCTTTCAATAAAAAAAAATTATAATGTCGGATTGTATCATACGTATGCTTACCTAAGTGGGAAAAAAAATAATTTGTCATACAATGTGTTATAGATGATTTATAAATTACATGTAAAATACAACCTATCAAATTATTTGTTCATTCCTGGGTTAGAAGCTTCCTCATGAGAAAAGGCGACGAACTTGCGAGAAGAAGCAGTGTAGGAAAGGCGTGAGAGATGGTTACAGCGATGCAACAAACTCGAGTTAATGGAAAAAATCGTATATTTTCTCTGTCACTTCGTCAGTATATAATACGCTGTAAAATGTATCTCAAGACTCACGGATTAATGTGTCCAAGAACTCTCTCTCTCTCTCTTTTTCTGCTAATTACTTCAGAAGAATATAAATCTTTTTGTTCCCCGCATGGGATGCATTGTTTCTATCGAGGAAAGGAAGAGTACATTTCAACACGCAATATCTCTTCGTTCGCCAGTTGTAATCTATCTGTTAATATAGTTTAATTAAATACTAAAAGAAAATTAATATAAAAATAAAAATGCAAAACTTGCCAGAAATTGAAATCATAAAATACAAAATGATAGTCCATTAATTAAAATTGCGGGGTAAAATTTATAATAATTTTTTTGCGTTAATTTCAATTGTAAATAAAATATTTTTTGAGCTAAGTTATAATCTTTTGTACATACATATATAATGGTTTATGTTTTATCTGTAGTCATAAAATATTATAATCGCAGTAATACAAATAATCGTAGTACTGCGATTATTTTATCATTTATGTTGTACATTTGTTTGTGATTCAATTCACAATAGTATTATTTGTAGGATTTCTTGTTAATTGTCAATGCATTGGAGAAAATGGATTTAGATGCATTAACATACTCGTAAATAACAAATTTGATCTTGCGATTCAGAGAGGGCTGAGGGATGCGAAAGATGCAAGCAAAGATGCGATTATCGAGCTAACATTCGTACGCATTATTATCAACGTGCATGACACATCGTACCTCTATAATTCGCACGATGTTTTCGTTTCATCAGATTTTAAAATGGAGTCTAACGGTATAACGCTCTCTTCAACATTAGACCAATCCCTGTGCTGAAAGTATGTCCGATATATTTCAAGTCTGAGATAATGGATTATGGATGATTCGATTTTTGCGATATGCTTTGTGAATTTTATCGCATGATTATTTTGTGTGATCGCCACCAAAAGCACATAAAACGCCACACTTTGTACGATTGCACGAAGCAGCGAAATCAAACTAAACGTGCGGGTGTACACATAAAAAATAAACCATAGAATTATTATACGTTACGTATATAAAATATTTCCTTCAAATCCGCGATATTTATAAAATAATTTTAATAATGTCTAAACAGTTTGTTTTTTTAGTGTACACCGCGACCATTGATGACAATAACATAAATCTATGCTATGGTGACATTTTTTAAGTTAATTTCGTGGCATCAAATATAATCGGATATAATGATATCGTAAAAATATACGATGGTCTTTTATCGATAAAATAGTATTCCGTTAAAATTTTTTTAAAAATAATTCTACGTAATTTTTTTGTATCTCAAAGATATGAGTCTTTAACATCTTATCTCAATATATTCGTTGTAAATTTGCTCTCATTGTTATCTTTGTTTCGTTATTATTAAGTTATTTTATAGGCACTAAAATGTCTTAAAATAGTTTTTTGTTCGAGCTAAGTACATGGCTTTTCCTAACAGCTAATCAATATTTGAAAAATACTGACGATGTGCTAGATAAGAAACACAAATAGGTGCTTAAGCACCTTTAATTATTAACCGTATTATATTTCGATCATATTTAACGATCTTGTTACGCTCGTATTATTGCTAAATTGTGCCGTCTTAAAATTTACATGTATGTGATTGTCATTAAAGAACGATCGCCTTACGCGGTATTTATAATAGTCGGAACGCGCAACTATTTTTAAATTAATTTATTAATTATTGTCGTTAGTCAATTTAAAATTAATTGTTCTGAGTATGATACGCGGACGCGACGCCGACGTATAGCCTCTGCCTCGAGACTAGAAATTCGCTTTGTCACCATTGATCAACTTCACCGTGACTTTCTCGGGCCGAGCTGCTCCGTATTTTTTAAGCTTCGGTACATTGAGATTGAGACTCATCGGTCTCTTCGGCGCGGTACTCTTTGTGATGTTATTTGCTTTCGGTATTATACGCTCGGTTTTGATCTCATTCCACCCTGTCACGGAAAAGTTCGTCTCGAGGAAGGCCTGCGTTTCGTCCGGGTTCAATTCGTCAGTCAAGAAGGCTCTCCTTGCCATCTTGTTTCTTACCGACATAACGAGAAGCTCGCCATCATTACTCGCGTCCTTTTGTTCCTCTTGCTGATATTCCTGCGGTTGATCTTTGGTCTCGTCTGCCTCAGGCTCCTGGGTATCTTCCTCCTCTTCCTCCTCCTCCTCTTCTTCTTCGCATTCTTCCAATTCGGGTTCTTCTCTTAGATCTTCCATTGACTGTTGGAGAAAAATCAAATGCTTAATGATTTCTTGAATTATGACAATACAGAAAATATGCTATGTTTATTGGGCATTGCGAAGAAAGCGTGGTTTTGTGAAATGTATGAAAAAATCATACATGTATATATATATATATATATATATATATATATATATATATATATACATATTTAAGAAATTAAATTGAAAATGATTATGAAAATTATCTCTATTGTCTCGTTGCAGTGCTTATATATTCCTTCATAATGCAGCATGTCGATAGATTTAGTGAGTTGTGAATAGTGAGGAGTCAGATGCAAGAACAATATGCTTAAAAGAAAAAGCGATTTAGTCAGTTTATTTTTACTCTGTGCCTTCAATGTTTGCCATAGAAATGCGTCACATAACGTGGATAAATGCAAATACAACAAGTCCACAAACGCATGTAAAGCTTTTTGCAAGCCTGACAAAGCTATATGCATTTTTTTACGAAAAAAAGAAAAAATCTTTACGAATGGGTTCGGTTTCACAGGTTTAATGACGATGCCTGTATTTACCCCTAGGAGCTCCTTCTTCTCTGGTTCTTCGTCTGCTGTAATGCATATAAAAATACAAATATCGTACAAATATTTAAATTTTGATTTAAAATAAAAGCAAAATTTGATGAAAAATGTATATAGGCACTTTTATATATCTTTATCATTTTCAAGAACATTTAAATAAAACAATCACTGTTCTTTTTTTAATAAAAACTAATATTGATGAATAATGTTTTTTTAAATATTTGATAGATGAGGTAGAGTTTGAATTTTTATTACTAGATAAGAAATCAGAGGAGAACCGAAACTGGTTGGTTAGAGTACCTTTAGTGTGAACTTTTTTATCGTTCATTAAGTCCTTGGGTTCCGAATTCGGCAGTGGTTTGTATTCTTTGGCATTCGGCACTTTTACGTGAGTTCCATTCGGCCTCTTGTCGTCGTCCATCACATTTTTAAAGCCGATTGTTTTCGTCTGGACACCGGTCGCGGTGACCAGGGATTCCGTGTACGGTTGCGTTTGCCACCTCTGTGAACCGGAAGCAGTGGTCGCAACCGCTCCCGAGGCCGCGTCGCGACGTCGTTGACGATCCTTGCGTGCACTTCGCCACACCTCGTAAATACACCCGATCACTGCGGCCACGAAGACGCAACATAGGGCTATAAAGATATATGTTCCTGCACCTTGCTCTTCCTGGGTAGCGTCTGAATACTGTGATTTGTACAGAATTCTTTCCGGTGGATCCTCGACCCATGCTTTGTCACGGTCCTTTAAGATATTTTGTAACTTGACATATCTGTTAGTTCTTGTAAACATTTGTTTATGACATTGTTGTTAGGCTATTGTGATATTGAAGTGATATTAAAAAATATTTTATAAGAGTTCAATTTTAATTCGGATGTGCGTGAAACAGTATAACAATTACATATTTCAAAATATATGAGTTAAGGAGCAAAGATTTATCATTGTTCGAAAATTTATCGAATATTTCAAATTTACAAAATATGTAAATTTGTTACATTATTTTCTTTGATATGTAAAATAATAGATACATAATTATAAGAAATTGATTTTTGCTTAATAAAATATTTAATTTCTAAATTTCTCACCACGCTATCGTTCTTGGGCGGTTCAAGTCCACCTGGTTGAACATGGAAGACGGCACATTGAGCGCTTCTAACGCCGGCAGGTATTGTTGCCCGTACAGTTTCGCTGCCCTGTTTCGTAAAGAGCATGTATTCTTCTAGCGGTTTCATATCGGGGCCTCCGTTAATTGACATCACGACGTCTAAAAGAAAAGTATAATTTGCAATTTGTTATATAATTGGCTATGCTTGTTTTGTCTAACATAAATGATAAATGATGCTAAGCGATATAAATCTAGTGACAAGAGGAAACTGACTGCTGAGGCAGCCGGTGTATCCCTTGTAAGCGATAAATCGCGAATCGGTGGTATTCAGTCCACCAAGTTGTATCTCCGTGGCACCTGGGGTTTCGTCCTCGTCTGGTATCGGTATTCCTGGAATTGGCAGTAATTGGACGGGCTCACGGTCGATCTAAAATTATATACAAATTATAAACCTAACTACTATTTTGTAATAAACAAAAATCTTAAAATAAAACGAAAGAAATCCTAACTAACTAAAAGAGTGGCCGTGTTGTTATCGCGAACATAATAGACGCTGTGACGAGCACCGTTCAGGAAATTCCGATCGTTCAGGCGTACTCCAGCCGCCGAGCCGTCTCGGTCTTCTTCAAAGATGAGTTGTCCCTCGGACGTCAAAGCCACCAATAAGTAGTAGCTCCTTCTGGAAAAAAGTTCTTCGAAAGACATCCAGGACTCCAGGCATCGGTGATTGATGTCGGTACGATCGAGTATTGCACGGGTATTGAAGAAAATATTAAGATCTCGATACTTTACTTGTTGTCGGTCTGTACTAGCAGCAACGCGGTGGTACGCTGTCGTAGTTCGTTCGTTGAGAATGCCAGCTGTACTTTCACTTGATTCACTTCGCCCTCGAGTTCGAATTCGCGCTGAAGTACACTTTCTCCGCTAAAATCGGCGCCCTTTTCTATGTAAAAAGATCATTTTCACATAGAAATATTAATCGTATTGCTTTAATAGTTCTTCTATAGAATAAAGTTATCTTCATTTACATTGGCAAATTTTTTTATGTTTTACAATATTTATTAGATTTTTGATTCTTTAAGACTTGGATTTCTTGATTTATATCTTCGCGTTTGTAGCTCAAGACACTTTTTTAACATAATAAAGATAATAAAGAATGAAGCTTACCGTCGGCACAATGTTCACCAAAGTAGGACGTCAACTCGCAATTGCAAGAAGACTCTTGTCTGCCGAAATCTTCTGTGCAGATCCCTAAATTTTTGCATGGCATCGCGTCGCACTTCATTTGACAATTCGGCAAAACACCTTTACTTCCTTCGTGATTTGCTTCGCTAGCTAAGCTCGGTAGATCGACGAGATATTTTCCAATCATGAGTCCTCGCAAGCAGCCAACGTAACCTTGAATTAAGGCGCCTTCTTTTCCGACCCTGAGCAGATTACCAGGATCGAAACCTCCTAAATTTACCTAAATGCATATTTATTAATTTACTTAAATATATGTACATTTTAGCTTTTATATATTCATTGATTTTATATATCCAAGAGAAACTTTTTTTTATTACAATTATGCTTTGGAATTAATAAAAAGATGTCATAATTTTCCGAGATGCTTTTAGATATTCTTTAAACATCTTTCAGACTTATTTGAGATTTAATTTAAAGTAAAAAGTCAATGTCTATTCAAAGACTCACTTGGAAATAATCGGTGGGAGGTGCTGGCGGCCGCTGTGGTGCAAGAACTTCTTTTTCCGAATTGATCCAAGGTTTATTCGAATACGTATCTAGGAGCACCGGTGTCGCATTCAATGTGACATTATATTCGTTTACGTATAATGTAGTCCAATTCTCGCCTCGAATTATAGCGATCTGTACGGAGATTCCCGTGTTGACATCTGAAAAAAAAAATGGATTATCCCTTTATAATTTCTACTACGCATGTATTGATTTGCATGCAATATGACAGATTTTTATATTACTTGGATTTTCTACGGTAATATTTTTGATCTCGTTGCCAGCGTTGAAAAGGTACACGATATTGGTGCCGTTTGAGATGTAGAGATGTACGAAATTGTTCAAGTGGTCATTCGCATAAAGTATCAGAGAATGGGTGTCGTAAGTTCTTAAATTAATTAAAATATTTTCCAGCAGCATGCTTTTCAGTTGCAACCTTTCCTCATTGTCATCCGAACCGAAGTAATTCTTTTTCAAGAAAGCTCCCGGTGAGGTGAACGTCAGCGCTTTATTGTTGATATCTGGATTCAGGAATATCATTTTAATATTAATTGTATTCAAAATTGAATTATACGTTTCCAATTGATATTTGACCTCAAATCAATATTTAAAAGATGGAAAACTATGAAAAAAATCTCCAAAGAATGTACAAAATCTTACATATATTTTATAAAATAAATTTAAGATATTTTAAAAAATTTGGAAATAATTTCTTCAAGTAATCGTAAAATTATTTACTTGTCTCGCAATAAATGCCTAAATGTGCCCATCGATTTTCACACACACATTCGAAATTACTCCACAACTCGACGCACCTAGCGCCATTCTGACACTTGTTAGGCTGGCACGAAGGCTTGCAATCTTTGATAATTTCTGATAAATGTACCGACATATAACTATGGATGTCTAATATTTCTCCGTTGACAACGAGACCGCGAAAACAACCGATGAGACCTTGTCGAACGGAAGAAGTCTTCAAGTGTTCTCTAAAAATCAAGAGATGATTTGTATGAATGAAGAGTTTATTCGAAATCAAATATCATTACTTATTATGATAAATACATAAATTCATTGTGACAATTAATATTTGTGAAATTACTCACGCGGTGGCACCACCTATGAACATGGATCCCTCGAAAGGTCCAAACTCCTCTTCGGGAAACAAATCCACCATTCGAAAGTCAGTATTGATCATAAATCTCACATGATAGTCGTTGTAGTCGATCCAAATCTTTTGCCATTCGCCATTGTTCAGTTTTCGTCGGCTTTCTACTTGCAATTCGCGATTGGTACCGGTATTTAAAGTGAAATTAAAAGTCAGTCGATATTCCGACGTTAGAGCGACCATGAAGGAGGGATAGTTGCTCCGAATTGGCGGTTGATACAGAAGAATAGCTTTCTCGCCTGTTGTTCGGAAGCTGAAGGCTATATCACCCTTCCTCCAACCAGGCACTTCGATATACGATTGCGATGTCGTGAACGTTACCACGTATTTCTGTGTATCTAGAAAGCAACATTAATTATCATTAAACTCACTGAATTTGACGTCCAAAAATGTTTTGCAGTTATTATTTCTAATCGCTCACATGATACTTATCACAAATAATTGCTCTGAAAATTTTATTTTTATTGCTTAATGTATTTCGAAGAGGTAAAATTATGTTAGCTAAGTAGAAGATATATAGCTTCTCTATTTGTAAGTACATATTTATATATACTTGTTTCAACGCATTCCAATGGTCCTAAAGTGATACGTCCTCGAGCATCTTCCTCGAGATCTTTTTGCTGCAAGAATACCATTCTAGTAATGCCTAAAGAATCAGGTGTTTCATAGTATCCCTCGTCTGACAGCCACTTTCCAGCGTTTCCGGCAGACACGTCACAATTACAGCTCAAATTGGAATTCACACATGTTCTGTTCACTAAAATAAAATTAATAAATAATAACCTCCGCGAGACAACAATTAAGCCCTTGCAAATGTTTCAAAGTTTATTTCTGTAAATCGCATTAGGAATTTATTTAAGAGAAGACTTACTTCCACAAGGACAGGATCCGCGATTGACGTTTCCGATGTAATCGACGATGGTATCTTTGGAGCCTAAGAACCATGTGGCACTGTGCAGTTCCAAAGGTGCTTTGTAACAGTCGTACTTTACGTATTGGCTGCAATAAAGCGAGTGCGAAATCAGCTCTTGAAGCATTTCGGCGGTGAACTGCCTGTACGTGATGTTGAAGGAGAAATCGCTCTCGATGATAGATCTGACGTCCACTTGGGAGGGTAAATTGTGCTCGACGATCGTTTTAGTCGAATCTTCGATCGATTGAAATTCGCATTTTACCAAGGCAGGCGGGAATCGACCGTTTCCATCGATGTCGATTTTATAAACATCATCTTGCGTGTATCCCAGAAGAGCCAATTCTTCACAAGTTTTTCTGTATTGTGCTAAAAAACAAAACGAAATGATTTAATTTTTTATTAATTTAGTAATAATCTTTTTAGAAGAGGCTTTTATAAAAATTATTTTTTTGTTTTTAGTTTCATGTTTTGTTTATTGTTGAATTAATTATTTATCGTAACTTGTCTCACCAAAGTGGCAGTTCTTTCCGATATATCCAGTGTCTGTGCAATCGCAAGTGATTCTATCTTCCTTGACCGAGCATTTCCCACCATGTTCGCAAGTGTTCGGCCTCTTGCATGGATCCACAAATTGACAATTGTCTAAAGCAACTTCTCCGACTACTCTTTCAGTGTTAATTACATATCTAGGTTCGATTCTTTGACCGTTTACTTGTATCTCGCGCATACATCCTACTAGACCTAAATTATTGATATAAGAATCTTTTTCTTCTTAAGTTCACATGGATTTTTAATCATTCAAATTTAATAAGTTTATACGTACCCGCGTTACTTTTACCACTTCCTATAATGACTTTATCACCCAACTCAAACGCCATAGCAAAGAGCTTGTTTTGCTTATATCTGTAATCGAGAAGAATGTTGAGTTCGCCC
Organism: Tetramorium bicarinatum; assembly: GCA_928718305.1. Lineage (NCBI taxonomy): Eukaryota > Metazoa > Arthropoda > Insecta > Hymenoptera > Formicidae > Tetramorium > Tetramorium bicarinatum. Next base: position 16,965,977 of record OV788327.1, read on the forward strand.
TTTGTGTAATTAAGCTCAACTGCGTGCCAGGAAGTGTTGTAGGACGGAAACTTGACTGAAGTTGATACCGTGACGTTCTCCGTTATAACTGGTACCAATTGGAAACGAATTTCATCATTGACTTGACGTAACTATAAGAAAATACATAGAGAAAAATATTAATTATTAATAGGGAAAAAAGAGAAATATAGAGCGAAAAATATTGTAATCATACCTCCCAATAACCAACACCGCGATTGCTCTTTACGTCTCCCGAAGCGACAATCGCGATTGGCTTTGAGCTTTTAAAGTCAAAGTTTAACTTTAGCGAGTCAGTTCGCTCGATCGGCCACCAAATATGACTTCCCGCAAAAGGATACGTTATCGGAATGACTTCGACATCGGCTTCGTAATATTCTGGCTCCAACACACCGATGTAGTGCACCATAGGATTGAAGCGCTTCAATTCGTATATAATCGACTTGTCGTTAAAAAACACATACTTCAAGGAACCTGGAAAAATAGAAAATTGTAATTAATGGACAGAATTATCTGATTGATAATTAGCATCAGCTAGATATCGACTTATTAAACCTGCAAAATTATTATGCGACAAAAGACCCTTCTTCTTGTGAAGTTCTGGACCACCACCGATGTAAATCTCTGGATCAATGATCATATCCCAATTTTCTCCCGGTACTTCTAATACCTTCACCTCGTCGTCTAAGCTAACGAAAACGGAGGATCCGTTATGGAATATGGTCAAGTTGTTCCAATGATCGGATGTTACGTAATCGCCCAACTTGGCGGAGATCTTCGAGTTATGCCCGAAATCGAGTTCAACGTGGACCGATTCATTTATAATGGAAGCTGCAATGTAATGCGGCGTACCGTCGATTTCACCGGAAGCGTAAAACAAGACGGAATTGTCCCATTTTGTCTGAAATTTATCAATTTTTATTTTAAAAACCAAATTTTTAACTAAATTTTTAACTAATATTATAGTATTGTATAATGTTTTTAATTATAACATAATAATTTTAATCTTGTTCTCTGTATATTTTCTCTCTCTTCTGCGGTGCAAAAAAAGTATTCAGTAACAATAATTGCATATTCAGCGTACGATCAATTTTATTGTGTTCACACAATGACCCACTACGATACATTTGAGAACTGAAACTCAACACTCTTCCGAAGAGTTTTTTTTGTGGTGAATTTTTCGTCTCATAGAGGGTGGTGCATAATAGCAGCTGCTCGTGAAAATACAGAATGCGCCCCTCTCGACTCCGACAAAGAGGTACAGCGTCTCGCTATAATGAATCAATGATCCCGCGACAAGGGGGACGGGAAAGGAACACGATCTCATTACAATAAGAGCCCATGATCAAATACCTTAAAAGCGAGGCTGATCCTGTTGACAGACGAGTGAACACGATCCTTCCAATCGTACACACGAAAGGACACGTACGAGGAGCCTCTCAGCGTCAGAATAGTCGCGGCTGAAAAATGATGTTACATTTCAACTCCATCAGTCTCGTATGGAATATCCGGACCCTTTTAGACGCGCATAAAAGCCCTATATCTTTTTCGGCTGACTAATGTCTATCTTTATTGATGTAGATTAACTTTAATCTCGGGTTAAATTACTTTTTATCTTTTTCTAGTTTTAAGAATTGAAAAAGATGGAAAGTAAATTAACTTGAGATTAAAGTTAATCTACGTACACGTTGACAAAAAAATAGACATAATACAATTTATATAATATTATTTATTTATCGTTGATTTTCTATATGATTGGATATTCTTTTAATAATATCTACCTATTTAATATTAAGAATCTAGAACAAAATCTTAGAAAGCGAAATAATTTATTGTTGAAACATAAATATAATAAGTAAAGATAATTTTAGTGAAGGTAATTTATATTAAATTCAATTACTTTACGTACTGTATACATCGCAACGTTCACCCTCGTAATTCGTTCCGAAACAATCACATGTCAGACTATTGTAGTGATTCACACATTGATCGGGGACGAAGCACAAGTTCTCTCGTGTTCTGCACCTACATTGAAATTCAAGATTCGCATTACTGAATTACTTGGCGCATGTTCTTTCTCTTTCTAAGAAAGAGACATACTTATCGATGCATCCTTCCTTAACGTTCTCATGCTTGGTCGCGATTAGTGGTCGAATGGGCAGCAAATCACTGGCGGATTTTCCGGAACTCAGAACCATATCCCTGATGCAGCCAACAAAAGATTCTATTATGTACTTTACTCCGTGCAATCGTTCTTCGGAACTCAGTCCTGTCAAAAACAGAAACAAAAAACCGATAAAGATGAGAAAAGATTTCCATTTGGAGGTCTCCTAAAAGAAAGACTTTTCCTCACCTCCGATAAGAACGACTGAAGCCAATTCTTCGGATACTCCATAATTAACGATGCGTTCTAAAACTTTTAGAGTAGTTTCAGCCTGCTTATCATCGACTCTGGCAATTAACTTTGCCCCATGTACGTCGATTCTCACGAGAACGCTATGCCACTCATCTCTGTTGAGCCCTCGGCCGACTGTTAAACTAGTCGATTGTTTGCCGAATACATGAACAACTTTCAGCTGACCCTTCTCTACTATCACATAAAGGGCATAAGGATCAAGACTTTCTGGACGATCTTTGACACTGTGATAAACTAGTAAACCGTGTGGAAGCTTGGTGCGAAACTTGAAGGATATCTCGCGACATAATCTGTGATATATCAAATGATATGTATAAAATATTATTTGTATCTCTAAAATAATGACTAAATAATTATGCCATATCAGATGTTTTATATTAAAAATTTATTAATTTATCTTCTAAGTATTGTATTAAACGATACATCATAATGTATCTTTTACTTCGCAATTTAAAAGAGATTCAACATTGGTTCAAGAAAAATTCAAAATTAATAGATAATTCAGATTGCTCACCTCAATTGGAAGGTTTTGATGCCAGGGCCATCGAGTTGGATAAAAGTATTGCTTTGTGCGAACATAAATGTTTTCTCGTGGCCAGATTCCATGAAAGTTAATTCCTTCGGTAAAAATATATGATAGAAGTCATTTTCCTAATTTGGGTCGAACCTGACATAGTTATATGGAATGAAATGACGATGTTTCTACCTTTCCTCGTAGATGCTTTGGTACCGGTGGTTTCGTTGGTTTCGGGGGTATAAAGGTCGGTCGTGGTGTACTAGTCGTTGTTGATGGTGGGGTGCTCATTGTCGTAGTGCTCGGTGCCACAAATACGCTGCCTTTTGTTACAAGATAAGGCGGTAATGTATCTAAAAATAATCAATAAACATGTAGCAATTTTTTACTAAATATAATTTACAATTTTTATATAAAAATGTGTCTAATCCTTTTGTTTTAATTAACAAACAGGCATATCAAATGATTTAGATAAAGATTTATATATTCTTAAAAGATATAAATATTTTTATCTTCTCAAGTTCAATTTTTTAAAAATTAGTTTTTGCCATTTTGTGATGTTATTATTTAATACATGTATATATCTAATTATACTTCAATTCTTTTGAATTTTACATTTTCTCTTATGCAATTGATTAATAATTATATTGTACGGTTTTTTATAAAGTTTGAATAAATTTTGGGGAAAATATCTTACGATCAGCACCACCGACGCAATAATGGAGGCATTCCGCTTCCGAGTTAAATCGATTTTCATTTCCCAAACAACCGCCGTAAGGAAAAGTTCGACATTTTCCTTCGGCTTTGTTGAAAGTCCATTTGTGAACATAGTGCTTGCAGGGTCCCGGTTCTGTCTTGACAAGACATCTGTCGGGCAGAATCCTTTTGATCGTAGTAAATTCCTCCATTTCTTCGACTATATCCGTTTTTGACGAATCGGTCTGATTCGCCGGCATCTTCGCAATTACGTTGAGCAAGACAAAGATGGTGAGGATTCTCTTGTCGCTGTAGATCATTGTTCCTCATTCGTTGAACAAGCAATTCAATTTTCTAAAAGATTTAATAAGATTTTTGTAAATATCAATACGATAGATTTTTGTTTGATTTAAATTTAATTATAAAATTGCATTTTTAATATACATATATACTATTTCAATTTTATACAAATCGGTATAGATGTTCTTATAACATTAATAAATAATCGATTATATAAGAATTTAATTATATTGACGACACGTGTATATTTATTAACAATTCTCTATTAATAAATCACGCGTTACCTCTAATTGTTATAATTCGTTGGATCAGTCTAACTAAATTTGCAACGTATTAAACTCAGGAACATACAGTTCAACTATATTTTTCCGTATTTGATATATAGTGATGTAAAACAGTTTCAATAGTGTTCTATTCAATGTGCAAAATTTAAAATAACGCAAAATGGAGAAATAAAACTAATTTCGTATTATCACGAATTCCAATTCTTTGGGAATGTATTTCTTTTTTATGGTAGTAAACATATATAAAACTCTTTGTTCTGTTTATGCTACGTCTTTTTTTCGCTTAAAACACGATGCGTGAAATCGGGAGTGGTAGGGACCGATCAGAATCAAGTCCGACGCATTTTCATGCTCGAGAGCTGTTGTTCGCTTACCTAGCGCGCTTAAGAGCGCTTTTACGATTCAGGCCACGTGGACACCCACGCTCCCTTCCATAAAGCGCTTAAAACCGCTCGTCTTTCCGGTGTTACCGGTCTTACTTCCGTTTAAGACTCTCTTAGCACGAGCCTGGCAGATGTAATTTTACGGTTGCAATTGCTGCCGCTTTTGAATTTACGATTTCCTATCGTGTCACGCGGCAGATATATCAAACCGAGTGGACCTCGTATGAATGATGCAATGAGCATATATTCGACGCGATCGATTAAGCCACTGACACGATCTTTTATTTTTCTTCTTTTCCGAAAAATATTTTTTTATCAATAAGTGTCTTAACTAATGACCTAACTCATGAAGCTCAGGAATTAAGTGCGCCATTCGTGGTATATAACGTGACTTATCGAACCGATACGCCTTTGATAATAAACTGTATTAGCATATGCTAAAGAGAAAACGTAAAGCGTTAATTTACTATATAATACGTTATGATACATAATCTGACAATGAGTGCAGACAGATTGCCTGTTTCGTCGAACGTATTCAGAGTATCGTAAACTCTTACAATTATCTCTTTTATGGGGTCACGTAGATTTGATCTACGAAAGAAAAACAGCAAAAAACGCGTTGCGTTCGTCTGGCATGAATAATCGCTGACCAACCCTTATATTTCCTGTCAGATTTACTTTTAATGGGAGCTCCTTGGAAACGCGTATGGGCGCACCTTGGTGAACGGCGAACGCTCTTTGCTCTACGACACCGTCGCTCGTGTACCGTTGCGTCCGTCACGAAATTGCCTTGTCGTCGCAATTTATCGAGTCAGTAAATAGGCGCATCTCCGACTCGAACTTCGACGACCGTCGGAGCGAGACACATGCAATGACCTTGACAGATAACGAGGACCGTAGGAAAAGAGCCTTATGGTTGCGCTGCACACGACGATTGCGAGATCAGGAAAGAGATCGTTTTTTTTATTCGTTTTATCTGATCGCAACATCTTTATCCTAATGGTCAGTCAGTGTCGAGTTTCTCATTCTCTCATTCTCTCTATCTCTCTCCCCCCCTCTCTCTCTCTTTCCTTCTCTCTTACAATGTCTGTATGCGCTTCGCGTAACGCCCCAGTTAATTAGAAGACCTATCATACGTCATCTGAAATTTTACACCATGACGAGGAATCTTGTGCACATGACCACGAAGACGTCGCCGACTCGCGACAACATCTGATACAGACGCTTTCGATCACGCACAGTTTCTTGCAATTTTTTTTTTTGCAGAACATAGAAATACTAGAAAGTATCGATGTCTAAAAATAATGTCCATTAATTTATCGCAATATATCTCTTTTTTGAATATATATATATATATATATATATATATATATATATATATACACACACACGAAATATGAAATCTTTAAAAAGAATATATATATCTCGTAACAAACATTTTAGAAATTATAAATAATAGATGTTTAAGTCAAAATAGATGTTTAATTTAATATTTAATTTGATTTATTACTTATTATAAATTGAAATTAATCTATTTTTATTTAAACAATTTGTAAAACATTATCTCTAAAGAATACACGATCTTTCAAACTTTATGTAATTTATAATGCTGATTTCATTGAAAAAAAAATCAGAAATAGTATATTGATGATTCTTCATTTGTATTAGAATTTTTTTAATATCTAGCGGAAGGACGATTTGCGTGATAAGTTTAATAAAATTAATATTTCTCAATCTAATTCTGCCTCTTTTTCTAGATTTTCTCTTTTAAGATTAAAATCTATATTAAATATAATAATTATATTTGATAATAAATTATTTCAGGAGAATTCTCTGATTATGTAGATACTACTTTGTTAGGATCAATGTCACTATGGTGATCTTGTCTATTAAAGCTATTAATATCATCATTATTCATATTGATCGTATTGACAAACGCGATGTGAACATACATTTTGTATATGATGTTCGTTTGGTTTTTTATCTATTTACTTAGTAATTTACTAACTCGTTATAGCGTTTAGTGTAGGTTATAGGTTGTTTTACTATATGAATTTGTTTAGAAATAATTATAGTAATTTTAAAAATTAAAATAATTTCAATTGTAAAGTAATTTTTATTTAATAATCTTATTTAATCAATGGATATAATCATCCAAATTAATCTCGGAATTTACTATTGCACCAAGTTCTATCATTGATTCAATTAATTATTTTTACTTTTTTAATTTACCGGATTGTACAAAAGAAAAATTAGTGCAATAATTGTAAGAAAATTTTGAAATTGTTTAAAGAATGTTTAGTATGAAAAGAAAGAAAAAATATAATTTGATATTAATATTAATTTAACGCTATTTAACGCAATAGTCTTAAAATTTCGGAGCTGCATAGAAAGAAAGATTACAGCGAATTGTTTATCGAAGGCATGTCGGATGTCGATCGATGTAAATTTTTCCTAAAATGTAATATCTTATTAAAATGACCCTGAAGAATCATCATCTCGCCGAACTTGAAGCGGTATCCGTTTATTCGAGCTTTTTAAACTCTAGCGGGCGTTGCGCCGTGCGAACACACGAATCTGCGTACCTTCGTTCGCCGCGTAGTGGTCCAGATGAGATCGCGGCTCTCGTACAGGTCGCGGGGCAGGATGTGACGTCAGAAGGCCCCCGCCGAGCTGAGCACCATCCAACGAACGGCGGCTATGAGTCAATTGTCTTCTTTCACACTGACACACTGGCCAAATCCCCGTATCGACACACGGCCGGTCACAAGTATTCGCAGGCACGCACACCGTGGCACATCGCGCGCGCACACTCCGCGCCTCCTCCTCCGCCTCCTTCTCTTTGTCCTCTTCCTCCTCCTGCTACTGCTGCTGCCGCTGCTGTTGCTTGTATAGCAGCAAGTAGACACTAATTTATTAGTGCCACTCCGACCACTATACTCTCAGTTACTCATCACGGTTTATTGACTTTCATTGCGATCTCGTCTCGCGCGCCATACTCTAACGTTTCTTCGCTCTTTTCCTCTCCATACGACAACCAGTCTTCCGTCACAATCACTCGTTCCCTTTTCCCTTTTCGCGCCTGCGAGTCCCGCGGTTATACGAACGAACTTTCGTTCGGTCGCTGATCATCCATCGATCGATGTTGACAATTATTTTCCGCGAAATGTTATTTTTCTTTTAGCTACTCTCTGAACTTTTCCCAAAGTTCAAGGGTATTTCTACAGCGATCTCTTAGAAGCGAATGCAATCTTCTAAATGAATAGCCTGAAATCGAATTGATATGGATTAGAAATGGAATAACATAGTTATGATATTTCTCAACGTTTATTTCCGAGTACATTAATAAAGAATTTTTTACTAATTTTAAGAGTAGGTTTTCTCACAGGGTGGGCTCGATTTTTCTCGATAACAATAAATAGAAATTTTTTTACGAGAACCTTCCAACGATCAGTATCGCGAATAGTTTTCACAGGGTGGTCTCAGGGCAAGCGCGTGGTTTCCGATGTGAGAAAGGGGTCGTTGAGTCGAATCGATAGGATGTGTATTACGAAGCAAATAATAGCACACCCCGCGGGTATTTATAATCGATGCGTGACCGGTCATGCACACGATGGGCTATTATCGATATCATCATATTATAATTCTATTTCTATTATCGAAGGCGTCCCACCGTATTATATTTCGAGAAAAATGTGACTCTTACTTTTGCCCCAGATGTGCGTTTCTAAATCGAACTCAAAAGTATCCCGGTTTTTCATTCAAGTTTACGGTTATATTTTAAAGACAAGGGAAAATTCGCTTGGAGAAAGTAGAATCATCTTCGTCGATGACCTATACTTCTCGTTTTGCAACCCTTGATATTCGTGCGGCCTAGCGTGTTTACCGGCCGCTCCTCTCTGGTTGTTGGAAGATCGATATATCGAGTACAACGGACTGGGTCATCTCATCATAACGTTCGCGTTTTTGGTTTGGAGTAATGTTTTCTAAAATGTATAAATAATCTATCGAGTGGATAATCGTGTCGAATAAATATCAAGTTTTTATCGTTTAGTAATAAAGAATTAACGAGACCAGCATGTTCAATTTGAGCTCCAATGCTTTAATATAACGCGAATAAAAAATGTATCGCAACGAAGAAAGCGACGATCATCTATTAGATAATACATGTATGGACAATATAGTTAGGTCTTTCCAAGATAGAGAGTGTCGATCTATAGGCTCCTTCGTTGAAAAGAATAGTTCTAGTTGTACTAGTCACGCACATAATGTACAGCAAATGATTCATACCACGTGTCGAGACTCGTCGTCCCCGAGCTTTTATACAGTTCGGGAGAGACGTCGTCATGGCATGCGACGTTATTGTTTGAATAAAAGTGACGATTTGCATGAAGGAAGTTGACCGTGTAACTGCGAATGGGCTACACGAAAATCGTGAAAGGAATTGATTAGTGAATGATGATAAGGTTGATGACTTGGGCGCGTGACTGGTTGCCGAATATCCTCAAAATACTTTCTTTTTCCTACAGTATCTTTTCAGAAAATTATTCGATTAATTCTTCACCACGTTGTATTAATTTAATATGGTAATGATTAAGTGAGCTTAAACTCTATTTAAGCAAAAGAGGTAGTAATGTGTAGAAAATAATTGCTAATATTATTATTTTTGTTATATTAATCTTTATATGCATTGGGATTGACAATGTTTTTAGTGCTCCTGTGTGCCAAAGATATTTTTCTGTCTGAATAAAAACTTTATCGAACTTTTATTTTTACGTTTTCTGCAAATATCTTTTTTGATCAAAACGATTTTAACAAACTATTATTAAACTTCTAAATCGATATTACATAAAGTTAATAAAGGAAAAGCTCGACATAAGACTACAAAACATATAATGACAATTAAATTGACAATAAATAATTATATAATTTATTTAACCAACTTTTGAGCAATTTCTTCAACATCTCGTCGTTGGACAGATATTTGATGGTTGTCTTCACAGATGTTATTAGTGAAGTACGTTGTTATCAGGGAAGCGTCATCACCTGTGCGTTACGATCGACATGAGCACTTAAAATTTATGCAAGGTAAATAAAGGCGAGCAGTTGAAACCAGATCCGCGATAATGCGACGAGCGCAATTAGCACCACAGAAGAATCGCAAGTTTCGTCGGCACAAATGTTACAGTCGTGTAAAGCGAGCTGCTTCTTAATAAATTGCAAAAATTCTTGTTAGTATTTTTGTTAGCTAGCAAATTCTTTTGCATTTTCCTGTGAATTCCACTTTTTATGTCCAAGAATTAATTAAAAGTCACTTTATTTGAAATTATTACTCCGATTTATCTCAAACCAATCGTGTATGAAAATTTTATCCTTTCGAAATTTTTCTTATTTTGTGAAGATTTAAATTGTAATCTAAATTATAATCTTAAATTCTAAATTGTAAAAGTTATTTGTCACGATTTAATGCTTATCGCATATTAATAGCAATTAAGGTCGTCTCTTACTAGGTTGAGAGATATGAGATTAACCTGAATATGCTAGAAATATTTTTCCTCTTTACGAAGTTGACACATACATATACTTCCTTGTTATGAATAAGAAGCACGATATTTTCTATACTTTTAAATATACATATATAAAAAGAATAAATCGGAATGATGTGATGGTAAATGTATACGACATTTTGCATTTAAATTATTAATTAGATTGTTTAGTCTTACCGACGATTTTGTCTTCTTAAAAGTAAAATTTGCTTCAAAAATCACTCGTTCTTCAAAAATTCACGATATTCACAACAATTTAAAGTCGCGGTTGATTGAGATCTTCTGGAATTCGTGCAACCGCCGCCGCGGAAGACGCGCCTCTTAGTTTGATGAGAAAGAAGTTTCCGTTCAGTTCCTGTCGGGAATAGGAAGAAGGGCAGTCTCTCGAGGGAAAAATCCGTCTTCCGGTCTCTCACGTTTCCGACAGTGGACGTGGACGAACTGAACGCGCCGCGACGATCTTCTCGACAAGAGAGGATCCTCTCTTATTTTCGAAGCCCCCTTCCTCTCCTCCTTCTTTTGGCGCTTCTTTCAGCCCTTCGTTTCGCCGCTTCTTCGCGCCGCATGCGGCTCCTCAAGTACGCGGCGCGATGGAATCGCGCTCACGACTGACACATTAGCTCCACTCTCCCCGTACTTTAGTCGTGCTACCAGGCTTTTCCTCCACCCACGTACCCAGTTGCGTATCAATCGAGGGTACCGCTAACTCGTTCGATTCGTGCTTCTTTTCGTTTCTCAAGCTTTAACTTAAAGAAATTGTAGAAAAACTTTGTCGCAGAATCGAGGAAAGAAAGTTATTTTGAGAACAGTTTTGAGAGAAGATTTTTAAAATGAGTCCTTTAATGAATTATGATAAGTTAAGATAAAGAGAGAAAAGGAAATAAGATAAAATAGAATACTTTAGTTAATACTTGGAAGCTTATGTATAGTACAAGAACTCGTGTGAGTTTATAATATAATGCAGAAGCTTATAATATACTTTAGCTACAAATTTTCTACAAATGGAAATAAATCGTAACGAGAAAGAGTGTGTCGATCTCCGAGAGTTAGTCACGCAAAGTACGTGTACGTCAACGACTTTGGAGCGACCATAGAGAAATCAGAGTTAATTAACTTGCATCGAGGAATCTCAGACTGGTGGAAGTCGCACGTATGTGTCGCGTTGTGAGAGACGTTAGAAGTGTAATAAATAAAACTGACAATGAGATAATAGACAAATTGGCCCTAAACACATCCGACTCGTTAGCGGAGTATCAGAAGGTCGGATTTCGTCAGTGTGGTGGGAGGCAATCACACCTTCCACCGTCTTGTTGCAGGGGGAAACACAGACGATCGAATCTTTCGTGTAAAATGTAGCGTAAAATGTAGTTTGGAAAAAAGTTTCGCTCCTCTCGCTTAATTGTCACGTAATTGTTTTGCTATTTAATGTTATTCTGAATAATCCTGATAACGGGAGCAAATACGAGGGTTGTCGACCTGTCATTGCGCTTATAGCGTGTGATAGTTGCTAGGCGTAATTCAGCGTAACCTTCTACACTAGGACGAACGAGATTTGAGATAGGTACAATTACTTCTAAACCAGATAAATGTCTTTTATCCGAGAATTAGCGAACGGCTATCTTGTTATACTTTATTTTCCTCGTGAAATCTTCGTTTTAACTCGCTTCACGTTCGTTCATTACAAAATTGATTATAAAATAATTATTACAAGTTGAAGAATGATGTTCTAATAAGATATTATATCTTTTTATTTTTATTTAATATATTAATTTTTATTTTATTATTTAAAAGATTCGATGCAAGAATAAATTGTCATTTAATAAATAAAGTTTATAATAGATTTTAAATAAATTTTATTAGTTAGTTGGGCTTTTCTCTTATCATCTGCTGGATGCTGTGAGTTATAGATTTATTTTTGTTTTTAGTTCAGCACACACTAAAGAGTTTTAAAGATAAGCAATGTGATACAATACAAGTCCTTCAATTAATCTCTATTTACTTTTCCTTGGCATAAATATCCAAATAGCACAAATAAATAATATAATAAATTTATATTTGTAGGGCTCTTAATTAAATAGATTTTAAGAAAATACATAAGTTAAAACTTGGATGCAATTAATCGAATCCTGACACATTTATAATAGATGAAAGATGATAGGATGTCGTTGTTTATGATGATTTTTATCGCGTAATTACTACTAGTGTAATTGTTATCTACGAAGAACGATTCTTCTGTAGCTATGCAGCCAATTTAAGCATACCGTACATATGCCGAACTTCTTTGAAACCAATCAGACGCAAACTGTTTGCAATTAAACGCATAACATTTGTGCGTTTCCTCCGTACGAAACGAGTTTTCAAATTGATGACACTTAAAGTCGGTTCTACAAACATTTCTTGCCAATTATATATGCCAATATGATTACGTACATGTGATGATGAGATAAATGTATAAGAAAAACACTTTAGAAATAAAACGACGAATGTCTAAATGCGCAATGTGTTCAATATTTGTTAAACAATTTTGGAATAGTTTTTTCTGTAATAAAAGCAGATATAATTGTTATATAATGAACGATTGTACCTATATAATAATCCAAGAATTTATACAAGCTTTATGGATGCGAATAAATGGATGCGAATACATTCGTTGTGCTATTTGATAGATTGATACTTTGTTCTTGTATCTTACAAATATCATAAGTTATTTTTTTAAATAATAGTACTTTTTAATTAATATAATATTTTGATAGGAAAATAAGTTAATAAATTTGATATTTTCGTAAGGTCAATAATCTTTGAAAAAAATTAATGAAAAAAGAAACAAAATCATAATTTCTTGATAATTGAATGTTTCCAATACAAGCGAAATTTAATTAAGGAGGTATTAGAATTATAAGAAGAACATTTAAACTGAATTGTATGCTTATTTATAATTAATTGTTCAGGTATACGATCAGTTATCTGATGATTGAATATTAACATTTAACAAACTCACATCTCGGGCGTTATTAAAGCAAACAAAAAATATAGAATAAAAAAAAAACGATATAGAATTTTAATTCTTATTTCTTCGTCGCGATTTTTCTAGCAGCGAAATCAAAAAAAGAAATTTCTACCAGGAATATATATTTAAATTGATTATATATAATTGATAAATATATATTTAAATAAAAAATATAATTACAAGTTTCTAATATGCCGATATTTGTAAAAAGTATAAAATGATATTTGAAAATATATGTTATTTTTATCTACTCTCAAAGCCAAGCAAGGCTCTTATCGTTATTCCCGTTACATCGTTACATAAAACCGCACGTGTATGCAACTACTTGCGCTCGGTATACAAATCTTCTGTGTCTATTAATGTGCGCGAATCGGCGCATAAACTGGTTGCAAACAAAAACAAAATCAATTGACGAGCAACATTTTGCGTGGTAACGTTTAATGAAAATACAAATCTGCAGATATTGATCAAAACGATTCTAAATTAAATAACTGCAACTCAAGGTTTCTGCTTACTTATTTTAGCAAACACGCAATGTTTTTTTTTTGTAATCCAATTTACATTGCTGTTGGAATTTGCATTATCTTATAACGAAAATCTGGTTTTTGATTTAAAATGCATCAATACAAAAACCGATCGAAAAGTGTTGCTTTTAAACCTTTGAATGTTTATCGCGGAAGCAAAGAATTCTGAAAAATCGATGTACCAATAATTATTACTCCAAAATATTTTTAAAACATTTGAAGATTATAAAATATATGAAGCTTTGAGAAAGAACTGCAATGGAGAATTAAGAAAATAAATTATTATTTTACATTATTTTTTCTTATTTGTTGTTAGATTTCTTCTAGTTGGTCGAAATATATTTTGTTTTTAATTTATTGATTAGCTTGATCGAAAAACGATGAACTAATTGTCGCTAATCATGTCGAACTCATTATTAATGCCTAGGTTGTTTCACTTAACACTATTAACGGCCATTTAAGAGATTGAGTGTAAGATCGTTACTGCGTGCGATAATTGTTGCTAAAATATTTGACCCACATGTTACGTCATTGATAGTTCACATCCTGTTCAACTTCTTGTTGGTTTCTTATATGCGCTTGCAAGATTATTTAACATGACGCAGTTCCTATATCAAAGAGGTTGTAAAATGATAAGGATTCAAGTTATCAGCCAAAAATTTTACTAGAACGATCATTTGATATCATAAATTAAGATATAATTTTATAATATTATAGATTTTTATTTCCTCTATAAATGTTGAGTAAAATTCAATATCTATAAATTTAAAAAATTACAGAGACATAATAAATATATATTGTTTAATAATAAAATTGCACAATAAAATTTAACATTTATTAATTTTAAAAACTAAAGATTGATTTTTGAGAATAATTTTAAACATCTATCGATCTTAAAAATTGTTTAAATATCTTTAAAATTATTTAAAATATTATTGATAAAAATTATAAATTTTCATTTGTCAAATCAGATATATGTTTCTGATTTAAAATGACAGAAAAATATTAATTTTTGTTAAATTGTTGATATTTTAAAAAAATTTATTTATTTATTTTAAAATTTATTTTAAATTTTATAATAATTTAATTTTTATAAAAACATATAGAAAAATGTAGAAATATTATTCTTATGTAAGATTTATTTTTCAGATTATGATATCGACAGCATTTATAAATTTCAATATTACTATTTATGAATAAAATATAAATTTTTTTAGTTTAAATTATATATGTATAACGTATGAATGTGTAAAACCCTCTACATTTACAATTGTTGATAATATATTTTTTTCTACAAATTGAAGTTCAGTTACTATTATTGTTACAGATGGCGCGGAATGTGTCAGAAATAAGCGATCTTCTACTTGATCTTTCCTCTGCCTCCGCATCAGATGGCAGCAATATACATAATCGGTGAGTTTTTTAGATTTATATTTATCGTATTTAGTACTTTTTATATATTTTTTTGATAAAAAATACGCGTTTATTATGAAAAACAAAAACGACAGAAAATATTATATTCAGAAGAGATAAGAAAAATCCTTCATCTGAGTATTGTATACATATTGTCAAAAGTTACGAAAGATGAATAGTCATCCTGCATAGATCATCTCATAAAAAGCATTTTTTTTTTCTAAAAACCGCTCTTTATAAACCGTCTCACTTCCCAATAAATTTCCAATAAATTAATATATATCCAATAAAACAAATATAATTATAATTGCAAAATCAATTATTTATGAGAATTATCTGTGAGACAATATTATAATTATAAGGGGACAAGTAAAATATTCGATGTTATCGTAATACTCCGAGCGCGACACTTTTCATTTACACCTTAATGAGCCTCAGATTCCATTTTCACTGGAACAGGGCATTCGCGCACGTTAATAGCCCGGCGGGTCGTTAATCCGCGAACCTTATTATAATTAATGACGGCCACGAAGGTGCGGCGAAACTGTCCACCGTCGTCAGCCATTCCGCTTGATGAGGGACGAACGATAATAAATATTCTCTTAAACGTTTGCTCTGATGAGAAGTAAACGAGATGGGGGCCCATAATTATCAACTAGCATTAACACTAACGTTTTAGAATGTCGGATGCGTCGGATTGCATATACTTCGATGCATTTAATAAAATATATATTATAAAATCATCCCGAGTTTTTGTTGGCTATCCTAATGATTTCAATGCTCTTATATACTTCAATAGATCGTCCGCGATTTGTCTCAATGTTACATGACTTTTCTTATTTATATATTAGGTCATTAAATATATAATTATATTTCCATATGTGGATTGTATCTTACAATTTCGATGCTAATTATTCAAAATTTAGATATAAAGTGACGATGACGATGAGAGAAAAATTAATTTGACTTGATCATTGTTTAGAAAATACAAACATTTTTTATATTTAAGCTGCAACTAAATAGACATAAAGGCAAAACATATATTTTGAGAGATCATTAAATATGAATATAAATTGAGAAATTAATAATAAAATGTTGCTCTAGATAACAGTAAGTACTACTATTAATACATAAGTAGACAGATATAAAAAGAAATATAAGAGAAACTAGAGAGAGTAAATTGTTAAAAAATGAGTCTCAAATATAAAGAAAAATATAAGCTTTTTATGTGCTTTCTAGAGATAATTATATTACATAACTGAGATACCTATATAATCGAAAATTGTAATTGAATATCTCTGATAAAAAAAGAGCTAAACTTTGTCATTTTCTCTTCTTACTATATTTCTTACTTTGCTTAATGTAAAATGCGAAAATCTTGAAACGAGATGTCTTACGAAAAATCTGTCAACGACTTAGCGAAGCTTAATTCGCGTAGCGTAAGTTCGTTAATGATGCGTCTATATATCCTATGCGCAACTTCCTGAACAGTCCAGGCAGCCCTTACGTCTCGCTGCTAATTATTAGCCGAGCGCGTGAATCGCGTGACCAGCGTCGTCCCACAAGAGCCGCGAACCCGGAACTATTTCCTACACGCCGGTTTTCTCCGCTCCCCTGCGTTTGCCGCCGGTATTTTTTTTTTTTTTTATTCTATCCCTAGGCCGGTCGTCGTCGGTGAGAGGTACTACGCCACGCCGCCGCCGTTCTACCTTCTCGTGGGCGGAGTTGTACAGGAACACCGCGGAACAAGTGAAATTGTATCGCATTCGAGGTTCCAGATAGAAAGTATCGCGGCCTCTCAGCAGGATACTCCGTGTCTAGCAAAGTGGAACGGTCAAATTAATCGCAGACACCTAGGTGTTCTTCCGAGGAATATAATCAATTTGATCGATGAATTTCATCAATGAATAATCGAAATCTGAATTATCTGAATTAATTTCCCAATTTTATTGAAAATATTATTGTTTTAATAGTATGCTAAAATGCTACAGAAACAAGTGGCCATCTATATTATGTAAGAAAGACGAGTATTTGCGATGATGTTCGGCAGAAAGTCGCTCGTAAAGAAAGATAGCTTTATGCAGCCTCGAATACACGTAATTACCACGTGGACTTACAATTAGTGAAATCGGTGCATTCAACGTATAATTACATACATGTGGCCGTTTGCAACTCCGACTCGAAGAAAGATTGTAACCTTTATCAGCAATGAAGCTCGCCGTCGGCGTTGTTCTTACACTTATGCTATGTTCTTACACTTATATATTATATAGTATTTATCTATCATGCAATGGCGAATTATGTATGAAAACCAACATCTCACCTTTTCGCGTACACCTTATGAGTCTTGATTCGTTAAAGGTATTACCTAATCGAAAAGCGTTTCTCAGGTTTGTACTTATGTTACTCATCGACACCCGCGCGCCAAATCGCTTTTGCCCACGCTCACACCGATATCCTGGCGGCTGTTCCGTTATGTAAACGAAAAAGTTGCGCTACCGCCTAGTTTTCCTCGCGCGCCCAGATTTGCTGCAATTTCTGGCTGGATTACGCAACTATCTGACGCTTTCCATCGAACATATTTTCGCAAAGGAACTTTTCGAAAATGCGAGGCATTTTCATGATGCATATTTGTTTCTTTCTCTTCACAAAGATGTTGCGGAAAATATACCATTACACAAAAATATTTAGTAGCGTAGGAAAGTTATCGATATAGATGATTAGACTAAATCTACAGAGGCTTAAATATATGTATGATTTTCTTTTTATAAAGTATGATAATTAATGCGAGAATCAGAAATGAAAAGTATTGTAACTGCATATGTTACATATTTTCAATTACAATCATATTTCAACATTATTTTAATGATATGTAAAATATGTAAAAAATATTTTAACTGTGTAATTCATGTAATTCCGTAATTACTTAATCTTATTTTTGTTATTGACAGAATTAAAAGCTCCTTGTTTTAATAATTTTCCCGAACATAGTTGCAATCATAATGCTTCTTCATTTGTAGTGCCGCGAAAAATATCCTTTCGGAAAGGGTATATGTAAAGCAAAACCGTGAGAACTCGGATCTCGCGTGTCGTATTACTGGAAGGTACGTTTCAGCAAAAACGATCGATCTTGTCCCATTACATCAACGAGAGGATATCGCGGCCGGGAGCGCATCAGGACTTTCCGGCGTCGCCTTCCCTCTCTCTCTCTCTCTCTCTCTCTCTCTCTTTTGTCTTTCACTCTGGCCCTTGGGCCTACGGCCATATATGAAACGTTGGGCAATCCCGTCGGACGTGGGTGGTGCGGTGCAGCTATGGGATACCGTTATACGTTACACCCACCTTTATTCTATAATATAGATCAGAGCCGAACGAGAGATTCGCAGCCGCGCGCATAAACCCTCTTATATCATCGTCCGCCGTGCGGCGCATTGAACGTTTCATTACCTATGCTTTACATAAGCCGCACCAACGATGGGAGAGGAACGCGCGCCGTTCCTCGGTCGTTTCAGCGAGACTCTCTTAAGGCTTGACAGAACTCCCTTCCTCGCGCCTACTTGCGCAAAATCAGTAACGGGCTCGAGCTGGACCTTGTCGCGAGTGACATCATGCGCGTTTGACATTTTACCAAAGAATCCGGATTACTCACGTGTGTTTATTTAGTAAAAATTTAGGCGAAGTCTCTATTTAGTCATAGTTGATTTATTCGCGAACGGAATTCGCTCCAGCCGTTTTAAGAGAATAGCTAATCGCGAGCTTAACGGCTGGAACTACCATTATAATGTAATTTAAGAATTTTTTGCATTATATTTACGATTTATAAAAAAATCTAAAATTAATATTTTAAAAAATTTTAAATTAAATGTATAAATAATTATAAGATAATAAAATTAACAATATAATTTATGTAAAAAAAATTAAATATAAGTCTAAATTTAGCTTAAAAAGAAAGAGGAATCGTACGCAAACGTATGTAATTTATGCATTTCCGCATTTAATCAAGTAACACATTTGAAATTAAAAGCATTGAGAACGGCTTAGTCGCGGCATTGCGGGAAACGAGGGTCGCGTACTCCCGGACGGAAGAAATAAATGAGGGGACGATTTGCATAACGTTTGTTCGTCTCGAGGACGCGCGAATCTATCGCTCGTTCGCTTGCTCACGCTCGACGATACGTATGCTACGCGGGATACTCACTCGGCCTACGATCAGTCGAGTAGCGCTGAATCATAGGATAAACATAGTCGCGACGTGCTCTCTTCCTGAACTCTACATGCGTGGTTACGATGCAAACGTCCGACACGGCGTTTCCAGCGGTTAACGAACGCGTTTCCGCGGGACAATGCCACGCAGCCATGGCTGATCGATCTCGGTCTCTCTTTCTGCTCACCTCTGGCAATGTGCCGCTGACATGCGTCGCGCAGGAAGGAAAAGTCCCGCGCACAACATATAAATTAGAGTCATCTCCGGCTACCGGTTCGATGGAGCTTTCCATCGACCGGCCTTAAAATTTCTGTCAACTTCTATCACCTTCCTCATAAAATTTGTCGTAAAACATCTTTCGTCAAAGATATATAAAAATATATTGCTGCGTCATTATCATCTATCTATATTCCTTATTAAAGAATAAATTAAGGAGCGAGAGTAAATTATAAATAAATTTACCTACAAAGATGGAAATTTCTTACATTCTATATGTGGATCACTTGTGCATAAAACGCTTAGTTTCTTTAAAATTAAATGTTTATTTCTGTTTCGTCTTACATCCCTTCAAGAGCTCTACGATCTTATTATTGTGCTCGCAAGTAAAAGTGAAACATCAATATCAGTTTAACATGTTAGAAGTAAAAGTAAATAAATTGTCTATATACTTTAGTTTAATATGTCGACCAATAATATGAAATAATGTCGAGAAAGCTAGGAAAAGAGGTGGGAAAATATGTGTTTCAGGCGCTGTTTCATACACGAAAGTATCAGTAACGGAACGTCAATTTCCATTCACGTATACGCCACGCTCATACGCGTGCATTTCGTGCACCCACGTCCACGTGTAACGCTGCAGAGTTTGCGTTTGCGCGTGTTTCGTTAGTTTTTTCTCGCCGTGAGAGAAAGTGCTGAACGACACCTTTTCCCATACAATTAAGCTCGCAAGAGGCCAGGCGAGGCGCACGGTAGACGGTAGGCGATATATCCGCGTTCAAAGCTTCACTCGCGACCCATTGTTGAAATGACTCGAGTGCGCGATGCGTGCGTCTCGCGATTGTCATATAGATAATTCGAAACTCTTCATTTGATTTCAATACTACTTTTATACAATTAGTACTATCGTGATACTTGAATATCTATAATCTGTAGTATAAATGAATCTTGTATCAAGAAACAAATTATGTGTTTACATTCTTATGCTCTTTTAATGATATTTATATCTATATGCATATTATACACACACACACACACACACACACACACACACACACACACACACACACGCACACATATACGCGATATCATTTTCACGGAGATTTATTATTATTAATAATGTATTAACTTACCTCATGATTGTTCTGTCGCCCGATGTCTCTCATTGTCAGCCTGCTCCCTCTTCTTCCAGATTCGTTCGTTGCACTCGTATAACACAATACTCGCGAAAACACACTTAATCATGATCACGCATATTAATCCTCGCAATAGAATAATCATCCGCACGTTGCACTCCCAACAATATTCACAAGCGACGCGCAATTTACTGTATTACGGAATCTTATCATACGCGATCACAAAAATAACGCAAAAAAAGATCGAATCTCTGTATCCGTGAACCTTACAAATTAGTACAAAGAAGAAAATTTTTATCGGCATAGGGTTTGAATCACGAATATCAAATACTACGTAAATGACGAATATTAAAATAATTAATTAATTAGACTTAATAAATCGACTATAACGATTATACCTGTTAATCAAACGTGTCATAGGTCTGCTCGAAATCCATTTTGTCTACGCAACGTTTTGTCCGAAAAATTAAAAAAGAAAACAATTAATAAATATTATATTCGTAATACGCGATGTTTCATTCGAAAAATGAATATTAAATACGTAATACATTATAAAATATAAAATTCAACATATCTACCTATTTGCGCATATTCACGCTTTCGATCCGAAAGTGATGAACAGATTACTTAATTATCGAGAAATTCAAAGCTCGAAGCATAATATATTCAAATGTAGGTATCATTAAAGAAATCTATTATTACTCGCGTGTATATACATATATAAATATCGATGAAACAATGCTTTATTATTTCCATCTCTTATCAGTACTTGAGTGAAACGAATACATTACGCGAAACTATTTCTTTGAATAAAAATAGTCGATAAATTTACAATCGTGGAAATTAATTAATAGTATGGATAGTTAAGCTAATTGTTCATAGAAAAATAAATTGTACGAATTTCGCCGTTCTCGTCGGGCATAATGACAATAGAATAACGCGCGGTGGTCTTGCACGCGGCAGCGTTGACTAATCAAATCAAAATATATCAGCTAGTCTTGTTACCATGAAATATTTAACATTACTTTTAATTGAATATTTCATTATTTTTAATGAATGTATTTTTAATTAATTTCGATAAACAAAGTGTTATATCACTTTTGCGCTTTGAATTCTGTGAATTCATTAGTATTCTAAATGCACCTAAAATAACGATGAATTTCGATTGATTGACAGATCGTTTTAAAATTATTCAATTTATTTAGTTTCTTTCTGTTAATAGCAACTGTAACTTAATTTTATTCTTTTTTTATATATATTAAAATCATATACCTTCCTTTCGGAATGTAAAAATAAGAAAAAGGAAAAGTAACGATGATAAAATTTTAAAGAGTGTACATCTGTTTTATTAAATTAATATGCAATATAATAAAATTATTATTAGAATTATATTTTTCTTATCTATTAAGATTCGAGTAACAACAATCAAGCGTAGATATCTTGTAGTACGATGCAGTTAATTCGTAATTGAAATATTTTCTGCTGACAAAATTTTTTTACCTTAGCCTTGAACTTTCTTTTGATAGCGACACGTCAATAGCACAAGGATGTGTATAGTAGCAGAAACTGTTATCGCCTCGAAATATAAAATTTTTATTTTATAAATTACAATATTAAATAGAATATTCTGTTCGTTGAATTTTTGATTGATTTATAATTGTATTTGATGATATCATAAGACTAGAGAATTTTTCTTTTTTAATACCACTCTTCGTGAAATTTAGCAAACATAATTGAACTAATTTAAGCGACATGAGTGAAATATCGAAATTCATGAGTGAAATATTGAAATAAGTGCCGAAACATTTGATCGTGAATTCTGTTATACAAAAGAAGTACCCCAATAGGAACTAAAGCCTATAGAGTCAAGATCAGTGAAAACGCTAATTACCACGGAGAAATCATTAATTATGTCGTTGCCGCTCTCCTCTCCCTTTTTTTTCTACGTGACTCCGTTTCTGTCTGGCTGGTTCTCTTTCCCTCTTCACCCCACATCCTTCTGTCTTTCGCTTGCATTCTTCCGCGATGCTAACTATGTGAAGTACTCCCACGACACAAGAATGCCGCTTCAAGATCACGGACTTACGGTCGTGCCAGTCGACGACTCTCTTAATTATTCCCAACATTTTCCTCTTTGCTTCCACCTTCGCGACTTTGCTTCCCTTGCTGCTGTTTAAGATGAAATATCAAAACGTATATAGCTGTAAAATGTAAAAGAAAATTCAGTTACAGATAATAATCCTTGAATTTTGATGTGGGAGTTTATGTAGATTCAGCAAAGTCGTCTTAATTTATGAAAAAGTCAGGAGGTTTGCAATATAATAATTATAAGATAATTATGTTACAAGTATTGGTATTCATTAATAAATACGTATAAACTATTTCTTTTGTAGTTGATAACAGCGTTAATAAAAAAAAAATATCTTAATAAAGTTTTATCTTAAATAATTAGGCAAGATATCAAGGAAAAGGCTACAAACCATTATGCCTGTAATTAATTATTATTTATATATGTGTATATCACGGTAATTACAAAGAGATATCGAATAAAACATATAATACGTACATGAGATATATACATATAGATATGTACGTAAATATTTAACAAGAGTCATTTGTTGCTCACGCCTACGAGACGTTCAACGCGGGCCCAAACGCAGAATCGTCGCCACGCGGAATCGAGATCGCAGCCAGTGAAATCTCCAGATCGAAAGCGATTATATTTATGCGAGGTGGAAATTTAAAAAAGAAAAGCATGAGAAGCGTGCTCGCTTAACTGTCACCGTTATCTCGCGCCGCAGATCGTGCCGCTATTAGCTGTAATACAGTGACTTTCAAATACCAGGCGGACCCACCACGGTGTCACACTTCTCCTCCGGGGTGACGCAAAGACGCGGACGATTAAAGCAATTTAATATTAGTCCGGCGTTACCCTTTCTACTACCGAGAACTTTTTTCGTCTTTTTTTACAAACGCGAAGTAGATTCCTTTTATGCTGCTTATGTTTCTTACTTTCCGCTAACTGCTCCGAGGAGGCTAGGAATGAATCTATCTGTTTTATCGTGTGAACATCGAAGAGTATTTCAAGTACTCGGCGTAGTTTTACCTTCTCTGCACGAGAGGCTCATTTTCTTGTTACAAATGTGAAGAAAATTTCTTTCGTGTGAGTTACTTTTCCCATTTTTGTGTGATTTTCTTTTTACATATATGGAGTTACATTTTCTATTGTGTGAATCCTGGAAAGTGGCTTAGCGAACACTTCCTAATTAGTATCTGCGTTCAATGAAGCTTCAGGAGGAGTCGTCTCATTCAATCGCTTGTTATCTTGACGATCTCCTTCGCTAAAAACTCGCGCTTTCCTTCTTACAAGTCGTGATTCAGTTTCGACGATGTCTTCCTCTTGTCCGCTTCATCTTTATCTTTTCTTTGCTTCGTATTAAAACTGAGCAGCTCATTAATAGGATCGCGTTCCTATCAACGTGGAGAAATCCAGGGTAATGATGATCGTGCGGGAAGCTGCGAGATAGCAAGGCGATCATTGTGTAAGCTTTCGCGAAGGATATTGACGAAAGTCAATTAAAATAAGATCTAATCCGTAAAGAGTGGATAAATGTCTTTTGCAGCAGTACCGATCTCATAACATCCCTTATATCAAAACTTAAGAACGAAGCAACTGTTTAGAATATCTTCTCATTTTTTTTACAATCAGTTAGGTTGAGCATAATCATTGAATTTATGTTTATCATACATTCTTTATTTATCGGTATCGTTATTGGCCGACTTGTTATAATTAATCCTTGCAATTTTTTCTTCTGTCATTACTTACAATGCGATACTTAATTTACCTATTTATATTATAATGATCGAAACAAGACGGAAGTCAAAGGAAATGTTCTTTTTCACGATAAACCAGCGTTGAACGAGGAGATCGCGTTCTCGTCCTTTTGTATCACTTGCCTAGAGAAAATAGCGTATCCTGAACATCCAAGCAATTGACGATGAACTCGAGAAGAGGTCATCCTATCGTTTTTCATGGGCAGATATGTGCGCCTCTTCTTCCATCTCCTTTTTCTTCTACCCCGCTCATTCTTCTCTTTCTCTTCCTCTCAAGTCCACTCTGACCGAGACTTGCTATGCCGCTGCGCTGTAAAACGTCGTAGAAAAAGTCTTGATCGTAAAACCCGCCTCGCTTCCGCACTTCGCGGTAGCTTCGCCGCTCGCGATTAGACTCGCGGTGCTTCGCGGAAATTCGCGACTGGACAATGGTAATTTCAGGAAATTCTTAATCCGATTGATAGGCGGTACGCGGAAGATTTTATCGAAGCTAATCGTGATGCGGCAAAGTAAAAAAAAGGTTGCAGGTTGAAAAAAATATCCATACATAGATTGGAATTTCTTTGCCACATACATTTCTTCTCATTATCTTTTAATAATACAAAATTATTACTGTTTCGTAATCTAGATGAAATCAGACATAATTAATTTCTCGCATTCAAAAACATGTAATTACTTGTACAATTGACGGAAACAGACGAAATCATTAAATTTTTGGAAGGGAAGGCTTTGATGATTCGCCAATAAATTGTTATTAGACGGAAGTAACTAAGCCCATGAATTTGAGTTTTTCATCTTTCGAGTTTCTTTTTTGATCAAGTAACTTTATAGTGCATTTTAAGAGGCTCTTTTTGAAAGAAGCTACTTAAAATTTTTTCTGTGCATGAGTCTAACATAAGAGAAGACTGCTAGATACAAACGATTCTCAATCCCGTACTTAACTTGCGTTCGTATTACAATCGTTTCGGCAGAATGATATAATCCCTCTCATAATTCGCGACAGTACGTTAACGAAGCTCGCGAGCACATGTCGCGCGCGAACGCTGTCGTAATAAAGGATAATCAAGGTGTAGGAATGCCGAGGCATCTGTGCGCGGTGATTATAATCCGAGGAGGGACGGGGAAAAGCAACGAAGGGCCGCGTTTCGCTCGCCGGACGCCGTGCCGCGCGACGAGGGGGAAAAAGAATAAGTAAGGAGGCGAGAACGCGTAATGACGCGCGAGAGCGGGCAGGAGGAACTGTGTCCGTTGCTGTGCACGAGCGAATGGGACGAGCGGCGAGAAAATATGGCCATGATATTTACTAACTCGGCCTCCGCGTGAAAGTGTTCGCTCTTCGCTTTGTGCCCCCCTCGTCGAAAGAACACGCGCGAACGATCCCATATAACGGGTGTCGCGATCAATCAATCGAGACGGGGACCACGTGTAATTCTACGGAAGAATTTGGACCGTATCTTATGTCTACTGATAAATGCTGAGAATTCCTTAAAAGACGCTTTCTTCATTAAATTTTAAAGATTTTTTTTTATCTTGACGGCGGATTTTCGTTATATCGTATCGTCTCACGAAAGTTTTAGCTATATTTTATACTTTTTAAACATTTTATTATATATTATTTTTACGTTATATTTTAGCGTTCTTGTTTTAAAAGTTCTCTTAATTTTTAAGTACACCATAAAGTAATATGATTAAAAAAAATTGGAAAAATGGAAAATTCGAGTTTATGGGCTCAGTTATTTCTATTTGTAACAATTTATGTTTCTTCCAATTTATCGGTGATGCATAAACTCAAATTTTCGAGTATCTATTTTCCCGTAACTGCATAGTGCATTTTAACATTAAAAGAGACTTGAAATCGAGTTACGAGTGCTAAACATACAAATATAGCATGAAAATAATAAAATATTAAATAAAAGTTGAAAATTTCCGACGACAGTGAGATATCCATAAACACACACACACACACCCGCAAAGATTGATCAACATATGACACATGACCTACTCCGCCAAGACAACAAATTTCAATTTCACGTCGGAAGATTAGAATCTGAAGTGAGGTGTACAGATCACAATGAACACCTTCGTTTAGTCATACGATAAACATCAAAGTGTGTCACTGCTCTATTATCTACGCGCAAGGCTGCGAACAAAACGCTTATGTTAATAATCAGATTCTCTTTTTCGGCGCGGCTCGAGAATTTGAAATCTCGGCT
This sequence comes from Tetramorium bicarinatum, assembly GCA_928718305.1. NCBI lineage: Eukaryota > Metazoa > Arthropoda > Insecta > Hymenoptera > Formicidae > Tetramorium > Tetramorium bicarinatum. Next base: position 16,992,681 of record OV788327.1, read on the forward strand.
TGAAGTTGTCCCGAATCGCAGCGTCGCGTCGCGTCGCGTCATTGGGTCGCGGAAACGATAATCGATTTCGCGGTGTGACCGTGCGCGAATGCGAAGAATTTGGTCGGCGGAAACGTTGAGGCCGCGAAGCGCGCGCGTGGGCTATCATCGAGAAGTACGTTCCACGTTCCACCGTGCTCTCGGGCACCTCTCGCTTGCAAAGAAGAAGGGCATCGCGCTGATCGCGGCGGACGCTGAGTGCGTGAGAGGTGGTGGTACGGGCGCCTTTCTCGCGCGCACGGCGCTCGCCGTGGAATGGCAAAAAAGAGAGGAGGCCCTGTGACGTCACACGACTCGCGCGGCGGTGCCGCTAGCCTCTCTCACTTGCTCGCCGACGTTCGGCCCGCTCGGTTCCGCGCGCGCGTCTCCTCTCCTCTCGACTCTCGATTCGACTCTCGACTCTCGACTCCGACTGCCGATCTTTCGCGTCCTTTCGCGAAGCGTGAGAAAAGGAAACAGGGGAAAAAGGGAAACAACCTGCTGGTCCTTCGACTCGCGGCGCGACGCGGCGCGGCGTTTCGCCGTTCGGCGCTCATACGTACTCGAGCGCGAACGGGAGTGACGTCACGGGAACGGCGGTTGTGCGATTACGCGCGGCGGTGACACGGCGAGTTCCGCTCGGTGGTGAAGAGTTTTGTATTCTTTTTCGTTTGATTGTGCCACACACGATACTCTGGATATGATACCGGATGGATTAAGCCGTCGTTTAGGGTAAGTGCTCTTTAATCTATCCTGCCGCAAGCGATTTTCGATTGCGAACCGTATGTATGTACATCGCTACTTTTCGCAATCGTACAGTTGGAACTTGGCCGGAGGTTCGTTGTCCTCCAACTTTTCGGAGCGACAATACGGCACGCGAAAGACTTTGCAACGCTGATACGCTTGATACGCCAAATACATTTTATTACGTTTTTTAGACATGTGATATTTGTTTCCGAATTCCGAAATCTCTGCAAATTAAAAAGATCTATTGGTTGAAAAATATTTACAACTGTATGTAAAAGAATATATTTTTATTCCGTAGTCATTCTCATTTTTCGATAAGTTTGTCAACGTGCTACGTAGATTCAGTAGATAAAGTTATTTTTTCATCCTGCTGTTATATATATATATATTTAAGATCAAATTTTATAAAATTTAATAACGTATAAAAATTTTATTTATTCGATTATTATTAGAATCCCTCAATTAATATAAATTTAATATAATTGAGAATTTTAATTATGAATTTATTTCGTAATTATGGATTTCGTATGATAATAGAAAGATACGTATGAAAATATTAAATAGAAGTAAAAATTGTGTGCAAGTTAGAAAGTTTTAATATTCGAAGTGAATAAAGTTCGCGAATAAAATTTACCGTACACTTATTTTATTAAGTCTCACAAGAGGCTATTATAAAAGAAACTTGTAAAATTCTTGCACTAGTTTTTATAACCGTTGACTGTCTTATCGTCAGTGCAAATGTTCCATTATAATGGCAGTGTCAGACCGAAGTAACGTGCTACTTGTTGTAGTTGTAATTTATTTCAGTCAGACAGTAACAACATTTTATGCAGCTGTTCTAATTGTTCACAACTCTTCGAGAGATTGAAATTCAAAGCATGAGAGATGAATCGCGAGATGACCAAGATACACGTTATATTGTATTTGACTTATTGTTAGTCTTAAGATGATTTTCAAATCTCCGATCAACTTCCTTGTCAAAAGTGTATCAATAGAGTTCGTATCTGCAACGAATGGAACATAAGGTGTAAGAGCTATGATTTCCAATTACCTTGATTACGTCCGATTACGAGAGAATGTTTATCATTAAAGCGTTTAATTATCCGAGCTACATATATTAGTCTCGTAATCTTTTTAAAATAACATTACAGTTTTATATCGCTTAGAATATATTAATAATTATATATTGCATAATTACTCTTTTATGATATGATAAAATTTCTTTTGCAAATACAAAATCAGCAGAGAATGGTCAAAACTGCATAGGAATTTATGGCGTGAACATTATGCTAGTTTCGTTAATTAAAATTATTTGAGTTTTTATGCACCGTCCTACTACACTATACACTACTATTCGCATGTATATAGGCCAATTATTAAATAGTGCTCGTGCCAGTCATTTTGCAAAACATTCCTCGCGTCAGAGAACGGCGTATGTCGCTTGTATGTCGCCTCTAAGAAAACATATATTAATGACATTTTATTCTTTATAAATTTTAAATCTGTATATATCTATTTATATACGGATAAAAGTTGACTCTTTTGCAGAAAAATGATATTAAATATGTTGCTTTTGTGCATCGTCAAAAATTAAAACTTATAATAAATTATTAACACTTTAATTATATATATATATATATATAAAATTATATAATAAATAATGTATGATAAATCTATAATTTAGATATGTAACATTAAAGTTAATTTAAATATTAATTTTTAATTATTTAAATACGCGAATATAATAATTTGATAAATAAAGAATCGTTAGTATAAAATAATTTATTAATTAAAGTAATTTGAGATTAAGTATTTGCTTGAAATAATAAGTAAACACATCTGAAAAACTGCTAATAAATTTAGAAATTACTTTGTATCTCTGTATACTCCAGTGACTTAGCTTTGCAATTACTCTAGACGCTTCAACAGTCCATGATAAAATTTCCATTTCTGCGAATCAGGACTAGTACAATAATTGTCTTTTCTTTAGAGAAACGAGGGATGACGAAAGACATCGTGATTTTTCTCGAAATGAACTTGATGCATCCTGCGTGCGCGAGAAAGCGACGAAACTTCTTGATTGACTTGGTAAATGGACTCGTAAATAAACTTTCAGTACAGTCGTTAAATTTGTGGGTCATTATTTTTCTTCGAGGGATATCGAGTCGGTTGATCCGACTTCCGCCTGTCCCTGTTACAGTTCATAGCGTATGTCATGACTTGTCGTAAATTTATACGGTAGTTAGCTTCTTTGTTAGTCCTAATTCTCGCTCCTAGTAATCGATAATTCTGAAAGTTTCATCGGAAAAGCTGCTGAAAATGTAATAATAATTTTCTCGCTTTTCTCTGTTTGATATACTCGAATATGATTGTTACTCTTTCTGTCTTTAGTATAAGATCGATTCGAGCGAGCAATATAAATACAAGAAATTCTTGTGTGTTTACCTTCGTAGATTCTCTTCATCTTAATGATACAATACGCATAAGTTGGCTTTATTGCGAACATAAACAAACTTTTCTGAAAGGATCCCATCGATCTCTAAAATTGATATTACGAATTGAGGGATAATTTCAATTTTATGAATTCGAAACAATTAATAAATTTTCAATGAGCAAAAAAAACCTGAAATTTGTTCAAATATCATTTCTTCTCGTATCTTATCGTCGTAAAAAACGATTGCGGAGAAGATTGACGTTCGGTAGATTTCAATATTCAAGACTTTGGTTATTTCACAATAACTTTTACGAGTTCTTAATCTTCAATTTAATTGTACGTATTGTGTGAATTGAATGCGAGGGGTTAAATATATACTGCTGATATAATATATTCTATTCTGTTATGTACGAAGGAGAGTCATGGCTTTCTGAAAAATCACGCGATCTAAGGGGATTGGCCTTTTCAAGGTGGCCAACGCGTGAGACGAATACGCGTAGGCCTGAAATAAATCGTCGGTGCCCGCTTCGAAATATATCAAGCATGGCCGGGTACCGGCATCTATCGTCTCAGGAATCGGGATTACGGAACCGCGAATGGGCCGCGTAGAGAAACGTAATTGAAAACGCTTACCTTTTTATCGCCGCGACGCAGATAATCGTTGATCCTGCGCCAGTCCCGCGGTGGCATCGCGAGAACATTTATGTAAGCCTTCGCGCGCGCGCGCTCTCAAAGATCGCGAATGCCCGCGGGATACCCCGCGCAAATACCTTGCAATCGCCTTTTCACGGCGAATAAATGGCAGGTCGGCACTCCGGAGTAATATCCAGTATATGTCCAGTTCCAGTAAACATTCCGACTTTTCTACTGCCGTTAAGCGGACCAATCTCCGTGCTCGAGATGATACGAATATAAATTTCTCGTAGAATATATAGAGAGCCCCCAGATTTTAAGCCTTATCCCTGGAAACGTAATCGTGTATAGTACATAGATATAGAATATAGGCTCACGAAGCTCAGAAACATGCAAGGATGCTTCGTGCAGTGGATTCACGCTATTCGATTATGCACTTTTTTTTAACGTAGTACATATAATTATCATAGATATCGTAGACTAGACAAGATAAACATCGATGAGGCTAAAGTTCTTTTTCCTATGCACAAGCATTTTTTTTTTGTTCAGACAGTGTGATAATTATAAAATCGTTATAAAAGCGCAATTTTTGATTGGGTATTTCCATTAAATTTATTTTACGCTAAACAGACATTTAACCTTTTATCTGTGACATGTGAAAAAGTTTTTTTTTTTTTAAATTATTGGCAAACCATAAATGCATTGTATTTGCGATATACCAGTTTGATTTATCAATTTTATATTAATCAGCATGAAATAACGTAATAAATTAACAAAAAAAAAATTGATCGTTTCTTAGAGTAAACATATACATGTAGCGTTGAAGGATATGCAGTTCTCAATAACATTTTAATATATTCATATAATGTTTATTATGAAGGAAACGAAGCACTTTTTTGTGCATAATTAATGTAATAAGGAAAGAACGATATGACATTTATAACGTATACATTGATTGTTACATAAGTCTTAAGATTTCGATTTTGGGGTTCTCACGTTTTGAAGCCAGTTTCCATCGAGCTACAGTCGCGATGATTATATTACAGTTACGGGTCAGTGGGGCCGTACTAACGGCAGACATATAATTTAGAATGTTTCGTCAAGACGAAGGGGGTCATTCTTAGCCAATCGCGAGCGAAACGGCTTGTCAGAGCAGATTGTCGCCGATCGTGCCGGCAAAACCGATTCGCATGAGCGACAAAGATTATACAGACCGCGGCGTGCTGTTCCGTTCTTATTTATTGGATCGGAACGCTTTGGCAGAGTCCGATCGATCGAGCGCGTGGAAACAAGAACAAAAAGGAGTGACGATCGATTTGCATCGAGACTTCTTTTCTCGCGGGGCGCGCGCGCGCGCCAACGAGCGATTTATTATCGTGCGGTGCGGCGCGGCGCGGCGCGGCGGACGTTCATTAGACGCCCGTTTCTCCTTGTCTTCGGGCGAAGCTCATTAGTCGGCGAGTGCACGGGGACTCGAGTCCTCTCGCGACAGGGCCGAAGGCGATTAGTAAACGATGCTGGATTACGCAGCAGATCGTTGGATTAATAAGCGTCCGTTGACCGGACGCAGGCAGCATGGCTTCTCGCAAACGCTTGATTTCTCCGCGAAGGCGTCAGAATGACCAGCAACTACTCGGCTATCACAAAACCTTGCACTTTAATGGCTATTAACTGTGGGCATATGCTGTTTATTTCTCTCTCTCTCTCTCTCTCTGAAAGTATAGCGTATATAATTAAATATTAGATAAAAGTATTGAGGTTGGGTTGGGAATTTTTATATAACTGAATATGAAATATAATTAAATATAGTATACGTGCGTGTATGCAAATAGGGAGAAATGATAATTTGTTTTATCGTGCATATGTATTATTTGTAATAATAAATTGTTTCACTAGTTTGAAATTGATTTAATCTTGATGGAAATGTTATTTATCGCTTGATTTTAGCATAATTTGGAAAAAAGGGAAAGTAGATTAGAGATTTTCTTTTTGATAGATCAAAAGAGAGCAAGTAAATGATAAAATCATGTACTTCCTTTAATTGTATTTTTCTTTATTAGAATTTTGAGAGACTTGTGATTGTAAAGATGTATAATATTAAGAGTTAGAAAGTTGTATTGAATGTTACGTTCTTGAGACGTGTTCATGTAAAAAAAAGTCAATTCCAAATTGTCAAAGATAATACAAGAATTTTGTAATTTCGTTATATTTCACATGTATCGAATAGATATCTGAATCTCACAATCAGTTTAGCATTTTTGTTCACGTATCGCGACAAAATTAATTCCAACTGATACGGGCACGTTTGCGAATGTTTAGCGCAAATAACAACAAGCGAGGGCCTCGCGTCTTTGTGAAAGCGAACCGGATCTCGTTAGTAATTCGCGTTTACGCTCGCGACGTGATGTATCGTTCTGGATTATCACTGACTGCCGGCGTATGTATAATACTGGTATGGTACCGTCCGTAGAGCCCTTCGTTCTGTATGTTAATGCGTACATGAATAAACCAAGGAAAGCCGATACTCTGTTTAAACATCAAGCTTGTCCTAAGTTTGCTTGGATGTTTCGTGTGGCGCATATGCAGACAGTCGTCGTATTTATAGTTGTCGTCAATGGTAATCAACGGAAATAATCTCGTGGATCGGCAGTGATGTCAACGTGATCGTCAGACTTGTGACGCAATTGCATTTTATACTCATTAATTGCTCATTAATTGCGCATATCACGAAGTGAAAAAGATGCGGTCGTCGTCGAGACGTCGTAAATGCAAATCCAAGCTTTTATTTCCATTGCGGAAAAATACCCCATTTGAATATCACTGATGGAATGAAACTGACATGTATGGACATTAATCAATCACTTGGAACATAATTGCTTCATTAGACTCAAATCAATATTAACAAATTAATATGTTAAATACGCAATGTCTTCATGTGTAATTCTTAGCGTATAGATGATACAATGATGATTTGTTTCTAACAATGTAATTTAATGGCGAGATAAATCGCCCATTTATTGAAATTTAATATAAGCGACTAGATTAATGTCTAATATTTATGCTTATATAAGTGTAACGGAAATATAACGGATGATCGAGTGTGTAAAAAAAATCACTATTGATATCTGATGCTATCGATGTACATATATGCCGTTACGATAACGTAGACAAAATCATATCATTTATGCAGATAAATTGAAGCCGATCCCTCTTCCGTCATACAATCCATGACGACAACCGCGAATTACATCTCATCGTTCTCTCTCAGGTTCTCTTCAGTCGCAACCACAACCTAGCTGGAACCAAAAGAGAAAAAATACAGCGTTGATAAAAATTGTCGTAGAGAGGATCTTGCGAAATGAAAGACATTGCGGTGAAGAGATAAAAAAGGATTTCTAGTTGATCTTACCACTGCTCGCTATTTCATTTGCTCATATTGTATTACAATCACATACTTTCGTAACTGAGCCTAAGTATGACATAGTATTTTCTTAATCAGCCAACGGAATTTTACTTTTTTAAAATCAAAATAATATCTTTAAATATTTCTATAGCATCTTTTTTCTTTCTTCTTTTTGATTTGAAAACACAGATTTTATTTTTTAAATTTTGTTTTGTTATTTAATTTAATAAATATATAATATATATACAGCTAGGATAGAGGGGGACGTTAGAGTCGCAAGCCTCAAGGTGAAATATTTAATTATTCAATTAAAGCGCACAGGAGAAAGAGTCATTTTTATGATAGGAAACTAAATGCGTGTAGGTAAACTTTCGTAACGAGACGGCGGTGTAGCGAAAACGAAAGCCTTTCCACGGCGACTTGTTCACGAAAAGTGCGATTTCTGACAACGACTGGCGCGGTTACTTCTCCGGGAACGTAATATTTAATTATTGCGATGTTTCACTCGCGTTTCGCCGATGTGTGCGTATTCATATCGGGGAAAACATCGTGGTCGGCGACCCGCTCTGGATCCGTATTTTTTAAGTGCGGCCAACTTTCGTGTATGAATTTCAGTTATTTGGTCCGATCGTGAAATGGAACGATCAACCGTGACGGCGCGAGATGCAATTCGATCCTCTTCATAATTTCTCCGACCGCTCCCGCCCCCCAAATTATCTCGCTATTTCTGGAAATTGATACGTTTTCCAATCTCCGGGAGAACTGCTTCTCCTTAATTATTTTAGTTATATCTTTTACAATAAAGTGAACTGTAGGATAATTAGGATAATTTAAGCGCACAAGAATAGATTTTATCTCATTGTCAGTGTTCAGTTTCTGTTATTATTATTATTATATTCTGGTAATATCTTTATTCTGCAGAAACGATTTTAGGATGCCATCTAAAACGTAACGTGACAGTGAGTGTCGAGGGGCTTGGGCTATCTGGTCTCGGGCTTAACGATCGGGCTTAACACTCGGGGTGACCACTATACGGAGCGGATGCGCGTAAATGTCTACCGCGGGTGAAACGAGCCTACGCATCTCGGGCTATAAAAATTCGAAAGGGGCCATCTCGTCATCTCACCGTCTCTCGGTGGTGGTAGGTGCGTGCATCTTGATGCACTTTCAATCGAGGTTAAAACACTTTCGCCGCAGTCGAAATTAAGGAGCACGCGCGTGCAAACTGCGCGTGCTGCGTCGGCGTTAACTCGATTGGCTCGCCGAATACTGGTAGCATGAGAACGGCGGCGAAAGACAATCGTGAAAGCATCCCGGGAAGAGACCTCCCTTTGATTGTCTCCCGTAGAAAGTAAACACGAACGAGGTAAGAGCGCGCCTCTTTTCGAATTCACCGATGCTCCTCTCTTTCCTCCCCGTCTCTCACGCGAGCGATCACGGTTCGCACCGGAATTCGCGAATTAAGTTTTGTTTTCACGCTCGGCTGCCCCAATGTGATGGACAAGACTTTTGTGGCGGATTCAGGCTGACATCGTGGCCGGAAACAAGCGCGACAGCCACCGCCGAAATTTGTACCGTTTCCGGATTCGACTTTCTCCGACATATATTTGCTTCAACGCTTGCTGATAGGTGTCCAACAGCTTTCAAAACGACGTTATTTTCCTCATTTTTCATCTTTATGAAAAGTTTCTATATCTCGATTATAATTATTATTAAAGATATTATGTTTGGTTTCAATTAATCATGGATTATTTATAATTACATATCAAGAAAACATTTTAATGATTAAAATTTAACATTCCTTAGTAAGCGTCAAATAAAAACATCGCTTCTATTATTTTTTTATGTTTTAATCGTGTAGATTTTCATGTGACATGATTTTCTGCAACTCTTCTTATTTTCTATCAAATAAACTACATACATTGACGTTCTCCAATTGTTAGCGTGAGATGTTGTCTCTAAGCGATTTTTATTTTTCATTATCTTCCAATGTAAAACGCACGTGTCAGTCGCTTCAAATATTGAGTTGCCGTTCGTGGGCGTGTCACAAGTTTTTTCTCTTCTCTTCCCATTTCTCTCTGCATTTGAATTTCCCTTTCGTCTTCTCTCTTCTCTTTTTTTCACGGTCGTTCTGGTCGTATCATAAAAATGAAAATTTTCGGTCCGCGTCACGAACGAATGGCGCGTGGCGATGGCTACAAAGCGCCGACGGAACAGGTTTCCAAAGACGCGAGGATGTGTCATGCATCCAATGTGCACGTCGCTGTAACGCGACCATCAGTCACGAGGTGGTAGCCGATGTAAGAGTGGGGGAAGAGGCAGACGATGCAAAAATCGGAGTCACATTTGTGGCTGATAGTGGCTTGTGACGTGTGATCACGCGCGACTGTGCTTTATCCCGTCTTGTCTCATACGTTGAGAGCACTCGCGGCATTTGGTGTTCAGTGGACATGCCATTAAGATACATCTTTCGGATAGACGTCGTGTGTGGCGGCTGAAATCTGATCTTAGATTTTTATTTGATTTAAAATCGCGATAATGACATCATTAATCTCATGATAATTGTAAACATGTTTAGTTGACTTTTTGTATGCTTTTGTATTACATGATTATCTTACATGATTACATATCAAATGCTATTTTATTCGCAAGAGTATGGTTTTTATTATGAATTTTATAAAACGAAATATTAATTTAAAGACTGTAAATGTTTTATGATTAAAGTTATAAGTCACAATAAGAGAGATAACTAATATATATAACTAACATATACTACATAATATTTTCGATATAGGCGCAATTATTGCCAGTTGAATTGAATTCATTACATATGATATACATCTAGCAAGTGGTACGTGCTAATATGAATAATGTGAAAAGAGGATTACAACTTACGGATTTATTTAGTCTTATACACAAGATTGAGGTAAAAAATATGTGGTATAACGTGTGCTCATACAATATTAATAATCCATGCGGTACTCGTTTCGTTGACATTATAAGAGTTTCAGATTTCTTGATAATTATCAATTTACCTGAGCATATCAAATATCTAGAATAAAACCGGATTGGAGTAGATCCGAAACTTGATTATTTGCTTTTTATTTTGGACGTGCACCGTTGCTATGCGGAATGGATTTAAAAAAGAAAAAAGAAATATCGAAACTTTCTGTCGTAAGGGTGTTCTAATAGCGGTAAAAGCTGTTCTTGCAAAACGGAAAAGAAATGGGAATTCCTACATTCACTACTGCTTTTCGATTTACTAACTTTATCCTCCACCTAAAACAAGAACGTACTTGTCTGTTTATCACTCTATTTCTGCGAAGAAAGTTAAAAATAGCAAATATAATTAATTGTAAGGAAAAATACGCATGAAGAAACAGAAAAATATGGAAAAAAATAAGGAAAGAAGCCAGAATAAAAGATATAATAAAATATAAATGGAATCTTATTTTTATATTTATTATATATATTTACAATTAATTTTTATATGAAAATATGATTTTATAAGAAAATTGTATTCGCCGAATGTAATGCAAATCTATTCCAACTTTTTTCATTTATTCTTTAATATTTTTTTATTTAAATGTAATAGATGCAATAGGATTAACGTTATCTTTGCGGTTGAGTTCGCGTCGATTATCGCCTCGTTAACGGAGATCTTGGCGTTTCGCTTCGCTCAAGGACAACGCGAAAATTTTCCGTGATATATTCTCTCTACGTAATAGGAAATAGAGGAATGATTTCGCGGAATGTGCAAAACAATTGATAGTCTAGGTAGAAGTGCAAGTAGTAGCGGCGAAATAGTGAAAAAGAACGAGCAAGGAGAATGAGGTTTGAGAACGCTCTCTGAGCTGGTTGCTCGTCCAGCTACAAGTTACGTTCTAAAAACTTGTCGGTTCGAGGTTATTAACTTGCGAACAAAAATGACGGGAGGGAACTGAATTAATTTGACTCCGCCGCGGCCATAGGTTTGCGGTTTGCTTATACATCGCGTCTCTTGCGTAATCAGAATTTAAAGTTTCGATGGATCGTCTCAATTATATATATCACGCTCGAATACATAGAGGATACAAAATTTTGCATTTGTTATTATTTTCGAAATTAATTCTAGATAGTTAATTTTATATAAATGCATTTTCTAAATTATAAAATTGGCAATGTTTCCGCATATGTATGATATTTAAGTGATATTTATAATTGATATTGATTTGATGTTCGATATATTTCATACATCAAATTTTAGTTTGCAACAAAGTTAATAATGTACGAATATAAAAAGAGGTTCCTTTCACTTTGTTACATTCATTAAAATATTTACAAATTTATTTTTATAGTATAACTGTACGATAAAATGATAGAAATTTTTATAAATCGTAATGCTGAACTTGAATTGATATCAAAATTAAATATCTAGTGTTCTTGGCATTCGCACACATTAGAATCGAATTTGAAGAACATCACACTTCGAGATGAAGGAGCGATGACGCGGTTGCATAATACGAAACCTAGTAACCTTTTGTGTTTCGTTGTGTTGTGAATAGATAATATATACCGCTTCGCCGCGTAATAATGGGCGCGCGCGTTATCCTGTTAAGGTTACTTGTTCGATAGCATTCGAACAAGTCACGATGAGCATGTCTCGACTGACATGACAGATTCTTCCTATTGCTTATTACATGGCTACTCATCTTTCAAAATTTTTAAAAATAATTTTGGTATATTTAAATACGTACACACATGTTCAGATTTATGTGTGTTATTTTATATAATATGAAGAAGAGAATGATTATTTAAAAAATTCGCTATTTTCTATTAGAAAAATATAAAAATGGGAATAACTTTGTGTAATTAAAAATAAGATTATAAAAAATTATAAGAAACATTTTTTGGAATAACGCGTAATATAAATTTTTTTTCTTTTCAATGTTTATTTTGAATATTCATAAATTTTACGTTAACTCTATTATAATCTTTAAAATAACAAAACACACATGTATTTGATATTGTCCTAAATGCTCAGTGGGATAAATATTTCATAGAAACGACAATCTATTTTAATGATGATAATATAACCCGCATCCGTTTGACCCGAAAGCGAAACTTTTCTATTGCATGTAGTCGAGTGATAAGCGTAAAAAATTTGTGGCCTGCAAACGATGCACGGCCTTGATGCAATGAAAATGCGATAATGTTTCAAGCACGATTATGCCCGAAAGAACGATTACGCCACTTTCGTAGAAATCCACGCGAAGAGACCCCACCTCTTCTCTAGAGAGTTAAATCGTTATTCATGACGACCGGCCGTGCCGTTAGTATGCTGCGGGAAAATGGAAACAGGTTACGAATATATCATCCGTTAATTCACTCCTGCCGATGCCGCGCCAAATATCGTGCTGCGTGTAAATCCTGCACGAGTGCCACACACAGTAAGTCAGATCGTTGATTCGAATGTACAAAAGCCAAATTCATGATTTTAGGTGTTACGAGATCTTTTTCGTTTTACGATTTCTTATCTGACATTTAACGCAAAGTGAAATCACACAGAAAAAGATTATAATTTAGTTATTTTTTGAAATGTTATAATCTATTTTAAGATTTTTTTATATTTTTTATTAATTGTATTTTTCAAAAACATAGAATAAATTAATTGAAATATCGAACATACAAGAAAGAAAACTATAAGGTATCATCATAAGAATTCTGGAAATAACGATTCTTTGTATATTTTATTAATTTTTTTTTCTAAATATCTATTTTAGATACACATAAGTTTCTGTTTTATATTTTTGCAATTCTATTTTGTCTGTACGCGTTGCTCGGATCCCACGACGATCTCGATACGCTTGAAGCACCTTTCCATCATTCCACCCAATCTAAGAGGCTTGTGGATAATTGCGCGCCTAACACGATCGTGTAAGCAAGTATGCAAATCTTCGGGAGGAAATCCTGATCCTTTCACCACGTCACTGTAGCCTGTATCTGTCTTATCCTGATCCACATGCAGGCGCTTAATTATAATTACGTACTTTCAAATTTAGCACCTAGTGTGTTAAATGACACGCGTTTGCAGATGCAAGTGCAATTCCGTGTTATTACGTATTCAAAGTCCCATTTTTATTTATAGCAGACGAGTGACTGAAGAAAGCGTGTCATACTTCTGATATTCAAAAGTTATCGATTTTAAAACTTAATTAGCTCAAGTAAAGTAATCAAATCATGGATCTAAGCTGTGCTTTCACAAGAATGTCACGTGTCTTCTCCAGATATTTGTTTTTTTTTTTATCAATTTACAATTTTTAAGTATCGTGCAATTTTACAAATTTGTAATGCGAAAGCTCATGAGGGCGGCCAACGCGCGACACGGTGTTACGTAATTCTGAAAGAATATGTATCAATTAAAATAAAACATCGATACGGTTGACAATGAGTGGTCACGTCCGCTGTGTCTCTGCGACTTTCTTTCCATGAGCGTGTGAGAACGTTTTTTCATCATCTTGCGAATACAATAAGACTTATACGCGTCCTTGTTGTTCTCTACCTTGGCAGAGTTCCGTTTGCGGGTGAACCACGATGACGACCGGCGCGGCGGTGATGACGAATTCGAGTTGAACAAACCGTGTTGCGATTCAGTACAGGGTACGAACGCCGGTAACCGTTAACCGAGCAGAGAGGCTCAACCGATGGCAGGCTCCGCTGCCGCTGTGCGTGTCCCATTCGCTGAATATTATTCAGCGGCCGATCGAAAAGTAACGCGCGATCGAGTTGAGCGTCTCTGGACGCGCTGTGTTACACCATGCCTGTAAAGTGTGTCAATAGGAGAACAAACAGACAAATGTGCTTCTCGTGACTAACCCACTCACCAAAAGTCGCTTATAAGGTGCCGGCTGGCCTGTGGAGACTTGAATGCCCGCTCGGGTTTATGATTTGTCGACGGCGAACCTTTTGTCTGGTGAAGGGTTTAATGGATTAAAAGTTAACATAAATGATACTGTGGGGAAGTACTTTAATAAAAGTTAACGGGAATCGAATAAAAAAATTCCTATTTTAAACTTCATTAGAAGTTTGTATGTGGTTTTATTATAGTTATTGTATGTGTTTATATTACGTTTCAGTTAAGTATATATCTGTTTGTTATTTAATTAAATTGTCATATTTGTAAAAGGCAAATGATTATATACTATACTTAATAGCTCCGTGTTTTAATATTCTTATTTCAAGCATACTTAATAATTTTTTGAACGATGTAATTCTGAATCGATATTACAGAATTAGGTTGCATTTAAAATCGTTTCTACAGAAAAGGTAATTCTCGGCTTATCGTTAGTAATTGTGTTACACGGTATGAAAAACCTACATTCAAAGTATTAAATCGAAGCTGCGGGGCATATGGTTTACATTATGCGGTAAGAGGCATATCGTGGCTTACGATACGCGCTAAAGAAAACCGTAAAGGTTTAAAGTGCACGAAGAATCCGCTGTTGATGAAAAATTTGCCGCGTTGAGGAGCACATCACGCGGCATTCGTTCTTCCTTTGCAATTTCTCGGTGCCTCGCAGCTGGTGCGTGCTACTCGGCGCGGCGAACGGAGATTAATCCCGAACGTCCACGTAATCGTCAGATACCACCTTTTATGCCAGTGCAATCACGCGACAGTTCCTTTCTACTGCGCGACGGCGACGGCGACGGCGTCAGCAGAAAAGTCCCGTAATGCGACGTCCGTCGCCGTGTCGGTGGCCCGCAGCTTGTCGCCCCGACAACCTTATCGACTTAGGTAATTAATACCGGTCTGGGTGGTGCAGGTCGGAATGCGGCACACAAACTTCTCTGGATCTGTGCTCGATACCGGAACGTCGGTTCTCGGAAATACCATCTAGAAACGAGCGAGCGTTGTAGTGTTTGCGTGAACGAGTGACACGTTTGCGCTCAGTTGCGGCAATAGTACTCGATACGAGGAGAATGAAGTGGTGCAGAGGATTAAACGAATTGTTGACATTATTACCTCTTTATTTAAAGATATATTTAATTAAAGATAGTAACTGTGGGGAGGCAAATGGGGAGACAAATATCTTAATTTTTTAGATAGATCTTCCTCCTTGTGATTTTGCTATCACAGTTTACACAAAATATTATTTGGTAACTAGCACAAACGGATGATAATCATCGGTGCTGCGTATTTCACCGTCTTTCTCACCGAGTTAAAAATAAATTTTCCGTTAATCGAGTGGTCCGGTCACCTCATTTGATTAACGAATTCCTACCGTGAAATACTCGGGTAAATTGCCGCCGCAGCATTAAGTCGCATACCGAAACGTGTCGTGCCGTTGGAACTTGCATTGTTGCATTGCATCATTGCGACGTCATCGGGAGAATTTACGGCAAACTTGAGAAGAATGAAGAATGACCTGGTTGGCCTGAGTTTGTGCCGAGTGAACCGTTGACCGCGCCGGCAAAAACCCGGGGAAAATGGCGGAATGCGACCGGTTCGAATCGACTCGCTATCGAGTGGAGGAAGTGCTCCGTCTCGTTTCCACCGCTTTTCCAAGTCGGCTAACTCCTTCTCTTTCCTTCGCGCCGTCGTTATTTGTGTCGTACGTCAGCCACTGTTACTAGTCGCGCGCCGTGCTGTGTAGTTGCGAGAAAAGAGGAGACTTCGATGCCTGATTGGTAATGTCGCGCCAAGTTGAATGTACTAGATCGATTACTCTGTTCCATTGACCATCCTGAATTAAACTGTGAAATTGAATGAGTTTAATCGATAAGAATTTCACGTCAAATTACATTAAGTGTAACATATCTTATCTAATCTCTGTGTTTAGAATGACATATGTGAATGATAATCTCTTGAAAATAAAATAGTTAAGTCAGTAACGTGGCAAAGTGGAATCTAGTTCGAGATAAATAAACATAATTAAATATACGGCGTGTGATCCATCTGATCTTATTATTTGAAATATTTCTTCAATTGGAGAGAGAGAGAGAGAGAGAGAGAGAGAGGGGGGGGGGGAGTTTTTTGAAGAAACCATAAATTCATAGGAAAGATTATATAATAATTATAATTTTCGTTTTATATTTTTGATCTTTTGATAAAATTATGCTAAAAATTTTGTAATAGTAGAATGAGAAATAAAATAAGTGTTCGTCAGTTTTTCTAAGCAGAAAAATCTTAGGAAAATCATATGATCTTTCTCATTACTGTTAGAACATTATCTAGCCGGATGTGTTCTTTCCACGCATGCATCAGTCAGACATCTCATGGTCGGTGTCGTGTAGGAGACATTTGTGCAGTGTCGCGATGGAGGCTGTTAACCTTATCCGCGGCACGGCGTGGCGGCCATTGTCTTCGTTTTCGCGATTACTATAAGGCAACGTTACATACGATACGGCTAGGCTATCCATTTAATAATTGACTACCAGCAAAACTCTTTGTATTCGCGCAATACTTACGTCCTCGTGCGCGTGAAGCGTGTAACTTAATTCTTTCAAAAAGTTTCTTTTTTAGTAGAAAACAACATTCGAGATATAAAAAAATGAATCTGATTTGCATAATAATGCACATAATATCCTAAAATGTCTTAAAATTGTTCAAGTATTACTGATAACTGTAAGAACTGTAATCTTTATTTCTCAATCTTTATCTCTGGTTTTTTCTTTTTCTTCCTCTTGTATAATTTTTTTTCTTAAAATTTATAGGCAGAATAAAATTGCCGAGAAGGTTGGATTTATAGAGATTTTAAATTAAAATAAAGAGATAATTAACTAAAGATTCTCGATAAAGAAATTAAACAAATAACAACCGACAAAGGGAGCATTACATATTGCAGAAATATAATTATATAATTTTATATATACGCGTGCGCTTACGGTTCTATGTGCCTCTTTGGTCCAGATTTATCATTTCCCGTTTTGCCTCTTTGCCTCTAGTTTATGCCATTGTTACCGTTGCAGCGCTTTGTTTGCATCGTAATAGAATTGCCTCTTATAGCAAGCTCAATTATCTCTACTTGAACGTTGCCCAATTTCGCGTAATATTTGTTAAAATGATGATTTGTCTCGCTGCGATCTTTATGCAACGGGAAATTGGCGCTTGCTGAAATATCGCTGAAGGTTAAATGGGAAATCTTATCACGCGATATATTCTAATTACGATCTCTTACGACGATTAAGGTCCATTATTATGCGATATAGAGGAACGTGGCGTGCTTATTTATGATCATGTTCACGGATAGGGCGTGTTTAAGATCTCAACGTATTGGAATTTCAGGAAATCCGCGATCGCAGATAACTTTTTTACATCTCGTCGTCCGCGTTTTAATTATTAGAAAACCGTGCGCGTATCAATTAACGGTAATTATGGCCAAGAATATTCCATGTTATATGATATCGTTTCGACCGCCGTATCCTGGCGCATAGAATTGATCAAGCTCTTCGTTAATACACAGTATACGTCAGTGGAGATCTCTCGGAATGACGTAGTGTATATTAAGCGCGAGATTGCAAGCTAGTGGTGGCGGATTAAATTGAACGTCTGATCCTCGAATGAGATCGAAGTTTTTCATGACGACACGTAAAAGTTCAGTAGAAGCAGATGATGGAATTTTATTTCGAGAGATGTAATTTCAAAGTAAGCTTAAAAGCAGGCGCTGTATCTACTAAGAGATTAATATCACGTAAATGTGTTGCTCGTAATAATAGTTTGAAACCTGAGCAGATTACTAGTGCAATATATTGCATTGATGTTAAAAATGCGCCTGTAAATTTGCTTATAAAATTAGAAAAAAGCATGAAAGATTTAAAAAGAATGTCTGAAAGGGACGACTCCTTGAACAAAAGTATATTATTATTACATGACATTTGTTTAAATTTCTTTCTCTAAAAGCAAGGATCAAATATTCAACTTAATTTGTATTTGCCTGCAATTTAAAGATTTAAACCTAGAAAAGAATTGTAATGAAGAGGATGAATCAAACATTGTTTAGATGTTTATGTTTCAAATCGTACATTACACACGTGAGATGAACGTAATTGCTAGTGTAACATAATAGGATTAATTAATATTTGAACGATAATGCTCAAGTATTTTTTCTCACGAGTATTAATTTTCTGTTAATACTTCGGGGAATCATAATTTCCCATTATCATTTTTCCTTGTAAAGGATTATAGAAGTGAATTGAACGCTTAACGAAAACGGAAGTTGGCTCGCACGTATCATGATTATGATCCATGAGAAACTGATACATCTAAGTATGGTCCTATCCTCGGTGACCTGTGGTAAACGGAGCGTGAACGTTAGTCTGATCGACGACGGTAAAACCATTACCGAGGGCGGCACCAATTTGTTATAAGAGCAAGAGCAAGCCGACACGCACATTTGTGCGTACGCGTATATGTAGAGAGGAAAGGCACTTTAGCGGAGAGGACAGCGACTTCCCTACTCAAGACAGCACATTATGAGCTCACTTGCGCGTTTCTGATCGTGATTATTTATTTGGTAGATCTCTTATCTTGGCGCACGAGCAAATTGCCTGCTTTCTTTGCATCTGGCAAGTGCGTATAAACATGCTCGATACAAGTGCATATCAATAAAATAAAAGAGTGATATGCGTGTGATAAGAGGACGCGGTTAACAAATATCCCCGACGGTTATTGATACTTTTAATATCTACGTTCTGATTGATATACATACATAATATGCTTGGATCTAGATAAATAGGTTCTTACAATAGTCTCTTCTTCAATCTATACATGTTATTTTATAATTATTTTCGCGTTTAAATTATATATACGCGTATGGTTTTTACAAAAATCAGAAGCCTACACAAGGATTGCTATTTTGGGTAACAGATAATGACGGATTGAAGAATTTGCTTGTGTCTCATTATCTGTTCAAGTTACTTACAATTAGTAATAATACATCCGTGCGTGGGTGACTCTCTGGCATCAAGGCCATTTTCGCAACGACGTCGGATTTCGAAGGCTGGTTTACATACTTTCATCGCGTTTCTCGTCGCCATCGTGGAATTGAAAGATATCGCATGAAATTCGATTAAATTTTCGTGGAACAGGATTTCGTGCAACAACATTAATATTAATTCTCTTTTTTATATATTATGTATACGATTTTATATGTATATGTACAATGTTTTTAATTATTCGTATTTTTGATAAAATGGAAAAATGGAAAAAATTCTTTCTTTTTCATCGTGTCGTATTACTTGCATCAATGTTAGATGATTAATTTCCGAGGTAACATTTATTTTACGGAATAAAATTTCTGATTTACGAGATAACTATATTTTACTTGTCGCTTTAATGATAAATTGTATATAGATGTAGCTCGATTACTCTCGGGAGAACTGCAGCTCTCTATAAGTGAAAGTGTATATTGTCGCGCGGTGATACATTAAATATTCCAATGTCTTTGGTGTCGGTACACCGTATTTATAAATTATGCGATACGATGTATTGAACGTTTACGAATAGCACGAAAGCAAGTATCGCTTTACGCGATGCGTGTTACTCGGATGATGCAGCGGCAATGCAACGTCGATACGCGCGATGAATTCCTATCGAAATCAGCCCTCGATTCGCCTGCCAAGACGGTATACCGTCATCAACGCGAGAGCGTAACGACGATACGTCTCTTTGGGCACGCAGTAATTAATTGATCCAAAACCCTAACCGATAGCTAACTGGGTCGTGGAAAAACGCAACTCGCCGATACGAGATGCAGTCAAAGCGGTCGATTTACCAAGATAACTTACCTCGAATAGTTTTACTTTCTCATGCGAGGAATATCACGAAACGTGAATCATGTCGAGCGTAAAGGCCTATCTAGATGAACCAATTTTTAGTATCTTATAACACTATTAGAATATCACAATTTTAAAATGTAGCTTTTATCTTGCCCTGATATTATAATTCGAATGAAAATTTATCGAAAATTGGTTTCTTTAATAGTTTTATTATTTTTAACGATCCTTTTCAAAATTAATTGCTTAGAACTCGAGTGCTTTACGTTTCCCTTATAAGGAGTCCCAGTGGAGCCCCATTCGCTTTCGCGAATTTTTGTGTCGGCGATCGCGTGCGTGCATTACGAGAGGAAAGGCGTCGATGGCATTCCGTGCGTTCGCGCATATAAGTATGTTAGATAGTATGCTGAGAATAGACTGGGAACGTGCGTACGCGCGGCTATCACGAAAAAAAGAGATTGAATTCCGTAGTAATTTGCATGGTGTTTGCATGCCATTAATACGAATGCATGTACGCGGCGCGGGCGCGGCGTGCCTTCGATCTTGCACATCGATCGCGCAGGGCCCGGCCCGCCATCGCCGTCGCCAGCAGCAGAATACGAGAGTCGAGAATCGATCTGGAGCGCTCGCATGGCATTTATGTATAGTACACTGTCACTGCGGATCGCTTCGTTTAAAATAGGCGTCCCGCTCACCTGAATGCATTCTCGAGGCTGAGGTACGCGAGAGGCTACTATCACTCCACTTTTATCTGCGGGAGAAAATACTTTCGAATTATTTCATTTCTGTTTATTAATTCGTTAATGATTCCATGGGCTACATTTCGCAGAAATATCAACAGTTGAAGTTAATCGTGCGTGCACTTGCATGAACTACTTAACACAGATGTCCAGCACGTAGAATTTTATTCTACGAATATAAGTTTGCCTCTGAGAATATACATTTGAATTAATCTTGTTGGAGAGTAATCAATAAACACATCTCAGCGATGAATTATTAATTGAGTACTATACGTAACGTGTAAAAGCTGTGTGCACGGTTCCAAGGAAGTGTTACGAAAATACCTTTGACGGTTCGAAGTCAAAGGTTATAAAAGCGGACAAAGAGGAATGATTAGAAGAAAAGAGACTGCGAAGAGCGCGAGAAGAAAAGAAGGAAAGAGAGAAACTCTGAGGCTGCTTGCGAGGAATGTTTACGCATGTACTGTACGTAACGAATCGCCGAAGAGAGGCCACTTTCATGGAGCGAGGAAAGCCGTCTACCTACATTGTGCATGGCAGACAGGCTACACCTGGTGTCACGCACAGTGATTGTAGCTTTTCGTGTGCGATTAAGACAATAGAGAATGAAAACTTATTGTACATTTTTTTTTTCAATCTTTCGTTATCAAAATCATAAATTCTTTACCTTCTCTCTTTCTTCTAGATCGCTTTGTCGATTAATTAATTAGGAATTATATTTTGTCTTTTGAACAATATTAAAACGAATTATATAAGTAAAATTGGAAAAAATGGATATTAGTATGATATTTAATTTGGAGATTCGAAATTTTAACAAGTACAATATAAAATTAGGACAAATTTCAATAACTCGCGGACGTACTCCGAAAGTATTTCAAGAAGAGATAAGTTCTCAGTGGAATGCGCGGTCTGCTTAGTCTAACGTCGAAGAAAACACGAAAACACTTGGGACATCTGATTTTCAGACGCACGCGAGAGCGACTCGGGTTTCACGAGGCAGGAAACTCGTTCGTTCATTCGTTTCCTTGCTTGACGTCGCGAGAAAAGGTAACAGTGAAGGAAGAGCAGAGCCGTGCCATCGTATGATAAATGCGAGCTAAATAAGGTCCACGAATTTCCTCGTCATAAGGCGGTCACTCGAGCAAGACCGACCGCCACGCGTCGCCGTATGATATAAACATGGACCAAATAAGGTCTTTAAATTTTCTCGTAATAAAGGGCTCGCTAGAAACTCGTGAATGGAGTTCAGTTCTTAACTCATTGTCAGCCTTGACGAGGTCTGAAAACAAGGATGGAGAACTTGTTTGGAAAAGCACGCTAGCAAGATTTCAAGATTAGATCTGACGATTTCTGTCGAAAATATATTAAATTTTGATTTATTCCAATTGCGTGATTCTGAATGTAGCGGAAATTAAACTGCTAAAAATCATTGAAAATTATAAGATAAATATGATAAATTACATGTAAAAGTATAATCTATGCTCGTGTAAAAATTAAAGATAAAGAATATCGTTAAATTTCTAGCACTGCAATATGCTATTTTAAAATACAGATTTGATCTTTTACGTTTATAGGTAAATGGTTATTTTTCTCTCTTAATCTTCTCGAATCTTTTATTGAGATATATGTATATCTCCGAAGAAATATTTAAAAGATATTATAAGGAAAAAGACAATACTTATTGTGAATCATTAGATAAACATTTCTCTCCCGGTTTCAATGTTGCTAGATTAAATTTTATATAGTACAAAAAATAATTAAAGTGTGATAATTTTGTGGATATAAATGTTTTACAATTTTTGCATGTCAGCAAAGTGATATTGAAAATGTTCGCCAGTAATCCAAGGTCCCAGTAAACTTGTACATACATTGCCGTAATCGATCATTAGCGGCGAATTCATTTCAGTAAAGAATATTCCGCTAATTCCGGCTTACAGTCGAGAAGTCATCTCAATGGTTGCGTTGGCCAAGTAATTACTCACACTGGCTGTATATCATTGACGCGCAATAAATTGTATTTTATTCAGTTTAGTCCGCTAGACCCGCGAACGCTTGCCCACATGCTTAACAATGACCAACACTCGCACGTAACATGAGGTACGTAATGTACGGCCTATAAACTGCATTTTTCCGAGGAGCGAGACATAAACGCGACCGCGACGACTAGCTCTTCTTAGAAAGCAACGTCCCGCGTCAAGGAACTTTATTAACGCATGCTGAATTTTTATTCGTGCGACCTCACGCGTGCTAGACATTCTGGTGACAGGACTTGTCCAACTTGTGTTTTTTTTTTTATTTTTTTTAAGATGCCGCATAGCCGACCTAAAAGCGATCTCACTGTGTATTAAGGTCACTTCCGCTTCCTGTATTTAGCGGTCGTCTGATTCTCAGCGGACGCAGCATTACACATACGGTTATTATATGGAACAAATAGAGATATAATCAGGCGATCGTGTTTAACGGTAAATACAAAAGTACAAATGCAGAGCTCCAAGTATGATTGTGGCACAAGTGACTTTTCACTAATTTCGCGCTAGACATAATGAGTTAGAAAAACGCACGGTGTCGGATTATATACACAACGTTGCGAATATTATTTAAGTCTATTGTAACGGTATCACCATTGCTCAACGATGCGTCAATTATTAATAGCGCTATTTCACATGATTGATGATGAGAAAGCTTGACCGCTCATTTTCAAGTATAGGTATTGTTAATATTATTTAATTTGAGATATTCATGATATGGTGGACTGCATATTGCTCGATAAAGGAAGTTATATATTTCTAACCATTTCAAAAGCTCGTCTTGCTTCGCGAAGCCCCTGAAAATAGACGAGACAAGAAACGGCCAAAAAGCAAGTTGCTTCGAGGCGGACGTTTCCTGAAATCATCAGGGTTATCGTTCGCTGATTGTTTTCCGATCTTCGATTGTCTCGAATACTCGAGCTGTAACATGAGACATCTCGTCGAATCTTCGCGGAATCTAAAAATGTATCTTTCGCGGAGTGAAATCGTGATTTGGATCGAATAGGTATCCAAGTTTAACGATATCAAATTTTTGCTTTTATATAGATTTACGTTATTAATTATTATTCATATTAGAATATGTTTATTTTATCTCATAATTAAACTGATTAAATTGATCAATACCAATATAATATAATTGAAGTAAATAGAATATTGAAAATATAGGCTTTTATTTCTTTGCAATAATGAGAGTAATATTAATTAATGCCGTGAAAGTACTAGTCTTGAAGTTACACTTTCATGTATAGCCTTGCGATTAAATCAATTGCATATATTAGATGTTTTGAATTACGGAAGGAAAAGTTTAGTTTTATCATAAAAAAGGGTCATCAGGAACACTCACTGATCTAAGATCTAAGATGTGTTGCCAGTTGCCAGTTGGTCGGGTTGCTCGATATGAAAGTGATCGGAGGCCCATGATAAAGCTACAAGTAGGTCAGTGCAGTGGGGCTCGGACTGGTCCCCGAGATACCATAAAATTTCATTTAATTTTTGTATCTCGTCGAAAGTCAATCTTACTTTGTACGTCCGGTCCTTGTTCTCCCGCGCCAAGCCTACTTCCGCTGGAATCCGTAGCCACTTGTTTTACTTGATTTTGCTTTCCTATTCATCCATTGAACGATTACTAGGTCAGTCATTGAAATTTGTTCCGTTATTGAGCTCTTTCGTAGCAGTCTCTTACGTATTAATTATTGTATATAATTCCAATTGATGTGCTCCAATTAGAAAATTAATTTTTTATTCAATCAATAGAGAGATAATAAGAAAATATTAATAAGAAAATTTATTATATTTGGAAATATATATATGTGTGTGTGTGTGTGTGTGTGTGTGTGTGTGTGTGTGTGTGTGTGTGTGTGTGTGTTACACGTGGAATTTTTATCTCCACATAAAATAATATAAAAACAAATGACATAAATTAATACAGAATAATGGCAATTTTGGTTGTAATAATTTTTATAATAATTACATGTTGTAACAATAAACAGTTTTGATTCTACGTCCGCGCGCGCGATACTTTCAGATAAATGGGAAAGCCTAATCAATTAGTATCTAATTTTTCCCTAAAAATTAGTCTCGTGTTATACAACAACAAATTGCTCGTCCATTATCTTAATAGTGCACGCTCGGTGGGCTAATCGTTTGTATTATGACGTTAGGAGATTCGCCGTGCACTCTACTCGGCGGTCAATCAGAAATGCAATCAACGTTCGTAATTATAACGCGTAATTCGCGATACTTTCGTAACCGCAGCGAGCTCGGCAAATAAATCCTTCTCCGCTTCTCTCTTATTTCCGCGCTGCGCCAGCAGCACTGACAGCAGGCAGGGGAGGATTCGCGTTGTTTCTCCACGACGAACGTCCTTGTTGCCGTCGCCACGCGGAAGAGACGCTCGTGTCCATTCTGTCCCTTTTTATTATCGCAATTTTAGCATTTGTTATCCGGCACAAGATTCCTCATTAAAAACCGCAGGTAAATATTTATGTAACGCAAGATGTAATTTTAACAATGAGAGGAATTTTAAAAAGAAAATAGAGATGTAGAAAAAGGAAAAGATAGAATTTTTGTAGAAAATAAAATAATAGAGTACTTTAAGAGAGAAAAAGGAATTATGATCGAAACATAATTCAATTTCTATTTTAAAAGGTCTGTCCAACTGCAGTTGAAAATTTTAAACCTATCCAACTTTTTATTCTTATTTCTATGATATAAAAATAAAAGTGTTGAGATCTTTTCAAATATCATGATCCGAGGCTGCTTCAGACTTAAAGAGCTCTCTCGCCATGCTTTCCGCCGGTCACTTGTTCCGTGTGTATGTACTCTAACGCGTTCCGATACGTGCCAATTTCACGCTTCGGAGCCCCCAGTTCTCCGCCTCCAAGTCGCCCTACGATTTCTTCTTACCTTCTTCGCGCCGCGGCCGAGCAACATGTTATATATTTACCGTCCATTCATTCTATTCCGCGACCACGTCCACGGTGCATTTCATTATTATTTCATTTACGCTGTTCTCGCGCCTTTCGCAACCCGCGCCGTCTCAATCGAGTGATTGTGCTAACTTGTCAGAGGATACATCGCGTATCGCGCTGTTCATCGGGATTCGCACTTTCCCAACTATCTTTTCGAAATACAGAACGAGCGGCGGTGATGTTGCGCGCACGATGCTTTATAAATCTTGTTGATTTATCGTTGCACCGTCATTCGCTAAATAGTGTCGTATTTGTGCGTGCGCGTGTGCTTCGTTTGCGAACGCGTTGTTATACGATAATATTTTCTTTGATAAGTTTCTATTTCTTTCGTAATGTCGCAAATCTTGCTACTACAAATCGCGAATACGTCGGATACCGTTTATTTTTTAATCCTTCTCCATCGGATGATTGAAGAATATTAAGAAAGAAAATAATTCTTTTTTTAATGCTTGTGTAATTGTTTTATAACTATTCGGACTTTTACATAATTTATATTTAAATTTAACTAATATTTAAACGAAAAGAAGAGATCTGTGTTGAAAAAATCCAATTCAAACACATTGATAGCCGTCGGAAGATCTAAACAGATATCTGAACAACTTCTTAAGAAACTTATGCAGATTAATTTTACATGTCAAGGAAGATAGACCGTTGATGTCTAGTTTTCCAAATTTCCTTCGCAACAACGACCGGAGTTACGCACTGTTGCGAAGATCACCGGTGCATCAACGGAGGATGCTGTGCCGCAATATCTCTGCCGGAAAGCACCGAGGCGCGACTCGAACGAGATAAATCTCCGTAGTTACGGAGAAAGAGAGAGAGAGAGAGAGAGAGAGAGAGAGAGAGAGAGAGAAAGAGAGAGAGAGAGAAAGAAGACCATTATTCGCTTTCGTGTCGTTTGACGTACGCGTGCCGATCGCGCGGCAATTTCATGCTTCGCGTCATCGAACTCTCCCCCTCCCCCCGATCGTCTTCTCGCCCTACGAGATATATCCATTCTCGCGAAAGGCGATCCGTTACCAGCTTTCGACGAACCTGTCGAGAATGGTCATCTGCCAGCGTTGTCTCGCCGGCCTTTTCTATCTGTTACCGCTCTCGCGCCAATCTCGCGCTCTGTTCCATGCGCAACTTCGATAACCGTTCCTCTCGAGAACCGTTATCGGCTCGACCTAACCATCACTTATCGAGATCATTCGACTTCACCGGCATTTGTGAAAACAAACTTCCAAGACTCCACTAGAGTATTTCGATGATCCATGGCAGATACGAGTAATGGACGATGTGTGGTTAATTGACTGCTGAGAAAAGAATCTCTTAAATCCTGAATAAGTCTCTATTTGATAGTCAATTAACCACTGGATCGTCACTCAGTAGCCGTCGACATGGTCCTTGAGAAAGTTAATGTGTCTCAGCCTTCATGTTAGCTTTCATCTTTCCAGCTTGCTCTGCTTTGATGCTGATGCCTTTACTCATCGATCTCTTTTTTTTCCTTGGAGTTGATATTTACTACGGAATATATGCCATTTTATTTGTATATATATTGTTTTAACAGATATTAACGGATACAAAATTATATCGTTTATATATAAAATAATATATCAATCGTAAACAAGGAACAAAAATATGCGTGTAGAAAACGAGGCCTAATATTCATTGGTAGTTGTGCTGCGACTTGAAAGTAGAAGAAAAGAAACGTTGCAGCCGCAATACTTACATACATTTTCGCTTTAAAATATGTGATGTTATTAATCAAATAAAAAGCAGTGATACTTTCTATTACGTATTTGTTTAAATTATAAGATGATAATTTAAATATCTTGAAAATATAATGTAATAATAATGAACATATGAAATAATTTATTTAATAATCACATAAAATATGTCGTTAAAACGTAATGATTATTAATTTTATCAGTTGAAAACATTGCGATTTCACATTCGTTCCACTGTCACAATTACCTCGATTAGCTATTGTATGTTTAAAAACATTAGTCATATATTTTCTATCAATATCAATCATAGCAGAAATTATGTTAAAAAGATATATTCAATAAAATATAGAAAAAGAATATGCTAAATCATAATTAGAATCTGTAAAATTCCTTTTTTCAAATACATTTTTGGATTTGTCGGATTTAATTATATGGATTTGAAATTGCTTTTCAAAAGGGAAAATAAAGTTTTATATCATATCTAATTATGATTCTATTAATAATTATTATGCTTTAATATTTTTCGTGAAATTTGTCATATATTTCTTTTCTTTCAAGTGGTTAATATGAGCTGTTATTTCGGATAAATGTTAAGGTTGGATTTATATGCAAACTAAACGATCTATTCGGAGTCTATTTTATTCGAAATATTATAATAAATAAATTTATTGTCAAGAATTTGATACAGAAGAAAAATTTTAAATCTACGTCTGATATTTCTAGTATGTTATGGCAATTCTGCTTGCAGTTCTGTACCGCATAAGTTTATTGTATAAGGCATCCAACACTGCAACGGCGCGACGCGACATTGCTTAAATAAAAATCAACGTACACCGCCACGTTGCATGACGATGAGTGCCAGTCGGTGCGGATTAACAGTACTCGGAGTATGTTGTTCACGTTGTCCTTCGAGAGGTGTGTTAACCTACATTAACGGCATGCCGCATGTCGCGCGTTTTCTTCCGGAAGATGAGTCGTATGGAGACTTCGGTCGGACTTTCGTAATCCGTAGATCTTGCTCGTGGAAAGTGATGAAGGACGAAATCCGTTCCCTCGATCTTTCTTGTAATTACCATAACTTCTGCATGGAATACCGCTTGATAGTAATATCAATTTTTGTTATTTTTATGGACAGATGAATAATTAGTGACTGCGAATTACTTGCAATTTCATTCGTTTTCTCTAAAGAAACTTAAACTCGCGTTTCAAAAATTGTTCTTAAGTTAAAGTTGTTGATAACTAAAAACTGGTTTTTTTTATTGAAATGTACATTATAATTTCTTAACTATTAGATAAGTGAAGGTAAGAGAAAAATAATAAGAAAGACGCGCAACATAGTAATATATCTTTCATAGACTCTGTAATTTTCTACATATTTTAACTTCAACTAAATGATAAACGATGTTTCTTTCGTGATCTTTTACGTTGTGGCACATTGCACGTTATTGCATATATGCTGGCATCGTCGGATGAAAGATTGACACGTTTTTATTCCTCTACAATTTGCGTCAATGATTACTTTGAGAACATAATTAGTGTGCATGCGACAAGGTTAAAAGATGATCGTACAGCATGGATAAGGATTATCTGCAATAAGAATCCGTGACCGTGTGAATTTTTACATTCGCGGCGAAAGAAAATCTCTATCGTTATGTAAATAATGGCGCGATTTTTTTTTTGTAATTCTAGAATATCTGATTTCACATCTCTCGTCACCATTGTCAAGATAAATTACGTTATAATGATCTGTGTGTGACTAAAATTACAGTAAATTTTATCATTTTATATTTGCATTCTTCTCGCTCTCCGTAGTCTGAGAATCGTCAACAGCTGTGCCTCTGTCGTTTTCAGATTTCCGTCCATGCATTCGATTGCCGTTGAAGGAATTTAAGGGACAAATGTCTCGTTGCGTAAACTTATTTAAGATTTCGCATGACGATGATTTGTTGAGCGTTTTGGGTAGACCCGCGCGCCGCTGATTGCCATACGGTAACGACATAATTGTCTGTTATGCGCGATTTCCTCGACTATTACTTTTCACCGCGGCGATTTATCGGCGATGTACAACGAGCTGTGCACACCGTGCGAATACACATGCCTCGGCTCCGCGGCTTACACGGTCGAGGAAATGCGCGATCTTTCGGTTTTACGGTGGATTACATCATCATCGTTGCTGTCCTGTCGCTGATTACTTGTGACGCACGATCGCACAACGTCATTACCGCATCAAACATATATACAGGATGTTCCACTATCATTTCTATTTCTCATTGATAGCAAATCTTTCGAGGAGTTTAGAAGCAATTTATTCCTAGCGAAAGTTCGATAATAATTCATTTCCTGGAGTTTTCTAATTTTCGAGTG
The DNA here is from genome assembly GCA_928718305.1 of Tetramorium bicarinatum. Lineage (NCBI taxonomy): Eukaryota > Metazoa > Arthropoda > Insecta > Hymenoptera > Formicidae > Tetramorium > Tetramorium bicarinatum. Next base: position 17,022,484 of record OV788327.1, read on the forward strand.
TATATTTGGTCAGTTAATCAAAAAATTAAATCAACAAAACTCTAATTACTTTCTTTAATTTCTGATGTTATGTAACTTCATAATTAAAATAATATAAAATTTATTTTGATGAGAAGAAAAATTGATTTTGTAAGTGTAAGGATTTTTTTAAGTATTTGTCAGTGAGAAAAGCAATACTTCTAGCTTTGTATTTGTCGAATCGCTATTTTCGTTTAATGCATCAGGAATAGCGTGATTTGGATCAGTTTTGTTCTGCAACGTGTAATTATGGGCTACAACAAGGTAGTCTATTTTTTGTAGACGAGGGGGACGCGACAGATGGAAAGTATCGACGGCGATTTCGAGGCCCTGATGATAGCCCAGTGTTATTTAGTTCGTTTTGCAATGTCTACTCCCTTCGGCAGTTTCTCTTGTTGCCTCGGCGTTAGATCTTAGACGTACCGTATCATTACGAAAGCGAATAGCCGATTATTGTCTTTCGGCGAGTCGCTGCTCCTCTTTGTTCGTTTTCAGTTTTGCAATTCATGAAATGCCATTCGCATTCGTGCAGCTTGAGTAATACGTTTTCATTTGTGCTTCCACGTGTGGGAAATATATTGCAGTTCATTTAAATGTTAGAAATACAAGAAAGAAAATATTAGAAATATAAAAACGTTGATAGAAGAATCTAATTATCACCGGATTTATCGTTCATTTATCGTTCACTACGTGTATTTCAAGTTTACAATTGTCACGATACAAATTGTATTGCGTGATGAATCCCAATTGCTATATCACGCGATTGTTCTTGCTTTCCTTCCGAATTTAATGAGCATCTCGCGGTTTTTTCTCCGCGATGTCACGCAAAAATAGCTCCACAGTCCCAGTTTTTACGTCTGTCTTGTTATTACCGGTGTGTTTACTCATACATTGACGAGCAAGAATCTCGGGAATGCATTCCACGGTCGTAATGCGTCGACTCGGTCGGTGGCTTCGCTGCAGACATCTTTATTTGAGCTCCATGCGTACGTGAATGCAGTTCGTGCAGGGCCGCACTCGTGAGGAACAACGGGTTCCGCGAACTGTAGCGAATTTCACAAATCAGAGCCGTAATGCAAATTTAAGATACGCTCTGTGGTTAATGCAGATGTGCATCGAGCGAAATTCAACAAGACTGAATGATGCCATTGCGCGACTTTAATCATAAATACCGTAGGAAACTGTACTTGTATTTTTATTCTTGTTTAGTTAGAGATCTAAATAAATAAAAATTAAATTAAGATCGCTGCCAGAATTTCGGATGGGCTACATTTATCATGAGCGTGCATTGTAACACAATCAATGATAATTCATCGTTAGATGCTCGCAGTCGCGATTGTTTTTTTTTTCTCAAACAGTTACCTGCTCTATTTATTTGATAGTCTCTTGCTCTGTTAATTAAATGCTACCGAGTCACTCGTACATCGCGTTCCCTCGTTTGTGGAATTAATTTGTGGGGCTCGTTTGCATCGACTGTTAGTCACAGACCGTTGAGCGGTTTATACTCTTATTTACAATCTTCGTTCAACAACGATACATATGAATCTAGTGAGATTCACGTGACTCATCTCTTTTTCTGACTTTCTATATTTCAATCATTTCTATACATGGATTCTGTTTGCTTTAAATATTCAAAGCTAACGTAATGTATATTATTTTATTTTTCATACGTGAGGAACTAATATAATTAGCTAATACATTATTTATAAAATTCCTTAATATTTTATTGATAAGTTTAAACAGATCGTAAATAAGAATGAGTAAAATTTTTAAATATTAATTTTGGATAATTGATACCAGGCTCATAATATATATGTTTTTACGTAAGTTTTCTATATAAATGATATCTATTTTGATTTATTAAACAATATACTATATAATTGAGATTTGCAATCACAAATAATATGTGTTGATTTTAAATTAATCCTTTAATATTTAATATTTATATTTAAAATTTTTTATATTTATGCATCTGTGTGCATTATATAATGCAGCTGTGAGGAAGTAATTTTAAAAGTTTTGTAAAAATATATATCTTGTATCTATATAAAAATTAGTTCTATGTCTATATAAAGTAAATTAAAAATGTGAATTTGTAATTTAAAACAAAGTAAGTAACTAAAAAATGACAACTGCAAGCATTACCGAGTGACGAAATCGCGAACGAAATGTCACGTTATGAATATTGGCGGAAGTATATTGTCGAAAATAAATGTCAATTTCAAATGTTATATGAGTATTTAACCAAGCATAGAATCAGCGAGATATATTCGTCTATGCTTGATGCACGTAACATCGAAGCCCGTAACTCCGGTGAATTAACATTTCCTGGACGCTTTCTAGGTCCGGCCGACCGAATATTTCGTCTGGCGCGACGAAAATTGCGCAATCGTGATCTCCTGGTGAGAGAAATTACATGGTACTATTGTCAGGTGCCGCAATTTATCGCGATGATTATGCAAGGAAATGTTGTTTTGCTACCGTCGAACCCAAACTCATCATCATTTCATCATTGTAACGTGGATTTCGCTATAGAGATTTTAATTCAATCAGCATTGTACCTAAATATAACTTTGTGAAACGCAAGTATATGGTATACAGTTAAGCATGGCATAGAATAGAGATTTATTTTACGCTTTGTGATACCTACTACTAAAGAATATCAATAAAAGATATAAAGAAATATTAATTATATAAAGCTTCTTATAAAGCTATGAAAACATTATAAAGTAATACATTATATATTTTATATTATAATTATAAAGTTTTTATAATTCATGTTAAATATTTTTTATTAAAAACCGCTATATTATTTCTATATGAAGACATGTGACAACATTAATGATTATCGATTCATTTAATAGATAATTTTTCCACTAACGGTTACAGATTCGCCACGACTTGAGAATGCGAGATTGTGCGAGGGACAGAGAGGCGCGAAATGCTGGTGCTGCGACGACACTGAGGTCTGCGAGCATCGCAGGAAATGACCATGACGAGCGTAGCTGTCGCCCCGGGTAGCCTCGGCGCACCTCCAGCTATGCTTACCCCCAAGATGTATCATCTGCAACAGAGCCTCAGTCCAACGTCTAGTTCACCCACCTCCGGCAAGGTAAGCCCTCAAAATCGTTGGCCCGAGTATCCGAGATCGGTCCGATTTCTGGATTCGCGCGATGCGATGCGATGCGATGCGATGCGATGCGATGCGATGCGATGCGATGCGCGAGAGAGCGTGTCTGATGTGAGACGCTCTTACGGCGGCGTTTTACGTAACGGGACACAACCGAGGTTGGAATCGTGGAACCTCATCCGCGGTTGGTCATTAGATACAGCCATTGTGGCAAGTTGCGGTGGATTCTTAAGGAGAGCTTTCTTCTGCTATCGCATTTCTCCGCGTAGTCTAATTGCTACTTGCGGAACGAGTCAGGGTCTGAATGGCCGTCTTTCTTATGTCTTCGTACGAAGGAAAGGCCACCGTTTTTTTTCCCGAAACATTTTGCGTAGGGAAAGAATACTTTTACGTAACGAGAGTACGGCGTAGAGCACTTGTGCGGCAAGTATTTAGAGGAAAAGTCAATATCATGGTGCGTTAGAGTTTTTATTTGCAAGAAGCAAATTGATCATTTTACGGATGTTTGTAACAACAGAGAAAGAATGATGCACGAGCCGTGCTGGCGTGTCAAAATAGGGAAAGTGCACTCGGATAGGTTAATTACTAGGTATAAGGCACTTGCATAACGCGAGGATGAATGAACGTGATGTGGTTGCCTATCTCCTGAATCGCAGATTTTTTTCGTATCTCCTGCACTCTTCTTTTGCCTTTATCCTTTCCATTTCGTTCCGCGTTACTCTTGAGTAACATCGACGTTGATAGATGTCAATGTAGAATTCAATCCGATATGTGTCATCGTTATCTCTTCATTATATTATAAAATGAGCAAAGTTTCATACCTATTAAATAGAATAAAGTTAAAAATTGCATTGCCTATTGGACGATTGTTCTATTCAGTTATTCGAAAGTTACAAGTAAGTAATATTTTTATAAAGCTTGATAAAACATGAGAGGATGGAAGAGAGAAAGATCTTTTTCTATAACGTTTTCTTTTACGTAATCGTGATAGCATATTGCAAATTTCTCCGTATATATAATCGCGTTGGTGTTTCATTCAAAGTATTTGCGAGGCTTTTGAGTGGTGTGGAATCTAAAGGCAGAACGAAACGCATCTTAGAGAAGGCCGGATCTATTGCACGAAGCGACATTATGATGTACGTTACGCTTGCTGATCGTAAGCACTTTCCATAACGACGCGACACTTTACCGGATGCTTAATTGCCATCCTCCATCGTACATCGATAAGCAATTTAGTGCTACGCTAATGATTTTTGCCATCAACCGAGAATTGAATCGCTTGAGAAGCGTGAATTGACGTTCACGTTTTACGACGCTCGGGAATTGCACGCCAAGTGCCGCTTAACACTTGCTTCGATAGACAGTCTGCCGGACCATCACCTGACAGTTGAAAAACTCACGGCTTGGGGTTTGCGGTTTGGATTTCTATATTCCTGCTTACATTGTTGCAAGATACTATATTCTTGAACAAAATTTATGGTAGAGCTTGTGGTATTTGTTCTGTTGCGGTTTCTTTTATTTCCATTTAAACAAATGCTAAATTGTTAAATGTTTGGCTCGGAAAGAATTTGTTTTTGAAAATCAAAAATGCACCTAATGTTTAATTATAACAAATGTTATACAGGCTAATCAAAAAGTTATTTGTAATGTCATTTATAATATCAACATCGGTTTATGTAAGATTAAAAATATTATTTGTAATATATGTATATACATATGTATATATATATTTCTGCCTTTTTCTTTACACACTTTGTATATAAAACAAAATATAAAAAGTTTAAGTATTTGTTACAAACCGATAGATTACATCAAGTATTTCTATAATTATTCTTTTCTACTTTCACTATTATCTACTTTATAATTAAAGAAGATATCTTGTAGTTTATAATACTAGTTGATGATTTTAAAATATTGCATGATTTATATTCCAACTACAATTGAATTTGATATATCGTATTGTGAGATGCATGTCACGAAAGAGATAAGTATAATGAATTCGAAAAGGGAAACTTGACGCGACATAAAAGCAGAAATCCTGAAACAGAAAACGTTTCGCGAAGGACGGCTATCACAATAACGGTGCCCATAAAACAGAGGCTACGTGCTTCAGTTCTGTCGCTTGGACAATGGCTCGTCTGGTTTTACCTTAAAACCAGTCGTCGCCGATTATGATATCGAATACTTCGTATTCACGTCGTCTTGGTCGCGATACGCTATATCTTTCCCGAGTTTGCGTTTCTTAGCTGTCTCGAGTGTCAATTGGTTTAGTCGCTGATAAAAGTGCCGGTTGATACTACGCGCGAATATGCATTCTCCGCAAATTACACAATTAGTGTAATTTACATATATTCTATTTTTTAATAGACTTTCCGGTTCTTTTTTTCCGAGCCACAGTATTACATAATTACGTCATTACATCACACGTACAGTGAAAAGAAAATATAATTTTTTAATTAAAATATTTTAATAATGCAATCGAATTAACAAATTAATTACATAAATTATATACGACAAGTTAAATATAGTTTTTTGAAATATGTTATTATATAAGTGTGTTTTTAGTAATTGTAAAATATTATATGCTAAATCGTTAATGATAAAAATTAGATGGTTACAATAAACAAAAAAGCGCGAGGACTCTATTATATTTATTCGCATTGATTTATAGCAGCGCGTTCGTAAGTAATGCAAGAGGATTTATAAGTATCATTACTTGGTGCTTGTAAGTATCATTACTTTCTACCGCATCGACAAGTGTTACGAATGGGGATAAATTTGCGCAATTCCGCGAGTAATTCCGCACGCTTATGCAGCAAAAGGCCGGCCGCTCGCCGCGGAGAGTGATATGCGAATCGAACATTTGCGAAGGTAAGAGGAACGAACTTTACGATCGTTCGTGTATAAATCACCGCTTCCATTGAACATACATATGCTGTAATTACACACCGCACGTATCATCTAATTATCTCGTTTACGGGATAGTTTAAAATTAAATTTCCGGATTTTAAATAGCCACGAAAACATGTATCTGACAATATTATGCTATTTATGTCTAATGTCTGGATTCTTTTCTTTATAAAAATTTTCTTAATATGTTAAGCAAACGTTCGTACTGAGTAGCGTGAGATTTAACTGGATACGAGATCGTAAGAAATGCTTGGAAATTGTGCGCAAAGCGATGATAAGATATATTGTTGCACAGGAATTGTGAAATGTTATTTTAATAGCTACATGGCAATTTCCTCTCTTCTTTGTTAAAAAAAAAACTAACGAGAAGTATCGTCATCGTAAATTTAACATTAAATGGGATCTCCATTTCATTTTTACATCACGCGCGGTCTTCGTCGTGGAAAAGTGAGCATATTGAAAATGGGCAGCAACGATTGTCAACAATTTAATAGCTACGTTTTATGTGAAAATACGGAACCGATGATAATAGAATGCGTTTTTTAAGAACTTGCCGATTCACTAGATTATGTGCTGCTTTTTTCATTGGTAACTACTTGCTTGTTAGCCACTCCGTAATTCAGGATTTGGCGACTCTGCTAGCGGCTCCGCTGCGCGTGACCGGTAATAGTTTATATAACTATTCGAGCATGGTACACGGATTTCTCACAGGCGCGTGACTTTCCATGCTCCTTCGACGAGCGTTCGCCGTTCTTGAGTGCTAGAGCAACTGGTTTAGTTAGTATTTGGCCCACATCGCCGCGAGGAACTTTCGAGACTTTGTTCCCCCGCAATTTCTTGCCTTCGATCGTGACTTTATCTATTTCGAGTCGGTAGTACAATCTAATTTCTTCACTTTTAAAAGAAGACAAAAATCTTGCTTTATATGTACAATATTTTATATATCAAAGCTCTTTCTTCATATCTCCATCAATTTCCATGATGGTTAAATTACCATCAGTCAAATTTAATCGATTTCCTGCATCTTTTTAACAATGGAGATAGGAAGTGGATGGAGGATAAAAAGTCGAGTTTCACTTAACTTTACCTAACGTTTATGGGAACAGCAATAAATGATTAAGAGTCGTTGATTTCGTCGCTTGACCAGACAAGCGCACTCGAGCTCACAATTAGAGTTTTCACGCGTAACCCGATTTCCCCTGCAATGTTTCCTTATCTATTCTTTTCACTGGCATCGCAGATTCTACGGGTGTCAGGTCGTCATCACCGTTGCCGACGCGTGTCGTCTTCAATCTTTAACATCCTCGTTCGTCGTCGTTGCCGCGACAGGTTCTTTGCGAGGTGAAAATTTTGCCGCTGTATCGTAGGCCGCGGAGCGTATCACTTTCCTTTCCTTGACGTAATTTTCACGCAAAAAATAGTTAGATCCCATCTCCTATTGATCCCGTCCTCTCCTCTTCAATCACGGCTAATAAGCGCCTTTTAATCATTCCCGCGATTACGCAGCACCTTTTGCGTCATCGCGGAAGATTCGACGTGCGTAACGACAATCAGGAGATGCGATCGATCGTTAACCTTTTTATCGACAGCTGGGTTGCATTTATCTCAATGTTGCTTAACCAGTTTGACGGAATTTCTTCTTTTCGTTAGGGAGGACGAAAGTTTATCAAGATTCACAACTTTTTAATTTTTCATACAATATAATATTTGATTATATAAATTCTAAATAAAATCATTGCAGTATTTTTAGGCATGTAATATGAATAGAATATCTTTGAATATTAGATTATTTTTCGCTTCGCCTCTCTCTGGTATCAGATATATTTATCGCGAGATGGGAATCTTTATGAACATTATAATTTTTACGATTATCTATCCTTTATTCGAATATAATCTTATTGCGCTGCGAAATATTACGAAAATGATTTATGCGTGTATCGAAACACTCGAGATATGTACCTGCCGTAGCGGCGCGGGCGTCATAACAACGCGTTGAATTTTAGCGTACACGCCGGTGCACACTTGTGCAACGCAGAGACGCACCGGTGGAGTCACAAGGATGATGCCGCCGCGGTGCATCTACCGTGACCCCGGGATGCTCATGCACACGCGGTCGGCTTAGCTACAAGATCGCGTGCGATAGTGCCTCGCGTACGCAACCATCTCTGCAATACCTATAATATAATAAATAACCAAATATACGTATATATGAACGCGCACGCGCGTATATATATTATTTATATAAATTGCAGAATTGTAAATAGTAGAAAGTTCATAATTGATTCAGTATTAGATATGTATACTAATTACCCAGAATTGTTATATGTCCGGATTACCCAATCTAGTGTTATCTTACAAATGGTATGTGTAATTTTAAAATACATTCATTTATTTATTGCCAAGTACTTAGTATCTTAGATATAATTAATAAGATAATTAAATATTCTCTTCATACTTAGGTTACATACGTGATTAACTGTATCAATTTTATAAAATAATTAATAGTATTCTTTGCGCTATATCGAGTATATAAAAAGAAATTGACTAAGTATGTCAATAATATTAAAAATTTTTGTTACGGTATGTAGTATGTATGTATGTACATATATGTATGTACTACATAATAATAGAAATTGTCTAAAAACCAATCTAATTGCTTAACTACATTGCTGCTGCATTCAGTTCAGTCGTAAAATATCGTTTAAATGGGAGGCTGTTAATTTTCCACATTGAGGAGTGATAATTTACATAATTAATAACAAATGACGTATATTTTTTCAGAAAGAAATAAAAGCGGTTGACTTTGCGAATATGAGGCATGATCTTTTAGAAATCAAAGCGTATTTATTCAGTAATAGTCTATACTTGTGAGTGTCATTTTTCCCATTGGTCATAAACAGAAGAGAGAGAGAGAGAGAGAGAGAGAGAGAGAGAGAGAGAGAGGGAGAGAGAGAGAAAGAGCCATCCTCAAAGTTATGCTCTACGACGCGTGAAAAACAACTCGTGCACTTAGCATCACAGAATTGTATACGGTGACAAACATATGTTGGAGCTGTTTTGTTGTGACAATATTTCCTTTATGTTTCTATTTCTTTTATAAATTCTTTTTGAGATACTCAACATTAATTTCAACTGTTACAGTAGTTCGATTTCTAACATTATTATCATTAATAGGCGAAATGAAGAATAAGATGTTAAACTTATTGCGCGGGGATTATTAATTATTTATAATTTATAATTTTAAATGACATCTCACTATTTTTCGAAAGAAGAAATTTCAATTTATTTAAGGAGATGAAGAGATGAGGCAATGGTTTAAGGGAATTCAGTTTTTTCACGCAATTCAAAGGGTTAAATCAATAAAGTCACGATATTTCCGAGGCGAAACATCTGGCTTGCCAGAACATAAAGCCGGGACTCTTGCATTCATCTTTTTCTCTCTCTTCACGCAGTGGCTGGTGGGTTCCGCGGTAACAGGCGGAATGAAATTGTTACCGCAGTTGTGACTGGTATTATGACTATTGCATTTTGCACAATTGCTATGAGCCAATGATATTAAAGTATGGGGACAGAAGCATACCTCGGGAAAGATAATGTCGTTTGCGCGTGGAAGAGGAATAGATAATTTCTCAAACACTCTCCGCGAGTCATCGACCTGCCTGTCATGGTGTATCGATATCCGAGCCGGAAAGGTACGCTTACTTGAGCGTGACAGACGCGTTTCCATCCGGAAAGGTAATTGTCGACATTGAACCATCAGACCGCATTCTAAGGCGACTTTTCGTGATACGTGACGCTGAAACATAAGATATGGTTCATGGATGAGAAATATTACATTATTAAAAATAGCTTTGCAAAAATAGCTTGTAAACTTAGAACTTGAATAATTTTTCCTTACCTAGGAGAATAGAAACTCTTCACAAAATAAAACTTTTGTGAGGAAAATTTTGAGAGTGTTATTAAACTTATTAATATCAGACAAAGAGTAAAATTATTTTAATGCTGTAAATTGAATAATTGACTTACAAATAGTTCGTAAATACTAAGATTTAATTATTTTCCTTGATCGGATTATTTGAAAATGTTATTATTTTGCGAGTGAGTTATGGAAGAAACGATGTTAAGAATCGACCGCGTGTGACCAGTAGTACCATAAGTATTAATTAGTAAGAGGGAGTTTACTTTCCTCCGTGACTACCGTCTGTATCGAGATGACCTCGGGAGATGAGCAGCTAAAATGCACGCGAGTGCTCTTTCACCTGTCCTTTTTTTATTCGTTTTTCTCGCTGGCTCCTCCTTTCGCAAGAATCGTCGCCACTTTTACCGCCGCAACTTGCATATATTTTTTTGTGCGTCGCGTTTCTTATCCTTTTTTCGGATCGCCTTCAGTACGCGTTGCCGTATGAATTAACGTATCTTATCAAAAGCGAGATCTCGTGTTCTTTCAAGGGTACTTGATGCCTATTTCATGCTTTTCTTCATTCAGCCAAGTCGTGTCGGCCAGCATACGCTGGTAAACATCGTGAATTGGCGGAGAGAAAAATCGGAAGGAATCTTGGATACCCGGGTCTTTTTATTTCAAAAGAGAAAAATACATAGATTGGATTGCTTTCCCAAGACTCTTTAACGCTCCGTGATCGATTAGATACGGAGCATTAAAGCTTGGCAGCAATTCGATCCATTTGATATCTTTGTGCTCAGTATTTCTCGTTCTTAGAATAAAATACGTAGGTGATTGACCCATCATTTTTCCTTTAAAAAAGCAATAGAGAAAATTGAGAGTCAATTTTGTGATTTCAGGTATTAAAGTTCCTTGTTTTTTTTTTGTATTCTTACAATTAATTGTATATTTGTTATCTCACAAGTATTGTGCGAAATATTATGTAACAAGTGACAAGAATTCCATCTCTGAATTTTGTATGCACACTAGTATATGTTTCAGTGAAAATATTTTATCTCGTATTCTCTCGAGAGTCTTGTAGACTAACATCGAAGAAGAGCTGGTCGCGAGAAGCACATTTGAAGATATACACTCGAACCGGTAGTCTCTGAAGGAAGTAGTCTTGAAGCTTTCATTGAAAAGGTTTATAAGGCTATATTTATTGTACTAACAAGATATTGCACAAAGAAGCATAAATCGGAAGAATGGCATCGTAGTATATATATATATATATATATATATATATATATATATATATATATAATCATGAAAGAAATATGTCTAATAAGATTATGATAATCACGACATTTCTGAATAAACATTTATTTTACGTAATTGGCAAATCTTTGTGTACCTTAACGCGGAAGATTCCATATATCCGTTTTGGAAATATTCTCAGGGAGAAATTTGTATGTTCTGTACATATATTCTACAAACATGTTCTGTAAATCACATAAAAAAATTTGTTTAATGTTTTAGAAAAGTTGAAAAATTTAATTTATAAGAATGGTGTTCTATTCCATTTAAGAGACATTTTAACTTAAAAAATACACACGAGTGAGATACAAAAAATGAATTAAGGTACTAAAAAGTATATTTCTTATTAAAAAGCATAATATCGTTTTTGTTCTTACTGTCACAAGACAAATTTCTCGTTCGATTCGATCTAAGATCGACTTCGTCAGCCACGCCCGTTTTCGCTTTGCACCTGTGAGTTGTATGCAGACACAATGACCCGCGTCTATGTGTACTCGCTTGCATACGAGCCACTCGCTTATACGCTAGTTTACTTTCTGTTTTTCGACTGGTCGGCCGACAAACGGCCGACTCTTACGTGAGCTTGTGGGACAAGATTTTTACGAAAGTCCCGCATGGACGAGAAAGTAAAGTGCACCTCGCTGTTCGCCCTCAAGGCAGCCGGCTGCCCCATTTTCCGACCTTATGCGCTTCATATATTGCACAGTGTTGCTTTGTCTTTACGAACGCGAAAAATTGAACTCGAAAAACACCGGACAAGTCACTGTTTAGCATTGCATGAGTTAAGTAAATTATTTAGGAATGTTTGTAAAATGTTTGATGAAAATTTATGGTTAATATATCTAATTGTAATTAGTCATAATACATTTATCACACATTTTATCCACAAAAAATTATTTCATGATTAATAGCATTAATAGCAATGTTTATGAAAGAAACTTTCTTATTTCACAATTTTATTACATGGATTCATACTGTTTTGCACTTTACGGTTTCAATCACGTTTGTTAATTGCCACCATTTTACGCATTCTTGAACTTACAATTGTGCTCAGTTTCGACATGTTTTTTATCATTCACGTAACTTAATCTACAATGACCAATATATTAATGAACTGATTTACATCCCACACTTTTATTATTCTTCAATTAATAAATTACTTTTGAAAAAGTTATTATTTTGCTATTTTAAGATAAGAAACGCTGTGTCTTTATTATTATACTTTTAACAAATGAATAATTAATAAGAAATATTCTCTCTTTCTCTTCGCAGTCATTAAATCGTTATAATCTTTTAATAATACGAGTATACTCAATGTCGTTGCTGTTAAAAAACGTAGATGAAGACGCTTTGAACGCGAAAACCGTTATATCAACAGGTGCAATCTCCTGCGGTACCAAATGCAAATTATATCCAGGTGTAAGATAGAAAACATATCGCGACGTTTTTGTGGCAAATGTTACTTTTAATATTTTTCTTCTCTTTAATAAATTTTCACGACTGTATAAGAAAATCTCATACCGAATCAAAAGTAAACGATCTTCTTCAAGAGAAATATTTCGAAAACGCGTAATAATTTCTCGTCAGCAAGCAGAATTGCAAGATGAGTTGCCCGTCTTTCCGCTTGTTTTTCACAATTGCATAAAGAAAAAAAGAGGTCGAGTGCATATCGTGCAGACCTTGTCTGCAGATTGCAGATTAGATTTGGCCTCCACAAGCACGTGTGTTGCGAATAAATCGACGCGCTCCACACTCAGTTGAGATGTAGTTCTCGTTTCGCGTGTATTTTACGTTGCACCAGCGAACTTCGCCGCGAAAAATATATGCGGGTGGATGAGAGATAAGCACGCGGGAAGTATAATTATAAAGCGCGGACTGAACGGATAATAGATTAATTGAATGGATTAGATTAAGAAAATTTCACGAGGCTCATAGAGTTAGTTAACAATATCCTCCAACGTAACGTCGGCCGTCCCGTTCGTCCACGGGAACCTACTTCGATTTAATCGTCGCAAGCGATCTTCTCTTTTGTTAACCGCGCGCGCGCGCGTTAACCGTTGATCACCGCGCGATTTTGGAGAACGCGAATCCCGCAGAATCCCCATTCCGAACAACGCGTAACGGTACGGCGTCGCTCGGCGATCGTGCATCGTGCTTTTTCCTTCGCGGGGGAATTGCAATCCCACGAGGTGTTATCCCACAATCCAATTCCGGGGAAAGAAGCTTTTCCTCCTTCTCTCCAGCAATTTTTACAACCGGGCAATCGTCGACAGCGTCGCAATTTTGCGCAAAACTTGTTATCGCACCCGCGATCGCGACTACGTGCGCTGCTATTTTTTTTTCCATGCGCAGGTTTCCTCGAAGGACTCCTCACGCCGCAGAAATATAGCACGGCAGTTCTCCTCGACGACTGGATAAGTCGCCGAGAACAGTTCTCCAGTTTCTCTCCGTCTTATCCCTCTTCCTCGATTCTCCACAAGCCGGTCTGTCCGCTGACTTTTTCATTCGCGCTTAGACGCGCTTAGACACGAGCCGGACTTCTTGTATTTCCTCACCTTTCTCGAGACGTTTCTCTCTTTCTTTGTCTTTCCTCGTATTTCGCTCGTGGCAGTTTTTCGATAGACAGACAACGGGACAGGCATCGCTTCGTGCCTAACGTCCATTCCTGAGAGAAGTGATTTTAACAAGGCAAGTGACTTCATACAGCGATTTCAGTTGATTGTTGACTTTTTCGGGATGTGCTATTTCGAGTTTTGCCTTCATCGTCGTTTCTCCTCGGTGATTTTCTTATCTCCTCTTACAACATAATGCTTCGTGCAGGAAATTCATTATTGCGACAAAAACATTCGATAGAAAGAAAAATATCTTCTTACAGATAAAAATATATTGTTGACTGCAAAAAAACTCGTAATACTTAAAAGTAGAAAATAAATTATCGTTCGAAAACCTTCAAATATATCAAAACGGGAATGAAATTACTGCCATTCATAATATATTTAATTCGTAAATGAATTATAGTTCATATCTTTTTAGCATTTTCCTTTTTTTACCTTAAAACTCATATAAAAAATTTCTATTTCCCTGGAAATATACATTAATAAATCATCTGTTCTTTCGCGATAAACGAATAAAACTATCTAGTGTACATATACGTGTACAAATACTAGCCTCTCTCCTCGCGCGCGCCTTTGATCTCTTTCTCTCTTTCTCTCTCGACATCGCAAGCGCGGGATGTATGCACGACGTTATCTCTCCGATTTCTCTAAGGGGGAAACGAATTTAAATTGCCGATTGCAAGCGATTCCTACCGTCGTTCACTTTCCCTGAAACGCGCTTGCCTTCTGTCTCTCTTCCTCTCGCTTCCTTCGTTTTTTTGTTCTCCTGCCGTGGCTTCTTCCACATCGTGGTTCTTTGTGCTTACCTACTGAGGCTCGTATCGCGCGAACCTCCTCTCCGTTCTTCCTTCTATGGAGAACGCAATGCGGCTGACGAGCAGCGATTTACGGAAGGGACTTGCGATTCGCGAGGCTTCTGGACGTGAAGAGGTCGACGGGAAGCGGAGATCGAGCGTATCTTGGCTGTACGTGCCGTTAAAAGGAAATTGAAACGACAGATTCGTCGATCGATCCTCATCGAATACGAATCGATTCCTGTTGCGGATAAAATCACGGATGAGAGTGATACGTCGGGTCGAGAGGCTTGTGCAATCTGCATTTTGTATCTTGCGTTTTTCCTACATTTCCACGCCGCAGCAACGAGATTGAATGCATAATACGAGAATTTGTTTTCATTGGAGCGATAAATCTCCATAATAAAACGTGACGCATTGTTTATGTACACTGATTATGTGGGAAATGAAATTTATCGTTAACTGTTAATTATGAAAAATCGAGCAGATTGTCTTTTAATTGATACTAATTATCTTTAAATAGGGAATATTTTCGATACATTAAAGACGTGTTTTAGAAACTTAATTAGAAGTGTAGTACTTCTTTAAATATTATTAATATATTCATTATTTTAAATATTAAAAATAGGTTTTTTTTTTTCAATTGGAAATATTATCATCAGTACCATGAACGAATCTTAATATAGAATATTATTTAATCTGAAAATAAATTTCAATGTCATTACAAATTTATAAAGACAAACAAACGAAACATAATCTTCCTTTCTTCATAAGACGTAAAATATTTTGATGTAAAGGTATATTTCAGGAAACTGCGCGCACACACGTGTTGTCAAGTTTCCAGTGATATGCATCGGAATTTCGTTTCTTCGGGCGTAAAAACCGATGTCGTATGCATGCCGTGGCTACGACGTACCTTCGGCAAACAGCCCGAAGGAGGAAAGAATGATGGTCGGGACAATGACAGAGGCAACAATGGCTTCTCTGTTTTGTGTTCCGGATGAATATAACTCTGGCTATTCAGGAGAGAGAGAATGTCGCGTGTTCTCCGTATCCAGGAAGTTATTATAGGCGCGCAGTATCGACGGATCGAACCAGGGAGTCAGCGGAATGATGCATCCGTAATTACCGATAGTCACTTATTGTAGGACTGCCGCAAATTACACGACATACGTAGCAAGTACATACGTTCGGACATTTCTTGCGATGGGACTTATTGCGGGACTTCCAATTTCGTCCGGCAGCCAAGAAAACAAGCGTAATCACGTCGATAAAAAAGCATGTTAGATGTTTCGTGACAACAAATGTATGATTAAAGTAATTTATATTGAGCGATATATATATATATATATATATATATATATATATGTATATAAAGTGACAGGAGATTGACGATTATAAAAAAATGCACGTATTTATCAAGTCGGAAAATGATGCTGTCATATCCGGACGCAACGTAAAAATTCTCACGTTGCGACGAAACTATCATATGCAAATGTAATATTTATAAATATATCAGTTTATATACCTATTTTAAGATTTAAGAGACTATCATGATTATAATTGCAAACGTTATAAGCATCACACGTCTCACTTTTTTATTTATTATAGAAGCAGAAGTAATAATTGAGGACGAAAAAGAGAAAATGAAAAAAAAAAGGAAATCATCAGCTCGCACACAATATTAGATAACTGTATTGTAATTATCTATTATTAAAATCAATGCTCCTCGCGAATATTATAAGAGAGAAAGAAAGAGATGATATTCTTAATACGTTAAATAATATAAATATGATTGATGGTCCTTGAGCGACCTGGCCCTTCATTTATCATCCCCGCTCAATTGCCTTTCCCTCTTGACTGATCGCAGAGCTACGATACTCTGAGTAAGGGCAAAAAGTCGTGGAGCGTGCGGCTGGGCTTGTCGCGGCAGCATCATAACCCCGGGGATGACCCGGGCAAGGGTGGCTGGGGCACCATAAGCGGCGGCAGCGTGCTCTCCCGCCAGATGATCTACAGCGGCGATCCATGGCTGTACGGCACCGTCAGATCGTCACGGCTCGCCGGGCATGACCCACCGCGACCCTTCCTGACACCGCCGCCACCGCCGGGCACGGCGCCGTTGCTCGTGGTATGTTCCTGCCCGGAGTTCCTCACCGGTACCACGAGGAAGCTCGGCAGCTGCCGCAAGTGCGGCGGCCACCGGGTGGCCGGTCTGCCCCTTGGAGGTACCTGCCGGTTGCCACCGTCCTCAAGGTCCCGGCCGAGCCTCGCTGGTAAGTAAATTGCACACATCTTCGCTTATTTTACCTCCGATTATTTCGCGTCCTCGGATGTTTAGATATTACTCGGACATGCAACGGTTTACAATATGCATATTATAGTTCTCCGCTCTCTCTCTCTCTCTCTCTCTCTCTCTCTCTCTCCCGATTAATCTACATTCTTGGCTATTTCACGGAGACTATTCTTTATTTTTGATAATTTTATGAACAATATCTTTAATATTTTTACAATACGTGGGATAGCAAGCTTTCTTATGTCGCCAGAACGCGTTAGAGAGAGAGAGAGAGAGAGAGAGAAAGAGATATCTACCAAGTGGAACCTCTCCCGCGAAATATGAGGGTGTTTGTTCCGAGCTCGATAGATAAGCGAGGGCGGGATGTAAGAACTTCTACCTGTCGTGCTGCCGATGATGTTCACGCTCTAATTGTACGCGTTCTTCGTATTAGAGATTTTCTCCTTGCTCGCGCTCGAGATAGCGTGCATGCGGCGAAGCGCAGAAAGTTCTCGGCCTCCGGCAAGATAACTGAATTTTATTCAGCGACGATGCTCTCATATACCTACTTTAGTTTGCATTTAAATCGTTTTAGACTAGATTATATCTTTTTGCTGACCGAGTGAGACGCTTTGAGACGTGCACTACTACAACGATACTTGGCGAATCGTTAGAAATGTGGAGCAGCGACCTTTCGACTGAGGCGAATTGATACTTTACACTCGAATGATTTTCGCGATGGCAATTGTTTCTGCTGTTATGTGAAATGTAAATGGATCTATCTGATTACCCACATTACATTTTTCATTTGCGCGTTCGGTAAATGGAGATGACAAAAACAAGTAGTTAAAGTAATTTAGTGTACATTATATATCGTTTCTACATATATTTTGTATTTTTTTCTGAAATGTATTATGAAATGAAATATTCGTTATATGTTGTTAATATTGCAAGTATGAAAATATAGCGTGCTGACCGAGTTGTAAATCTTAAAGGATTAAGGACGTTTACATTCCAGAAGAGATGTGCCTCTTGAGAGTATAATTTCTCTGATATCCATATTAGAAACCGAAATCAGCGTCGTCGGAAATTTCATTACTCGCGTTCGATTTGGAGATCTAGGTCGGCGTAACAAGTCAAGTTGAAACAGTTGTGGGACGATTTCCTCTCGCGAGTACAACGGTTAAATCTCTTTGTTAGGCGTGCTGAGGACCGCTATCGACGATCCGTACGACCAGATGCGACGGAACCGGCTGGTGGAGCCGAGATCGCGGGCGCGCAGCATCTCGCCGCATCGACCATCCTCGCAGCGAGATTCCAGGAGTCAGAGTATGGTCTCGCGGGCCGCCGCAAAGGAACGGAAGGGCTCGACCGAGACTTCCTCGTTGTCGACGTCCAGATCCGAGTGGTTCGACAAGGAGCCGAGCACGGCTGTGAGTTACGACGATCGTAAGTCGCGACCCGGTTTTATCGGCGGCAGTGGCGCGTCGGACGATTGGATGCTGGACGAAACTCCGGAGAGTCACTCGCGAACTCATCCTGCCGCGACGGCATCGGCCAAGTTGGCTCGCGTCTCAAAGAAGCCAACGAGGGAGGCGAATCAGAGGAGGACCATCAGCCAGGAGGATTGGAAGAACGGTACAACAACATCAATTACTACGGATTCGCGGAAAAGCATTCTCGAGTGTGATGTGAATCCGTACTTGTTACTGAAGAAGCAGAAGGACGAGGACGATCTGAGTGACGATCTGTCGGATAACGCGCTGGAGCAAGACGATCTCAGAACACAGTCATCCAGCCTGTTCGATCCGTCGAAAGTGAAGTCGATCGAGAGGATACCGAACAGAAGTGCTGTAGCGGCGATCGGTGGTCAACGGATCAGAGTATTCAACGAAAGGCCCAGAGAAATATCGGACGACGATGACGATGTGCCACCGCCGATCACTAGGATCCCGATACCGAAGGTATCGCCAAAGAGACCGCCGAGGCGACTGAAAGAAGCCCGGCAGACGCTGAAGAGCATCCTGAAGCGCGGCCGAATGATCGAGAGCAAGAGGAAGAACGTGCTCTTTAACGTCGACAATGTGATATTCGCTCCCGAGAAACCATCCGAAGCGACACGACTCTCATGGAGCAGGATCGGTAGAATCGCCACTTGCGGCAAGGAGCAGCGAGATAACAGCCCCGAGCCGAAAGAGGAGCACGACGAGGTGCCAATTGTGCCGCAGGAACAACAGGAGAAGCACAACTTTATCACGATCCCAAACATCAAGGACCCGAAGGTGGATAGAGTCAGGTACAAGGAGCCGAGAATCGTACCGGAAGTAAAGAAAACCGCGCCTCCCGGTCCCGATAGGATCAAGATAGACAAGTTTGTTCCGTCCAGGAAGTTCGATCGTTTCGCTGCATCCAAGAAGCAAGACAAGATCGGCAACGAGCCGCGATACTCACTCAACTCGTTGTCTTCCTCGAAGACTGACATTCCTAGAGAGCAGGAAAGGATATTACTGGAAGAGAGGAGAGAGAATTTGTCGGGCGAAAGAACTGTCAGACTCGAAGACGAGACCGAGCTGGAGATCGAGATCGAGGAACTGAAGGACCGTCTGCCGTGTATCGCCGTGGACGAGAAAGATCTGATCCTAAAGTCCGAAGGTAAGATTCTTCTGACTTGTTATAAAATCTTTAAGTTAATCCCATACATAATCAGCTTTTTACAACTGCATCTTAGTCAAGCTTAAATCATTTCGAAAATTTTTGGGGAGAGTTGCTCCTTCCTAGCTTAATTACGCCAATAATGCTTTAGTACTTGACATGCGATAGAGCATGTCGTAAATTATTTATTTATATATATCATTTATTCATAATCTTTAATTTGTGAAATATTAATTGTTTCATGCACAAAATCATGTAATAACAAAATCATTTCTTCGATTATAGATAGTTGCGTTCGTCGTTGTTAATATTATGTCGTCTTTTTTTAAATATAGTATTAACTATAATCTTCTAGCATACGCGAAATAATATTAGTGTTAAATGTTTCACGGTAATGTTCCCGGAGATATAATCCATTTCTCAAAATATTAACATCATATTTTCATAATAACATAACTGTTATCTCAGAGTCGTATTAATAATACAGACGTAAATTAATGTTCAATTTTTCTGTGATGATAACTATAACCGACAGTTATCATCGGTCAATTTATAATCGCCGACAGGCCAGTTCGCCTCGAGGATGTCGCGCTTATAGTCATGTAAGGGTTAGTCTCGCATGCGGAAAGTAGCAACCTAAAAGTACAGCGCAGCTGTTTCATATCGCGGATAGGGATCTTTGTTCATCACGGATCGATAATCTTGCACCGACTCATCAGCGCTTATCGTGTTATCATCGGTCACGATCCTCTTCTCTGGCTATTATGCTAATACGCGTGATTAATGGTCGTTGTAGTTGACACGCCTTATCACGGCTATCCCTGAACTTCCGAAAAAAAGTTATGCGTTCAAAAATAACGGCTCGTGCACGCTTCTCCTAACTAAAATTTTCTGCGATTTATGATGTCGGAAACGCGATTTCTTTCGGAGAAATACGAATGTATACAAATGAATATGTTTTTTTTAATTCCGCGATCGTTTCTGTTATATATATGAATGGCCGTGGATGTGTAAAGTTTGGCAAAGTAACATGCAAGCGAATTAATGCTGGCTGGAGGGCGCGACTGAAATCTGCGGGTAACTGTCCTTAAGACGGCTTTGTCGATGACAAGAGGAGAAAGGTTAGCAGATCCTGACGACCCTGAGTCTTATCCTCGGGCTGTTTGGCTCGCTCTTAAAAGTCGCCTAAAGGAGCCTCGCGAGTTATGTCTGGAGCATTCGAAAGTGTATAAGGTCAGGGCTAGCTGGCGTCAAGCTGACAAATTGTCTTGGCTACTTACTCCAAAAATACACTTTGGCTAATAGCAATAATATTATGTATTTTTGAAAATGCTCATCTTTTTAGATTTAGAATGAAACAAAACAATATCTTTGAAATCATAACTTATAAATTTATTAAATAATTTATTAAACCAGTCGTAAAATTTATATTCATTTATTTTTCGTTCGTCCATCGCAACGGATAGTAATCGATATTTTTCTGCAGAGAAGACGATACTTTTTACCATCCATCGTAATGGTGTGCATCACCATTTGCATAATCGCTTCTCTTAGCTTTCTCGAATGAGGACATTAAATTGTATGTAAATGTTTATAGTTTTTACCCAAAGATATCTTTTAAATTATTTTAACAAACGGTGCTGTGTTTATGGCGAAGCAGGCGATACTATATGGCGGCATTGTCGTGTTGCGGGCTCGGGTTTTCCGAGCATTCGTGATGAAAGAGAGAGAGAGAGAGAGAAAGTGGACACGTGAGAAAGATACGAAAGATCGAGGACAATGTGAGCGGCGGTTGTCCCTTATACGGAACGACATGTACATATATTTATCGACACGCTGATGGCGGCGTATCGTAAACGCTTCGCCGAGAGAAGAGGAATAGTTATATACTAATTCAATAGGTGACGATCCGACTCGATCCTGTCGGTTTTTTTTTATTTTTATTTTTATTTTTAAGAAGAAAGGGAGAGACGAGCGTATTTTCCGGTTAGGATCGGTGCAAACACGAGCCCGCTGATCGCATCGAGCGCGTGTTTAGCGATAACAAAGTGCATCACGTAGCGCCAGTTTGCCAGACTACCGCGATATGCGAATTCCGATGCCGCGGAAGTTTGCTCCGCAATTGAAAATATAATTTTGTGAAAGTCTAGTAGCTTCCGACTAAGTATGAAATAATTTCCATCGGCAATTTCCTTCGCCGTTTCAAGATACGCTGTTGTTTTATCGCTTTTATCGTTATTTTTATAAGATAAAACTTATATCAAGTGCGATATTTTGCTGAAGTAGAAAGAAAAGTTTAGATAATTAGATTTAGCGTTAAATGACGAATGTTTGAATATATGTTAATTTCTCCTTTTTCTCGCAAAAAGAATTTCTTATCTATCGCACATGTATCTTAATTCCACGAGTCTCCGTTAATTTTCCACGTTGCTATTGCGCATAATTAGACCTTTCTCGAAAAGGGCTTCAGAAGTAGGTCTGACGTTCACGACGTGACGAGCGGATTCGAGAATGTAGTGCTCGCGCACTGCAAATTGAGTCTGCACGCGGACGCGAGATAAGACGTGACGGGAAAAAGTCGCGCGAATTAACTCGGATGATTGGCAGTAACGTCGGAGTGCTGAAATGTGCCGCGCCGGCTCGTTTGAGTCGGTCTCGCCGGAAAAAAAAGAAAGTTACGTGAATCCGTTCTATTAATAGCACGAGCGTTGCGTTAACGATTCCGCCGCGCCGCGCGCGACTCTTTACACGCGTCATATTAATTATTAATTGATAGTCCGCGCGCGATCTTCCGTGTCCGTCGTCATAAGTCACGTTCAATGCTAACAGCGGTTGTAGTAGTTTATCTGCAAGATATTGTACGTGTTATGGTGCGTCAGTAATTGTACGATTCTACGGTGCATCATGCCAATGTACTTTTTGGATGTATTTGCTCGCGATACATCGACTGATCGAGGCGAGTTAACATGTAGCTCAGCAGTTATGCTTCAATAATCGAGCACGGCAGTAAAGTTCAAGATAGCTGACAATTTCTCTCAGAGAGACGTTGAGAGTCGTTCATGTCTTAGAATGAGACTAAAGCCCCGTTGCACCAATATAGATAGCGTCGATCCCGATTAACTAAACGTCTCCTTTAGTCACAGTAACAATTCATGTCGAATAATTTATGGGTATATTCGTAAGTTAAGCACAATAAAGCGATTTTACTTGCAAGTATACAAGGAACATGTAACAGTTGTTTTCGTAATTTGGTTTCTCTGGCAATTAATCCTTTGCAGTTAAATTCTTAATTAGAAAATTTACATAACGACTTTCTTTTTAAATATTATATAATTTATTCCGTCATAAAGAAATAAGATTGAAACTTGATTTGCACAAAAGTTGTAAATGTGTAACTATTAAAAAAAATTTTTTTTCATATTTTACGTCCGGTTCAATCTCGATAATTGCTGAAATGCATTTGTGAACTTTTATGTTCGCGACAGTATATGTGTAACGGAAAATAAAACAGATAGCTTAGGATGACTTCCGGCGATCGTGTTTCCGGTATAAATGCACTGTGCGACAACACGTTAGATAACTGCGGGCGAGCGAATGACCGAGGCGCCTCGTAGGCAGATCAAGGTTCTCTCTTCTCTTTGCATTCTCGTTGCATTTGTTTTATTTTTTATTTTCATATATTAATATAAATTATTAATCTTACGAAAAAATCATTTAAAAAATTGAAGATATATAATTTAATATTGACAAATTTTTTATTTTTAATACAATTAAAAATTTCAAATCACGGAAAAGAGGCAGGAATTAATAAATGGCTTTACATTTTTTTTTTTCAAAAATGGATATTGATATTCGGTGCATCCAATATTCTTAGAGCTAGAGTATCTCTCCATTCATTGCTTTGCACAATCTATCTCTGTTCTTCCTTCACGGCGCGTTTTAATTAGTTACTTCCAGTCTACTTTCTAAGCTCAGGCACGAGCAAACTCGGTGCGTTCAAATTATAAAATCTAAACGCCGATTTCTTTTCCCAAGCAAGAATCTTTTTACACTCATTTCTCCTCCCGCGCGGACGGACGAAACGATCTTATTGTTAATGCAAGCGCGCGATGCATATCGCGGATTATTTTCGTTCAGTTTCACGTTCTGTATTGCGCGTACGGTAATTCAGTAGTAATGCAATAACTCAATGACGATGGTTTATAAGGTATTGCTTTGCTCGCCACGCTCTTTCCACTTTGAAAATTAATAACTGCAGCCAATCTTCCTGTAATTAAGTTGAAGGTTGTCTGTTACGCTATTCAGATCATGTTTGAAGTACATGCTAATTAAAATCGTTCTTTGTTGCTTCGTTAGCAAATTAACAATTTAAATATAATCTCGGATACGATTTTCTCAATAAATTAGAATTATCAAAAAATGGAAAAATATAAAAGTGGAATAAATCAGTAAAATGTAATTTAATATTTTAATGTATATTTTGTATCGCAGTGGATTAATATGCAAACATTTTATGTAGATTTCCATGATGCAACATAACCAAATATATATAATAAATAACCAAGAAAAAGAATGAAATAAGAGAGATTAAACATAAGTGAACAAAATGGATATATGAAAAAGATTTTATTAAAGGATACTATCGATCATGCATATAAGCACAGAAAACTGCACCAGCCACGTGCTGCGCCTGTAATGGATGCATCTGATCGTGCAGCTCGTGGGGAACCTTGACTCATTCGCGCCGTCGTTGTTTACCCACGGGCCCCATAAATCATCGGTTCGTTCCCTTGATCCGTGCGCGCACGGTCCAGAACCATGTAATTATATGCTTTTTAGAGATCTCTCACGTTTTCACTCGTTCGCGCCCGACGACGAGGCGGCAGCGTGGCTCGATAAACCCTTCTTCACACCGCGGCGATTCACGGTCCGTACATCATCGGTCTTCTTCATTCATTTTGCACGCGATGGCGTAAATTCTCGCGCGAACAAGGAACCTCGTCGTTCATCGCTCATCTCGTGCTTTTCTTTCGTAGAAGAAGACTCGTTGCCTATAATGTTTCAGAACAATATTCTTTTAAGCGTGGTATACCTCTCTCTCTCTTTCTCTCTCTCTCTCTCTCTCTCTCTCTCTCTCTCTCTCTCTCTCACTTTGCCACTTTTTCCTTAACCCATTGTTTACATTTCCTACATGTAAAGGCTCGTTCTTTTTGCGATCGTCTTACTTTGCCGGATAATTGCCTGAAACTTGGAGAAAACAGCCGCGCGAACATCTTTTTTCACGTCTTTCAATAGCGAATTCTAAGCTAAGAAATTTTAAATATCCTGTAATTGTAATTAATATTATATTAATGATATATTAGATCCTTTTTTAATAAACATTTGAGGTAAAAATCATTATATTAGGTTTTACAATTATATTTAAAATACTGTTATATAAAAATTCTAAGATATGATAAAATAAAAATACGAATAGGTGCATTTATTATTTTTGAAAGCATTTTATGAGGCGTCAAATTTGATGCCATACTGATGGTCAACGTAGTTAAATCCGTACAAAAGAAGGCTCATCATCGCTGTTGCGGCACAATGCTTAGTTTTGCAAAACCTCACAGCGGCGGCAGCTCATCTTTTCTTTTGCGTGCGTGAGGTTGATCCAAGTCATAAAGCCATAAACGAGGCGGATCGGCGATTTGTGCAATCGCTTTTGCGGCCGGATAATCGCACGCGTCTCACAGAAATTCCTGGCGGCCGCATAAAGTGGAGCAGCGAGAAAAACCGTTGAATTTTCTCGCAGCGAGAAATTCTGAACTCGTTTACTTGTGTATGCTTGCGTTGCCAAAAATCGGTGGCACTTTCGCCGATCGTCAGAGACGCGTATCAAAAGAAGTCTTTGGTAATGGTTTTGTGTCAACTTTGAGATTGGTATCGTAATAAACGAATCGAGCTTGAACGAAATACATTAAAAAGTCGAAAGAAATCGTCTTACTTGAATAATATTTGATAAGTCGATTCTTTTCTTAATACATCTTACAAATTTAAATTAAAAAATGTTACATAAAATATTACGAATATAGAAGTTCTAATTTTACAAAATCCAGATATGTTTCAAATAGAAAATAACACGTTAATTTCATTAGAATGTTCTGCTTTTTACTTGTAAGATATATAATGCGATTGTTTTAGAAAGAATAAGTTAAATGTACTTTCCTTCTGCGAATGCAATTATACATTATTATGAAGCGATACCGCTGTAAATCTGCTAAGAAGTAGCATAAACTTTCTCATACATGCGTGCGAGTAAATTTTGGTATCGAATCGCCGAGCATACTTTTCATGAGTATCCAGTTCATGAGTATTCCAGCTTCATGCTTCACATCTGCGGTTTTCCTTCCGGCAGATTTTAACGTTAAAAACTCGTTCTTTAGACCTGAACGAAAATTCTCGCTTTGCACGAGAAGAAATACTTATATTTTTATTAATACAAAATGCAAAAACAACAGAAGAAATAATTGAGAATAATTATGGTATTAAAATATTTTCTCATACAGACTGATATTTTTTTCGAAGCTGAAAAGAAAAACGGGTACTTTACGGACATTACTTCTAGTTTTGTATATCACAAAACTTTTGTTATATCACAATTTATATATTGCATGATTTGATATTATTGTAAATACTCATATTAACTAATACGTTTTTTTATACTGCATAGTTTTTGAATTTAAACGTAGCCATTAAAATGCATGTAAATATATTCATACATTGTGCACCGAGAAAAATGTTTTGCATTATGAACTAAAAGTTTTATTGATAGCACAAAACAGAACTGTTTAGAGAACAAAATTGTTTTGTTCTTTAAACCAAAACGATTTAACAAAATATAAGCAAATAACATATTTGTTCATAGCAACTGAACAATTTTCTTTGGTTTATATCAACAAAACTTTTGGTTCATAATGCAAAACATTTTTCTCAGTGTGGAATTAAAATTTTATACCGTCATTATTTCCTTTAATTACCGGTTAATTTTTTTTCAATCGTTACCTGCAGAGAATTCGAGAAAATCCTTTTTGATGCGGAGTCAAAGCGATCGATCGTTCAGTAAACCGCAGATTTCGGCGAGTGACGTCCTGTTCTCGGATACGATGCGGCTCAGTCTCAGCAAGAAGATCAAGGAGTCATCGTCGCCGTCATCGTCCATGTGCGCAATTTCGTGTGAGGACGCCGAGGAAATTTCGCCGAGAAGGATCGGTAAGACGGAAGAAATCGAGGAAGAAACGAACGAAGAGTTTAAAGAGTCCGATTGCGAGGTCAAAGCCACCAAAAACGTTGAGGAAATTCCCGAGAAGACTGCCGACAATGCCGAGAAGGAAGCTGAACCGCCGCCAGACGCGCGCAGCGATATTTCTGACGCGAGCAACGAGCATTTCCGCATGATGAAACCTACGAGCTGGTCTCCGCCGCCCGGTAGGCAGAAACATCGCTTCAAAATCGGCGACTCTAGTGCAGATGCGGACGAGAGTTCCGCCAACTCGATCAAGGATCATCGACGAACGATTTCCTCAACATCAACGGCGTCGTGGAACTCGACGAGCTCCTACGGATCTTCGAAGATCGAAATCAACTCACCCGAGAGCAACGTCTGCAAGATCACGGTGAGTCCGCGCTCGTCGCCGCTAGTACATCGGTTGCAGATCGGTCCGGATTCCGGTCCGAGAGGCGCCAGAAGAACGTCTATTCTTATCAATGGCGATCAAAATACAAACGCGGAACTAACGCTGGATAATAAGGTAACTATCAGCGTCGGCGGAGAGGATAGCGTGTGCAATCCGACAGTCATCTCCGTGAACTCGGAGAATCCACCGAAGGTCCAGAACTCCGTGGAAAATCGCACCCTGGTGATACTTCAGAATTACAAGTCGAACATTGTGGTCGAATCGGCGAACGATGATTCGCGTTCCAAACAAATTGCCAAGGATAATCACGTCGTCGAGAATGGTGAGATGAGTATGAAGATGAATGGCGAAGTACCAACGCCATCCGGCGATGATACTTTCTCATCGTGTCGACATGTGGAACAGTCGGCGACAAATTTCGAGAAACAGAAGAGGCTGAGCGTTGAGATTAAATCTTCTAATCAGTCTTCTAATTCTAACCAGTCTTCGAGATTTTACACACTGGACGAAAGAACGGCACGGCCGGAGTGCAAGACGCGATTTAAGGACGTTGAAAATTCTTCCAAATTATCCGGCTTGTCCAAAGAGGCTTTGATCTCTAAACTGCTTGAGGATTCCTTACGAAAGGCTCGCGAGAACGGTGAGATCCTCGACGAAGATAGCGGCCAGGCCATCCTAAAGATCCTGAAGCAGAGTTTATTGAAGAGTAAAGAGTACGAGAGTTCTGAGTCCACTCTGGAAGCGAATTATTCACGTTCGTCCAGCTTGAATTCAGACGGCGATTTCATCTCGACGAATCTCTTTCTCGAGGAGAATCCGTACGAAGTGATCAAAGAACCGATCTACGAGGAGATACCCGACGAGCCGCCACCGTTACCCCTGAGTCCGCCACCCACGGAGGATTACATCAAGGACAGAATCTACTTCGGGGACGTCGAGTACTATAAAAAAGTCACGCCTGACCAGTTTCTCGGTCCCTACTTGTCCGAGGAAGTTTTTAAGAAGTCCAACTCGGAGGATTTAGCCGAGACTTATTTGTCCAAGAGCCCCGAAGATTTTTTCAAGAAAATGTCGACGTCGCCCGAGGACGAGAATAACATTTCCACCAAGTTCGAATTGTTGAGCTTCTTGATGGATTCCAAGGACCGCGCACGTCCCGCAGAGGAGGACGAGGATGAAGACGAGGACGAGGAGGATGACGCCGAGAGAGACCTGGAGGCTTTATACGAGCAGAAGGAGACCAGCCTGGGCGATCTCAGTTCCAAGAGTTCGCAGATCTCTAATGTATCCGACAGTAGTGAGGAATGCAACATTATCTTGACGAGCTCACCGGAAACGTTGAAGGTGAATTCGAAGCTACCACGTGGTATTTTTTTTTCCGAGATCTCGCAGATACAAACATGCATGTTAATTAATAGGGGATTCTAATAGGCGCTTTTTTTTTAATTTCATTTTCGCAGTCGAGAACGGTCGACATAGAGAGAACCGACAGTGGGGTCGGATCTGAAAGCAGCCAAGCCAGCAGCACTCGCTGCGTCGCGAGGCGCTGGAGGACAGGCACGGTTTCCTCCGGCCCGGGAAGCCTCCTCGGTGGAATGCCGCAGGTAATTTCCGGAGCCACGAAGCTGTGCGAGGACTGCGAGCAGCGGTTGGACCCTCTGATAACAGACAGGTGAGCCTGAGCGATTTGAAATCGGGAATCCGTTATAGATTCTCGATGTGTTTGATATCCGGTATTACAGATACGGGAAAACGCTTCGATAACTTGACGGATACGCCGCTTTCATATTTTAGCTTCGTGATTTTATAGCTTCACGTCCCGTTTGAGTCGTCGGACGCGCAAATGAACGTAAACGAGAGCTTCTTGAAACTCGTTCTTAATGCATCCTGATGTCCTAAATCGTACCCTGTTATCATTCGGAGCCGGATTCACAGATAGCGTTCGATGATCCGGAGAGAGGATATAACGGTCCCAAAGTCCTCGCTAGAGCGTATCTTTCATGGCCGCTGTGCGGCCGAGTTTCGACCGTGAGAGATTCGGTTTACTGCGAGTTCCGCGCGGGATT
Source organism: Tetramorium bicarinatum (assembly GCA_928718305.1). Taxonomy (NCBI): domain Eukaryota; kingdom Metazoa; phylum Arthropoda; class Insecta; order Hymenoptera; family Formicidae; genus Tetramorium; species Tetramorium bicarinatum. The sequence continues at coordinate 17,051,820 of OV788327.1, forward strand.
CGCTCGATTCGCCTCTGAACTATAAATCTACGAACAAAGTGCCGTTCTGCGTTCCGGCCTCCCAGGAGTAATCGCCGCGGATCGAGGAACGAATGCCGTTTCGCCACGGTCGCGAACTTTTCACCGCCGCGATTCACCTGCGCTGCGTTCGTCGCAGCGATCCGTACCGATCCGCTCCGCGTGAGAAATCAATCGAGAAAACGTCTCGTCTCAAATTATTGCATCCATTCTTGGAAACGCGAGTTCTTCGATTAATTAATACTTGATATTATTATTTGAATTTGATTAATACTTGAATAAATCTTGAACGTTTCTAATCACTTTTATCTGAACAAAGCTATTGAATACGTTAGAATTTCGCTCGACTAGATTACGCGACAAATGTAACGCGGGGAAGACAGTGGGCTACTTTCTCCCATTGCCATCGATTTTATTCGCCTGAGAGCGAAAGTGTTGTTATCGAAGAACACAGTTGACGCTTGATGAATGGATAATGCAATATGCGTCTGGCGAGTTGCGACAGTCACTTTCATCCGCCATCGTAGATTGTATACACAAATTCGTAGCAGCCGCGAGTGTCGTGTTCGATTCGCCTTCGCTTTCATCTGAACAAAAAAAATCTCTTTTAATAACAACTTCCTTATATATAACGTTCGCGTTGTCGCAACGTCGCGCAAATATTTCTATTTTTTTTTCTTGTTTTTTTTCCAGCGGTGTGGTTTATGCGCCTTTCGTGTGCAGGAAGTGCTCGAAGAAGCGTGCGGAACGGAAAGAGATTATCACGGAAATCGTGGAAACTGAGCAGAAGTACGGCAGGGATCTGCAGATCATACTTGAGGAGTTCCACCGGCCGATGTTAAGAGCGGGTCTTCTCACATCGGAACAATTGTCGGCGATCTTCCTGAATGTTGAGGAGCTGCTTGAACATAATCTGGTTTTAGCCGAGAAATTGAAGGATAGCGTGGAACTCGCTCAGGTAAAAAACTCACGCAAAAAATATATATTTCGATTCTTTTAATATGTATAATACGCGATCGTATATTCAAAAGTTTACGTTATCTGATTTCTGATCGCGTAGGTATCCGGGGACGAGGACCTCTTGACGGTGGATGTGGGCAAGATCTTCCTCGAATCGGAAAGGATGCTCCACGCTTTCGAGAGCTATTGCACGCGTCAAGGAGGCGCCAGTTTGCTGCTACAAAATTTGGAAAAGGAAAAGGAACTTCTTCGCATCTTTCTTAGGGTTTCTCAAATGGAAAATACGGTTTTGCGAAGGATGAACCTAAACTCCTTTTTAATGGTAATGTTACTTGATTTTTTCACTTAATTCTTTAATTCAAGGATGAAGGATATAAATCATAATTTTATACATCATTATTTTTCAGGTTCCTGTCCAAAGAGTTACGAAGTATCCTCTGCTTCTGGCACGTTTGCTCAAAGCGACACCCTCTGTTCGACCTGATATCCAAGAAGCGAAGAAGAGGCTTAAACAAGCTCAAACGAATATCGAGTTACATTTGGAACACATGAATGCTGTAAGTATATTGTGCTGTATAAATATAATACATAGTTATGAAAATATATATAATTAATAGGAGGCAAAAGATGTTACATCGACGAAATTGTGGAGGAGAATATCGATTATTCAGAATGGCAGACGGTCCATTGGCGAACAGGATATGGTGAATATCAAGTTGAGAAAGGTGTGTTATATTTAAATTACTCAATGCTTTACTTATTTAACTCCAAAGTATAAAATTAATGTATTTAATTCTCTCATGCTGTTAACTTTTATAAAATTTATGCTAGATGGCCGTCGAGATCTTGGAATGGGCACACGAGGAAGCTAGGTTTGTTCTCGAAGGACGTCTTCTAGTGGCACAGCCAACTGATAATAACTGGAGACGTGGTCGAACTGTTAAACTCGCACCTGTTACTGCCATGCTTGTTACAAACGGCAAGGTAAATATACATATAAATGTGTCTAAATCTTTAACAAAACAATGCGTGAAATATGACATTTTAATTTTCAGCCAAACGCCGAATATCCCGAATTTAACGACGACTCGCTCTTTCCAAAGCACATAGGTATCAAGGAAGCTACTCTACTTCTGGTCAAAGAGAAACTTGGACGATATTCTTTATTACGAGTGAGTGTCACTATATATTTCATTAATCATTTCATTAATTTGTAATTTTCTTATTGCTTCGTAATAATATTAATCATGTAAATCTATTTTTTTAATTATCGACATCGTTTCAGGAGCCACTGTACCTCGATAAATGCATAGTATGTTGTGAAACGGATCTCGAAGATTATTTTGAAATACAAGAATTATCTTCTAAAGAGACGTTTATATTTAAGGTAAATATTTATTTAATTTTTTTTCATGTACAAATCGTAATGATGGATTTTAATTGCGAAGAAAATTATTGGCATCGATAAGAATATATGATAAACTGATTTCTTATAGGCCGAGGACGGCGCGAGAACAAAAAGATGGTGCAGAACGTTACAGGCTCACGCGCAGTCCCTTGGTGCTTGGCGTAAACGTCGAGGGGCCCTTCCTAATATCATGATCTGCGGTGTAGCGAGGAATTAATGGCTTAGTTGTAATAGGCATGTATGTAATACATTCTTAAGCGACACTGAAGTTGTTCAATAACAGTGCGAAGAAGTCTAAGCGATTGCATAAATTCAAGTATATGATCTCCAGATGAATTAGTAATGATTTATTACGGAGAGAGAACGCTAGACCAAAGGATTTCCTCGGCTCGTTGACACGCGGCCGTCAGCGAGCGATACGAAAGTCTAGTTCTTACCGAATTCGAGGTATATCATCTGTGTTCGGTTGTTACAGTACGTTGCAGAAACTCGAGTTTCCTACGACACTGTAAAGTAAAATGCTACGTGGCCTCGAGAGCCGCGTATAATTCCATCGATTCCTAATAAATAATTTTAAGAGTACACATATATAATATATGTCTTCATATATATATACATACACACGACTATTTAATATTAATAATTAAACCCTTAAAAAAAAAAGAGATGACGAGTAGCTGTGATATTGACCGGTGTATTGGGTATCGTTTTTTTTTCGCAGATTATTTACGGATATTAAAATACTTTATCCGCCGCATTTTCCATCTGCGATTCGTCTTACCAATATCGCTCCTTGCGAAAATGATATTATTAGGGTACATTTTGTTAGATTCGAGGTCATAGGGTTCGCAGATTAATAGCACCGAAGTATTCGCGTGAATCAGCAGCGTTAAGGATACAGGGTGCCGTATACATCTCATGCAATCGATGTGCATCAAAAATTTGTAAAACTAGGAATATACTTGTTTTCATTTCTTCAATTATTCTCTCCTTCCAAATAACAGTATTTTACTATGTCTAACATATAAACAAGATGCAAATTGTATATTGTATTATATTTCTATTTAAGAATTAAGCCATACTGTGTATGTATATAAATATATATTTACAGATTTCCTCACACAGTTCTAACCGGAATTCACTGTAACGAATTAATCTGCTGCATTACAACCTGCGATTTAATAAAAGTGAAATTTGATGCATGTTTCCGAGTTTAAATTGCCTCACTTAGATACTCATTTCTTTTATCATGTCTGCACAGTCCTCTACTACAACAGCCTTCGTATATTTTAATGGTAATATACGCCGAGATGTGCGATAATTGTACAACTTAAGCTCCGGATGTTTCTCCAGCAGATATTTGTACGCGGTGGCTAATCTGTCGATATCCGCTATAGTAAGCTGCGTCGGCCTGAGCGTCGGATCCAAGTCAGCTAATTTATACATCATCAAACCTAAATCTTTACAGCGTTCCTCTGGGAATAGAGTCCTGTAAGAAGAGATAAAACAAAATTTATTTCTAAAAATTATTTTCGTTTATTGTCATGATGGGGATAAATCAGGAAGTAAATAAACTTACTCGATGCATCGTATGCTATACTTTTGCCTGAAACTGAACACGTGCCTCGTTATTTTTTCAAAAAATTTAAAATCGTGTTGCGTGCGTGGTTTGACCAATGGCGTAAACGATACCACTCCTACATCGACATCCGGTTTTGGAACAAAAGCTTCGCCTGCAAATAATGCATTAGAGTGAATAAAGATTTACAAAACAAATCTATGTAATACAGTAAAAGGTACGAGCCGCTTGGGTTACCAGGTATGATAAAACGAAGTTTTGGAAATGTCCAGGCTTGTGCCATTACTGACAGCCTGCAGCGTTGTTTTCCCATCGGCTCAGCCACCAAACGTTCCGCTACCTCTTTTTGAAACGTCAATGTCATTTTCGTTCTACCAAATGCCCAAGGTCCGCGTTGTTCGGCTATCGCGTGCAGCCACTTAATTATAAGGGGTGTCGACACATTGAATGGTAAATTGCCTATGATGAAGATATCCGGAGGTTTATCGGCCCAATTCCTCTTTTTCTCCATCGGGAATAGACTCTCCATATTCGTTTTCATGATATCATCGTACATTATATCCATCTTTCCATTAATCGCGCCGAATGAGTCCGCTAGCATATCTAAAGTTGGTTTAAATCTCGTATCTTTTTCAACGACTACTAATCGTTCGGGCATTTGTCTCAAGATAGATTGGGTTAATCCACCTGGGCCAGGACCAACTTCTAGTACTTGACTTCCGGCAAGTTTTCCTGCCTTTGTTACAATTTTGTTGGTTAAATTATAGTCCATGAGAAAATTTTGTGATAGACGTTTTACGGCATTCAAGCGATACACTTTCAATATATCTCGTATGGTTGGAAGTGGTGGCAATCGTGGAGCGGACATCTTTAAATATTATTCTTGTGTTACAGGCACACTTGGATGAAACAGATTAATATACTAAATATAATCTCCGAAAAGAAAAAAAAATCCTCAATGAGCTATCTATTTTATATAAGCAAAAAATTATAAACTTTTTAACACAATAAACCGTCGACTTTCTTTATTCACTGTTCTAAACAAGGTAACTTTTTAAGCAGTCTTTTCAACCGTTTTTTCCGGCATTTCAAAGTCGTCTAAGAATTTTTCCTGTTTAACAGAGTATATTGTATAAGCGTAAATTCCAACGACTCCAAGGGCCAAAACGATAGCAGTACGATTATTGGCTTTGCGATATCCCTGTACTTTCCTCGCCCTTTCCAAGTTCTGTGCTTCTAGGCGTTTCATATAAACTACATCTGTAGACTTGAGCTTTCCCACGTCTCTTAATACGTCAACCTTTGGCATGGCCTCATTTGGTTTAAATTGATTATCTGCAGACAAAACGATTTATTTCACATATTTATGCCGAAGAGTACCATAAAATATTCAACTTAGATCATTCACCAGCTCCCATTTCCACACACCGTCCGACAGCGTCCTCAATTAATCAGGAAGATTTGTTCTCTTTGTTCTCTTTCCTGTTATCAGTTCTACCTTCGTCAAAATCTGTTCAACAGAAAATGTCGTTAAAATCTTTACCTGCTTATACAATAGTAAATATCATAAGTAGTGAAATTCTTAGAAAATTAACATACATTTTTAGATACCACATATATCAGAATTTTAATACACAAATTTAAATACAAAACAATGTTTCTTGTTAAATTATAAATAAGGATTAAATAATATTATTACTTAATCAAGTCTTTGTTTAACAAAATTATGGAAAAATAACTCTAAAAAGTGGTCTTGTCTAAGATTTTGAGGTTAAGTTAAATCAGCCGTAAGTCTTTATTAATATTTCTTCTGATATACATAGCAATTTTTATCAAGTATTAATTAAGAGACACTTTAATGTCTGACAATAATCTGCAAGTTACACGTATAATTGGAAAAATCTTGTAATTCGATTTAGATACTTTACATTACAAAATCACACACAATTCGGCACAGCATGCAGGGCGATACTGCCCGATACTGCCATCGCAGCGGCGATTATGCGCAATGCATGAGCATGATACAAGAAAATAGCTTCATCTCCGTTGATATTATCATATTTAATATCAATTTAGATTTTATCAAACTTATAGATTCATCATGATATTTATTATTAATATTTCTTATTAGATTCAAAGTATGGAAAATAATCCAAAAGTATCAATGAAACATATGTATTTAGGTTTTTTATTCAGGTTTTATATTCTTATCTTCAACAATCGTCATAAATTTTCTACCATATCACTTATAATCTTATCGACATAAATTTAAATTTATCAAAACCAAATAAAGTATCAGAAAATATCGTCAAATAAAAAAAATGGCATTTATCAAATTTTTAAAAACAGAATTTTAGGTATAAAGATTCTGACAAAATTTAAAAACTCAAATTGTGAAAATATCAAGGGAATATAATAATAACAGATAAAAAAATGGCAAAAATAAAAAACCAAATTTTTAGAGCAAAATGTATGAATAAAACAAACTTTACTTATTGCAATTTATTCTTTCTGTGCACAAGATAAATATATCGGCCATTAAAATCAATTAAAAATTTTTAATCGCTATTGGCCGGATATATTTGACGAAGATTTAATAATCTTAAACTGAATATTATTTTAAATATATCTTTCATATTTTATTAGAGTGTAAAAGCTTTCTACTGTTTCATTATAGATTCGCATTTCAATATAGAAAATGTACAATTTAATTTATTAGATAAATGCTAAAGCGCGGTATGTAGCTAAAATAAATATTACGCGGAAGAAAAAAGAGAGAATTTTAAATAAAAGAGCTAGAATTTTAAATAAAAGAATAGAATACGTAGTTACAAAGTAATCGTAAATTTTCTATTAAGAAACTAAAGCAATACTATTGTAGACAATACTATTGTACACTCTTAATGACAGCTATAGCATAAAAAAAATGAAACAATATTTATTTCAATACGTACAATTATCGAATATGTGAAGAATAATGTCAAGAATAATTTCCATAAAGAACAGAAAAATTTTTAATCTAAAATAAGGGGGACGGTTTATAATATTTTATTTAATATCAATATAAAATGTTGTAAATGTATTTTTTACGAATCCATAAGTATCGAGACAGTAAATATATCTACTTCCGCGAACTGATCAATGATATGAAATCTATTTCCTTGTAGTATAATAGGGTATTGTAGAAAGTAATCTATTCACTGTCAGAGGCTGTACCTATAAGACTCATCGTCATCGTCGTCGTCGTCGATCGATCGGCTCTGCTCCTTTTCAAGAGGAGCCTGACAGCCGTACGCGTTGTGCTCTCACGTACTCACTCGGTACGTTAATAATGACGTGCACGCGTGGAATTCGATAGATTGCAAGCGATCCGCCACTGAAATTCGACGTACACGCGGTAGCCAGCAGCTCGCGAGTGGATTAGGCGGCTCGGATAAATTTTCAATTGGAGACCGCTGAGCTCTCTTGCAATAACTGGCATTGCGCTGGCATATTTCATAACAATTAGATATATTTCACGGCAGCGAGGAGAACACGCAGCTGCGTCGAAAAGTAACTTGACGATCAAAGAGAGTCATTTGAAGCAGAGAATTTCAGTAATTTGGAAACATCGATTGAAATTGAAGCTTCTAAATGTTTGTAGAAATAATCGCTATCTATCTCCCTGTCTAACAAATCATTAATTCTAAGTAGCCAAATATTTTTTAGAACAATATTTCTCTTCTTTTTTTTGTTCTGGGATAAAGAATTTGAAGATAAAGGATTGCATTTGTGATAGCTCAAGTAAATAAAATGTTAGACAAGAAATTAGTTCAAAGTTAATGTCGCGCAATTACTTTAGAAATTTAGCAGATCCGAGTCCTTTAATAATTGCCCGAGTATTTTGCGTGCTTTTTCATTTTGCCCGAATTCGTTGGGGAATTTCAGCTGGCCTTTGTTGCTCGTTAATGAAAATCAATGCTTGGACACTCGTTAAACGCTCGCGATTCGCGCTGGCGACCCAAATGTTGAACGCGCCGCGCTCGATCCGAAAGCAACGCGAGTTCTCCATTTCGGTTAGATTTACGAGCGTGCCGCTTTAGTTTATGCTGTAGCCCGTTTGCTACTGACTGATTTGTGCGAACGAATCTTGGCGAACGAATAACGTCCACACTCGCGTGACATTCGATGTTACAACGTACCTCCCATTCGTCTTACGCATCGCTTAAATTTATTCTTTAATCGAGATTTCGTTACCTCAAACGAATAACGTGTATGTCGTTTGTGTTTCATGCATTTCCAATATTTTATATTAAAATTTTTTACAATTCCTTCGTATTTTTTTCTGTCTATCTAGTAAGAATTTCAAATTATATCATAATAAATTATTATAATAAATTATAATTAAAAAATATTATATTAAATATCAAGCGAAGAAGAATTTTCATTGCATTTTAGAAACATTTTAGAATCATCGCTTGTATTATATCTTCGTATTATTATAAACAAAGTAATATTACCTACTACCTATATATTTTATTTGTACAATTTTATATTGCATTTAAAAAACGTAAAGATTGCCTGAAGAAGAAAAATGCATGTATTAAAATTATGATCAATGTGCAAAATGTGCAAAATTGTGAGAAAAGTGCATTAGATAATATTTTAAATTCAATTATTGATACCATAATAGATATGTATGTATCATAACAATACGAATGTGTTAATACATGGAAGGAAAATGTTATTGAGTCACCGTTTGAAATAATAATGTGTTGCATATGCCACATTTCCGCAAGAATGCGCATAGTCATTTTGCGCGATAATTATAATTGAATGCCATTTGAAATTAATGATTACCGGCGCCGAGTTATTAGTGCGAATTTTATCTCATCTGTTCTCGTCTATTTAATGCGGTGATGTGGAGCTATAATAACGCATCAATTTACGGATTTGCAGTAAAAGCATATATGCACGCATCTATTAACATTTTCAGAATGCTCAACGTTTCGAGATAGCGCACCGATTATAGGAAGTTATACTATATCGAATTTCTACATCCATTGTCGGTGAACGTATCACTAACATCCGAATTATCTGAATATAATTTTCGTTGGCATTGTGCTATGTATTCGATATGGTGATAAGTCACATATTCACGGCTAAATTAATTTGTTTAAAAGAATAAAATCTTGCCTATATCACCATTTTACTATTGAAGAAATCTTTTCGAGCTAAACTTGTCGAAATGCTCGCTTATAATTTAAAAAAATTGATTGTCGGTGTATTTTTACTTGATCGCTGTTCTTCGATGCTCTTTATTTCATGGACAGGTCAACAGGAATAAAGATTGAATCTTCGAAATAAAATCGTGAATTATAGTCGGCAAGGACCATCAACAAGGTGATAATAACGCGATCGGGCTACTCGATTTCGTCGTCAGTTTTGATTTTCTCTATTAAATAAGTAAAGACCATGAGAATTTCGTTTTTCGCACTGAGGCATCGTTTCTTTTCTTATACCTTATTATCAAGAACTGGGACGGCGAGTTCGTAGAGCGCAAGATTTGCGTATGCATGAGAATTTTTGTATTAATAATTCAACGAATATTTCCTTACACAGAGCAACATGTTATTGATTTCTCTTAACAAAGTTCATCAAAATTAGACGAAAAATGCTCTTTTCGTTTTAGCATACAAAACTGAAAATTCCAAAGTTTAATTCTTGCGACATATTAATAATTCCAATGTATCTCCTTTTTAATTGCGAAGCGTTAGTTACATATATTTCAATTGCGAGAAAAATTAAGTCATTTCTTAATAAATTTACTCCTTAAAATTAAATTTTAAAAGATCTGGACAGAATTTTCGAAGAGCACTTTAAGGATAATATTATTTAGAAGTTAATATTTTACGGAGAGTTGAAATGAAATTTTACAAATTATTTTCTTTAGGATTGTTAAGACTGGGAACATAAATACACTTTTTCTACTGTTTTACTATGCTTGTAAAGTAAATCAGTTACGAAAGAAAATTAACGTTCCATCTTCATAGCTTGGCAGAAAATAACTAATATTTTATGCATATCATCCTGTCAATCATCCTATCAAAATTAATGAGTAGAATTATATTTATTAAAATATCAAGTATATATATATATATATATATATATATATATATATATATATAATCACTAATTAAATCACTATGATATCTACATTGCGATTATTATGCATTAAATTACTCAGAAATTTATTGTATAAATTAACATAAATTATATCTGTACGACTGAAATATTTTATGCGATAAATTATGACTCTATTAAGGATGCTATTAACCTAAAATGGGTGCATGATATAATTGCGAGAGGAACAATGCGGTTCGCAATCCTCCCATTGAACGAAACTGATGAGATAAAGTATATCATAAACTAAATAAGTAATTAATTACTAGCGCATATAATTAACTAAATTATTAAATGGATAATTAATTGCCTCGCAATTACTATAGCATTTCGCATACGTAATTGATATAGCAAAAACTCGGTCCTCAATTACGTGCGTCACGTACATTTAACTATAATACACAAGCATAATATGTGAAATCTATATGCTACATAATAAAATATATTCCATTAAAATATATAAAATATTTTTTGCCAAATATTGTGCAATGTGACTCCATGTTTCCCTTAAACTAATTTAGTATCGCTCACGCAAAAGCTGACCTGCGAAATGATTCACAACGAAGTTTGCACTGCCCACAAAATCAAATTACGAAAGTTTACCGAAGGTAGCGACCCACGCTCCGGATATCATCGCCTTCAAGAAAAGAGAGGGGAAGAGGAGGATGGGGGAAGAGTTAGAAAATTTTTATTTAATTTTTTTCATTCCTAGTTGATTATTATCCAATCTGATTTGTAGAGATATGGGCTCTCTTTCTCTCTCTCTCTCTTTCCGGATATAAAATGGACAAATACTCTCCTCCCGAAAGTTTGCAACAAAATTATTTTCCCGGCAGCTGGGAAGGCAGACCGTTTTATCTCGTTTATGATAGTACCATTCTTAAAGTCTACGATTTCGCAAAGATCCAAGCAAAGATCGACTTTAGAAGCACCGACGAATAAAAGCAAATCGGAAGACTTCTCAAGCGCGATGTGCTGGAAGACGTAATTTATCCTATGGTTTTCCAATATGGAAATTTTCGCTTTAGAAGAGATCCATTCTGACATTAATGTATATCACCGTAATATATCCAATACATTTTAATAATATGATAACATAATAATATACGGAATAAATCTCTTTTATGTATTTATTAAGCATTAAAGCAAATATGACATCAATTTTCAATTTTTTTATAAACATATATGTATAAAATATTAGATTCCCTGAATACACATCGAGTTATTCATTTCTTGAATTTTTCGTTCAAGGAACATTAAACTCTAAAAAGATAAGGGAGGAAAGAAAGAATGAGCTGTTTTCTTGAGATATTAATTCAATATTCTGCATAATTGAATTTTTAAATCTTCTCCGAAGTCCGAATGTAATATGTACATAAATGCTTTGTGCAAATTTCTGCTGAAGGAAGACTTTAGACTTCAATTCCAAATTCATCGCATATGTCTTATGCAGCAGAAAAAGCCTCATAGAAGTTATCTCGATGTGGAAGAAACGGCTTCCTTGTCGTTACGTCGGCGTCCCAAGACGGGCGACGATATGGAGAACGTAAGTGGCACTACAGCGTATCGAGCGTAAAGTGGATCCGTGTATTTCGAAAGGATGGGAAGAATGAGAAACGAGACTTCTCAACCGAAGGAACGGCCGAGGAGAGAGAGACAGAGAGAGAGAGAGAGAGAGAGAGAGAGAGAGAGAGAGAGAAAGAGAGCGGTGTCTACGGCGAAACGGCAGGATACTCCCGGTGGAGAGACGCCGTTTCGTCGACAGCGGATTTCATGCCGCGGGACGATATTTTTTATTTATGAGACCCGTTAACGTACCGAAGCTCCGAAGCTAAAACCCTCGGCCAATATCTATGATAATGCGCGATATCATGTGACACGGAGTTTCGACGATGACGATGAAACGTGCCTATATCACAGAATCGCACGTGCGTACCGTCCAGGTTCATAAAGAGGGAATCATTCACTTCGATTATGGCACGTGTTGCGCAATATATAACATATAATATGTATAATTATAATTATTCATTTATGCATAATATCTTATTAATTAACATAATATCTAAAATTCACACAAAAGAAACAATTTGAATCTTAGACATCTGTAAACCTTATACTTCGTTAATTGAGATTACCATTATAACGACTTATTATCAAACATAATTATTATAATAATTATTTAGTTACGTCAATAGTGATTGTTTAATCGATCGTCGGTCATATCGGTGGTTTTTAAAAATGTGTTAATAATGGAAATATAAACTGCCTTATTTTTTTTAATAACATGACCTTTGACTAAAATTTAAAGGAGACCCTTGAGGCGTACACGTATCAGTTGCCACGCCAGGTTTATCGTCGCTAACCATCAAATTTTAATCTTATCCCAGCATTATGGTATCGTGCTCAACGCCATCAGATATCGAATGTATAATCCATTAAAAGACGACGAAATAAATCACAACAATGTTATTAAGTCCTTCAAATGACTATTATCTTCATCTACTTAGAAGTAACAATGGCAGAAACCTGAGAAACGATAAAATAAGAAAATAAAGGAATGGCGAATCGTTTAAATAAAAATAGAGATGAGGAAAAGATTTCATCATTTATTTGTATTCTTTAATCATATTTCATAGGATTTTCTAAATCGCCACATCATAAATAACAAAATATCAATGTCGCAAACTTTGTATCGGAAAAAACTCAAATCTGAATGGACAAAAATCTATATAAGAAAAACATTACATTTTCTTATATATTTTTAACTATTGCTTTTAGATCCGAACATAGCCATTAATAAATATAATCCTTGTTATTGGTCACTCTTCGCAATCAACGTTGATTACATTTATATGAGCAAGAATGTATCAAATCGATCTCCATTACTACGTACCCGGAAGTCCCTTGACTTTTCCTGTACAAAGCTGAAGAGAGACAAGACTAGCAGAGTCAAGTACGCGAGCCATTCGCGCTTCCGCACGGAAGTTTCCGTGCTTCGGCTATTAACGTCGAAGTTATTCTTAACTCGCGTCAGGAATCGCGTTGTCTTGGAGAACTTGGCGCGCTGGCTCAATCGCGACATTAAAATTGTACCGCACGTGTCGAAAGGTAAAAGTGTTCGTCCCAGATTCCTAGTGATTTTCTATCGCATTCGCAGAAATTCGATAGCCGGCAGAACGCGCTAATAAGTCGCGCGACCTGGTTCTAAGAGAATAAAAAGATCTTCAAGAAGAATCTGTCATCTTTGTAATGTTTCCCGATAAACTTTATTAATTACGTGCCTCGAACTTTGAAAATGTAGATAGATATTTATATATTACGTGAGAAAATAGAAAATTTTTTCGTCGTCTTTATTTTATTGCAATAATAATAGACATGATGGAAAAGATTTTAAGAATCGTACGATTTTATCGTATTAGTAAGTTATATCAGGCGCAAAGTTACTAAAGATTCGTGTAACGAATTACTCCCCATCTGAGCTTCCATCTTATTATACGACTTACAAAAGGATTAAAGGGATTTTCCGAGGATGATTGTAATTTAATCAGTTTTTGCTGCGATATAATACGCAACTGCTCGCGCTGATGAGATAAATTACGTGGGGGTAGAAAGAGTTTTATAATACATAGTTGCTATATTAACGCTTCATTGTTTATAACTTACAGCGGTGATCTATTTATATATATGCAAATTTAAAATATCTCTAAATCTTTTTTATTTGACGAGATATTAAAAATGTGCTATTTATTCAAACATTTTATTTGCTGTTAATAATAAATAAAAATTGATTACGTAATAAGTTTTTTTGCACAGGGCATATTCAACTATGGGAATTATACAATCTGAAAGATTAAATTATAATATTTGAGAGAACAATGGGAAAAAAAATGGAAAAAGGAAAAGGAAGAAGAAAAAGAGTGCGAAATTCTGCCAAGGTAAATGCAAAAGGGTCAAGGTGATCAGCGCAAGGTGCTGTTTGCAATGTAAACTAGCGCACGCTAGCTGACGGACACCGTGGTATATTGTATAAATAACCGTTTTCAATACTATATACTACATGCAGCCTGTTCCGCGAGTTTGGAAACTGCAAGCACTCGCAACTTACATTGCAGTCGTTTGCTTAGTGATTATATGTAAGAAGTACTTATATTTTTAACCGTTAAAAAGACGTAAGCATCGCGAATTTTAAACAAAAAGAAATCATAAAATTTACATTGAAAATTAACTCGGTATAAATTGGTGAAATTATTTCTGAAAGAAACTCAATACCTTTCCAAGAACATAGCAATGAAAAATTATACTGCAATTTACATTTGAATATATTATTTTAGATTTTCAAATGGAAATACTAAGAGAATTTAAATTTCAAAAGGCTCTCGACATAACTTAATCGTATATCTTCAAACAATATTCGACTTGAAATAACAGCAACTGCTACTTCGAGCGTTACAGGTTTGCCTAATTGGATTTACAATTTCGATTTACAAAATTAATGAACTTACGTTTCCAAAACCGACCGATTCAGATATTCCTGTTACTCGCGGACGCGGAGCGCAGAATTAATTCAACGATATTCCAACGCGAGATGTGAGCGTAGGACGGTTTCCTCATCACTCGGATGCGCCAGCTTCCCCTTGTGTCCCCCGCTCTCTTAATTTCTCATCTCCTGGGAGGCGAAATGCGAGGCGCCGGAAGCGAGACGACGAGGTGTTCTCGTGGCTGCCGTGGAAGAAGAAGCTGCGAAAAGTATGCAACGCGGTTAGCATGCGACGCTTTTAGCGCCTTAACAGGGAAGCTGGTAAACGCCCGCCACAGCGTAATCACATAGTGTTACTACAATTTCCGCGATAATCCGCGGTCGGATTATCGTGCTGGATCCATCCGGGTGCACGAGCTGGATGCGGGCCTGCATTTATAATGCGCCGTATAGTACCGAGTAGGTATGTACGGGCAATTCCGCTACTTCTTTTTCTTTTTTTCACCGGCGACACTACATCAGGCTATGAAAAATTGAATTTTATCTCGCGACAACTCTGTGTGTCAGAACGCGCGCGTCCCTATTGTCTCCGCAATATTTGCCGCCTCCTCAGAATTGCCTAATTACGAACGTAAACATCGGCAATTCTCACACGTGGTTTATTCATTGAACGTGTTGTCTCCCCGAGATTAACTTCTATGATATCATTGTCCGCAAAAAATTTTACAGCACACATCCAAGATCCGAATCTGATAAGAAACATTTAATTGCCTCGGTGGGAAAAATATAGAGAGAGAGAGTAAAAACGAACTTAACTGATTACGCGGAAGAGTAAAATATTTAGTACACACAAATATTTACGTACGGCAAATTTTTATGTACAACAATTGGTGGCTTGGACCAAGAAACAGTTACTGTGACATTTCAAAAGCACGCAGTCGAATTGCATAGCGACATTGAATGACGTTACGAGATAACGTTCGCAAATTGATATAATTAGGAAACCATAGAGGCAAAATAGTTGAGGAGACAGTTGGAATAATATTTGACTTTGCAAAATTTTATTCAAATATCCGCTCTGAAATAAACGTTGGCGGCGACGTTGCGCCTCGCGTAAAATCGACGAGAGTAATTAATTCACATAGTAATAAAGTAGAATAATTATACTTCTCCCTTGGGTTAGCGAATGCATTGTTTCTGAAAATTCATCGCGTTATACACGGAAATTCACACAATTTTTGTGCCCGGGTTAAGAATTATAGCGGGACCGAATTTTCGATTCAATTTTCGAAAAGGCATAATCACGCCCAGTTTTTTAATAGATTATCATCGGTTGCGTCGAGATTATGACATATATAAATACTGTGTTAACGAAAAAACGCGCATTTTGTTACCATGGTCTGTATTAAAATAAAGATCCGCATTAATGTGTTAAATACAATTTCTTTTCTAGTAACGATCGTGTGATTTATTATTTTCGTTGCGAGAAAGGATAATAGATACAGTGATATCTGTAGTTCTTGTTGAAAGCGAACAATTTCTAAGAATTCACTTCGATTCTCGTCCATAATGTACGACCTTGAAAGTTCGATTTGAAATCGAGCCTTCTATTAATCCGACGGACGAAATCGTACTAGGTCCTGACCGATAAAGTTGTGTGCCATCGCTGGTGTCGAATTAATGGAAAAAGTTTCGCGTGCACGGGAAAATTGTTGCCATAAGTCGGCGAG
Organism: Tetramorium bicarinatum; assembly: GCA_928718305.1. Classification (NCBI taxonomy): domain Eukaryota; kingdom Metazoa; phylum Arthropoda; class Insecta; order Hymenoptera; family Formicidae; genus Tetramorium; species Tetramorium bicarinatum. The sequence continues at coordinate 17,068,154 of OV788327.1, forward strand.
CGAGAGATGAAACGGAACTCATCGGAGCCTTCCTTTTTTTCCCCAATTAACCGGACGATTACGTGGGTGATTCGCGATCGATTCGCGCGGTGCTCTGCATCGTTCGTTCGTCAATTTACTTTGAATAAAGTGGAATCGGAATATCGATGTTCCATTTACATAGCAAATATCACTAATCATCTGTGCCTTGTATACAATACGAATAGTTGGATGCTTCTAATGCAACTGTAAGATCCGTTTGCTGCTGCTGCTGCTGCTGCTGCATCGAGCGCGTTTCCGCTTTTAGCTCACGAGCTCGCGAAGCACCGCATACCCGAATACCAAACTGTCCTCTATATTCCGCGTAAGTTTCGCGCACAAGGGATTAATTTGCGACCGTTGTTTGAAGGAGTCCTTTGTAATTCTCGACACTAGAAAATGTGATACGTTATACTGGAAACAATGTTTAATATTCTCTGTAAAGTGAGCGATATGATCTCCATGGTATTTCGGTACGCGAAGTTGAAAAAATGTAAAAAGTATAAAAAGTATTTCTCTGTAATGTTTACAGAGAGGCTGCTGTTAAATTCGTAATGTCGAATTATATTCTATTTGAGTCATTTTTAACTATTATTTAGATCGCCACTCTTAACTTTAGATCGCCTGCTCCTACTCAATATATCGTTAATTTAATTGAAACAATAGAATTAAAAAAACAGCATATTAAATAACATGTTAACTATATGTTTTGTATGAAAATAATTTCGTACGGTACGAATAACATATTTATTATTTCATAAGATTTATTTCAAAAGTTTTTTGAGAACAATTTAATGGGCATTTTTTGCACTTTTGGTTCTTTTAAACTGCCGATTTAAGTTGTGACACTAATTTAGATAGAATATATAAAAATGCTACCAACTTCATTGCAAACTTTCCAGATGATTCATTATTGATTTGAGATTAACATAAACGAAAAATATAAAATATATTTCATAAGATAAGATAAAATATTTTTCTCTGAAGATTCATATACATATATGTATGTATAGCTGTAGAGTACAGAAATAAAAGATGTATAGAATAATATACAGATGTATAATCTCAAGTTTGACATTACAAATATCGAATTAACTTTCAACATCTATCTTTTGAACTATATTACTTCTCAAAACTGGTTTGAACCGAGTTTCTCGGCAGAAATGCGATTATAAATACAGGCCTAAGTTCTCCAACCAAGTTTTGCGGTTTGAATAATATTTCGCAACGCTGCGCGCACTTCGCAATGCTTCAAAGACATTCTCGTATCGTAAGAATTTAACGATGGTGCCAGAATTCAAAGAATAATCAAGATCCAAAGTACACAAATTCTTATAAGCGACGTGCACCGAGGAATGAAAGAGGATTTCTCAAGGCATTCCTTTGTTGTCGATGTAAATTGTTAAAAACACAATTTCTCCCCAATTACTGGATGAGTAAAGATATCCAAGCTAGTTACCCACACAGAAAGCCGGCGGGAATTCTTTTCATAAAATTTGTTGAAGTAAAAGTAAAATCGTTAACACTCTTTCAACGTTTCAACCTTTAAGCTAATATTTTGAAAAATTCGAAGAAGCAAAGCTGTTTATACGGTTTGTACTTAACATCGCAAAAAACGCAATATTACATGTTTTTCACAATATGTTCATAGACATACGGATTGTTAATTTATTAAATTTATTAAAATTTAATGTATCATTTACTAAAAATTCCATTTTATAAAATTCAGAAATAAAATATGTTTAAAATCTGCTTGAAATCGTCGTAAAAAATGCAGAAATAAAAATGTCACATTATGTATTAGTACGAAGAGCACTAGGATGTATAGCTTCACTGTATCTTCAATTTCAAATAGGTAACAATTAAGCGCCATCATGAGAAATTTAGTTTTATCGCGAGACGCTTTTCCAACCTCACCTGGATCTCCGCAACTTTCCGCACTATTCGACATGCCCAAGCGTCCCTCCCTGTTTCATCCACCCTCTGTCGCAGTCTCCCTCTCGTGCCGGAACTCTCTTCCGACACCCTCGTATAATAACCGAAGTGTCCCGAAACGCGCGTGTTACTCGTCGCCTGCGCATCGCGAAATATCTTCGTCGCACCCCTCGTCGGACAGTCCGCGCGGCGAAGGAAGGAAAGGAGCTGTAGGATAACGGAAAGGGGACAGGGACACAGGGGAGGCACGAGCTCGACCTGAGCCATCGCCAGGAAACTTCCTCTCTGCGCGCGCGAAATCGATCAGAGAGTGACGCTCGTGTGACGTCTTGTCAGGATCCACTCCGCAGGCTCTCCTGCTGCGGTCTTCACGTGGCTAATGAGGGTGTCGCGCGAATACGTGGAGCCTATATGTAGGGAATACCTTAGGTCTTACCTCAGGAATGGAATTTCTTGCTATATTCAAAGTCAATTTGGAGTCCAAGTTATCCTTTGCCAAGATATCAAAGCGATAATTTCTAAATTTGAAAGAATTTTTAAAAATTGAGATTTTTTTTATATATTAAAGTTATTAGGATGTCTTGGAAAATAATAGTCAGGAAAGAGACTCATCACAGTTTTTGTCAACTTGAGCTTTTTAACGAATCTTGTTTTCAATCAGCTAATCGATCAGATACAAAATTCTTTAAGCGATACGTTCATCTTTGCTCTCCAGGATATACAATTTTCACGTATGATTGCGTTGCGAAGCAACAAATTTATCTCGACGAGGAATTACATCCTGAAGAGATATTTACCAGTAATGCTTCAAGAGCATTACGCTTTCCCGTTTCGAATTATGTAACGCGAGTACGACATGTTACAATTAGTCGTGAACGAAGTTAAGATTCAAGCGATGCAACTCGATTTTCAAAGTAAACATATTTCCGATTAAACATATCGACGACGAAGCTACGTTGTTTATTTAAGTACGCGCGTTGCATACGGCAGCACGATTGCGTACGATTCAGTGCACCAACGGCAACGCTGTCAAAATTTCACGATTTCATATTTCGATTCGTTTCCGCTTTACGTATGCATGCCACGTCTATTTGCGTATTCCACTGCGACTCGATATCATTTCATATTCTCGATCCTCGGATTAAGTGATAACGTAGATTTATATTTCCCACCTATTTGTCATTCATCCTTCAGTGAGCATCTGTGGTTAATCGCATAAAATCGCGCAACAGTCGCGAATACGCAAGTAGTACATATACGCGAAACATATATTTGTCGAGATAAGTTGAATTTTAACTATAAAAGTCTATATTAATATCAATAAGAGACAACAATTAGAAATATACTTGATAACTGTATGAAAAAAGATTGAAAATTTGTTATTCCAAAACGATATATTCATCATACATCAATATGTAACGTACGCTACTAGATCTAAATTTGTCGTATCCAAATATTTGTTACCAAGAAGAAAATCCGAGCGAGCAAGATATATTAAAAACTTCTACGACAATTTACATTAAAAAAAATGTATATATATATATAGAGATTTGCCTTTATTGCCTATATCTTTTCCTTTTTTTCCCCCCCTCGTATTCCTCTTGTATTGAAAGTGTCGACTTCTCTTGCCACGTTCTTGCCATTGAGCTGACAGCGAACATCATATCCATTCACCACCGAGTCAGATCAACGTGATATACGATTCTCTCAAGACCGGTGGCGAGGCGATTACGCAGTAGTCGAGATCGACGTACGCATCGACGACGTACGCTCGTCCCGGCGCGGTGTGTCTTTGTCTTGTCCTTCGTCCTGCATCGGCTGGTCGGTCGAGACGACGGCTTCTTGCCCCTAACTCTCGAAGAGGGTAAGGGGCGCGAGCTTGCGCCCTGAGCTGCTCGTCGTGGAGCTCTAGGACGAGGGATGCGAAGAGAAGAGGCGGACGGAACGGCGTCAGGTGGGGCTGAGAGGTGAGCTTTTTCGGGGGACGACGCGTTCGTTCGCTGTAGAACGTGGCTGGTGCAGGGGGTTGTCGCGGCACACTGACAGGAAGGTAGAAAAGAGGGGTGGAAGGTAGGGGAGGAGGTGAGGTATAGTGGTGGCGGTTCTTCGGTGGGAGAAACGGTAGACCCGGGCAGTGCAAGCCGGGCTGCCTGCCCGACAATACCGGTCGCTCTGTTGGGGTGTCGCGATAATTTGTCTCTTTTTTTTTCTGCGCGCAAGCTGAGCTTGATAGTTCGAGACATCGGCTTTCTCTCTATCTCTCTATTTCTCTCTTTCTCTCTCTTTCTCTCTTTCTCTCTCCCTTCGCTTCTCTCTCGGGCATTTCCGGTGTGCACGATCTATCGGATGTCTGGTCGGAGAGAGGAGTAAAAGTGGGCGCACTACCTGTGTCAAGACAATACCGGAAAGCACGTGCATTCGTGCGAAAGGGAGTCGAAGAGCGTGCCTGAGGGATCATACACGCACCCCTACTCCCCTCTTGAAGGCTCGTGCTGCTGACAAGTAACAGGTTGGTGTTGTAGCAACGTCTTTAGAAGCGAGCGATCGCGATCGATCTGTGCAGAGACGCGAGATATATATACACTCGTGTACACAGTAATTAAGCGATTTAACTCCTGCCACTTTGTTTTCGACAGTTGGTTTGCGAATATAAATTATGTTAGGAATGTTAGGAATCAAGAACATAATCAAGTAACAGTTGATGATGAAGATGTTTGGAAATACTTATAGAGAGTCACATACGTGACATATGCAATAAATCCAGAATACAAGCTGTCGTTTAAATCACGCTTTTGCCAGTCATTTTTTATGTACGCTAATTGCGTCTTGGAGACAAATGTGTATAGGATTTGAGAGTGACGATCGCGATCCGGGAGATAGTGCATAATCTGTGTGAAGGTGGCGAAGCACGTAGTACTTTTGGTGATCAATATTCAGGTATGAACTTGTTATAACTTGCAACGATATAGATAGTATAGATTTACATAAAATCAAATTAGAAAATAATCGAAAGCATTCAATAACGATTGATCTAGGAGATCTAGGAGAAAATTAATGACAAACAAGGAGTCCAATCACTTGTTCGTCTAAAATATATTTTTAACCCTGACGGCCATTTTGTAAATTATATGCAGCTTGTAATATATTTCGAAATGAGTAAATAATGTATTTAATGTATTTAAGTTTTACATACAGCGCATTATTATATAATGAATATCGTATATTATTATAAAAATCACGTCATCTATAAATTTATTCTTGTTCTTTTGATCCTTATGCATAAAATTTATTTGTAACAAAGGAATAAGGAACCGAGAAAGTTAATAGATCTTTAAATAAATTTTGAAATCTCCCAATTTTATAGAATGTAAAACTTAAAATAAATAAAATTAAAAAGCTAAATTTTGCAATCATAAATGTGCTTTTAGTCGAATTTGAATTAACCGGTATTTTAATGAACCGACTATTCCAAGTAACAGGTTGACGAGGAGTAAATTGCAATTTTGTGTCTCGCGGTCACCAGTGTTCGATAACGATCGATTTGCCAGAAAATGCAGCTGTTTGCTTTCTGGGACGGTTAATGAGATGATAGATGACAAGCGATGGATGATGCTTGGTGGTTTCCGCGGTCGGTGTCGGGCCACACCAACTTGATATAAGTTGGCGAGTTCCGTGCTAAGTAACAGGTTGCCTCGGTCGCGGATTAGAGCGGAGATTTGTTCCGTGTCAGTCTCCGTTGAGCGCGAGTATACGATACGTAATTAAGTTACACACGAAACAAGCGAGGCCGGGTTGAACTCGGAGCTCAGAGTACTAGTCGTCCTTCAGTTGGAATCACCGCTGTTCCATCTGCGCGCTACTTATTTTATGTCCTTCTTAACAACGCGCGATCGAGTTCACTTGATCTAAATCTCGTTAATTTTCCTGTGTTTAATTAGGAGCTTCTAAGTGCATTTGAGTAACAGGTTGGCGCTCCCAAATCCGACGTTAGATCTGTTAAGACAGTAATTGTGGCGTTTCGTGACTATAAGCAACGATGGTTTGCGCACGTAGTGCGGACGTGCGAGTGTTACACCATTCAAAAGCAGGTATTATATGTACATTAAACAACGTATTAAATGTCACATACATTTCGTATTAATATAACGAGTACACGTTTTGTCGCTCAAATATGCGTACTTAATTACAATTTGTTTATTATCATCGAATGTAAAGAGAGTTTATATTCTTAATTGTCATATATCTCGAAAGCACTGAAAATAATGACCACAAAAATATTTATAATTATTTTTAATGTCTCATGAGAAATTATATTTTAATACTAGATATATTGTCACATTTTATTATGTATATATATGTATAATATGTATATATATATATATATATATATATATATAATTATATTGATTCTCTTTTTTAAATACATGACCTTAAAAAACTTAGAGCTTATACACTTAGGTGATCTATAGCTCCACGAAACTTTTCTTGTTTCCTGAGATATCCTATTATGACGTTTATTGTCCTTATTGTGACGATACAAGAAGTGAAACTTCTTTACGTGATCTTGTGTAAGCTTACGGCCTGAATACGAAAAGTGTTATCTAACTTATACATGACGCGAGATACTGTAGCAATGACGATATTATCTTAATCCATTGTCTTTCGTTTATATTTGCTCGAATGCGTCCGCGCTCTTTATCTTCTAGATCGAAATATATCTGTTCTCTTCGATAATATATCGTTAAATGAAGTAAATTTTCATAGTCGAGGAAATACATGTTGATAACGCAATATCAATTCCAATACAAGATTCCTCGGAAAGATTCCTACGGATAGTTAATCTTCTGGATAATGACTTGCATCTATCAGGCATCTGGTTCGTTTATTCATCCGACGACGTCGCCTCCGAGCGACATCCGAGAAATTTTATTCTTCTATTTTTATCCAAACAATTTCAGATGGACAATTTAGATAAAATGAATAGTTAATATTACAACCGCAAACACGCGCGAAATTTTATTATAACGCTGAAATTTCGTCGAAAAATGACGTTTCCACAAGTTTAATTAAAACGTCAGTTACCACGCATCGTGTGAAAATGATCGTTGGTGAATTATAAAAAAAATCAGCGAAACCGCATTTCGCTTATTGAATAATGGCTGAGGTTGGACGTATGTGTTTGCGGTGAGAGCCAAAGCCTGCCTTTTTCTCGCGCGTTCAATTCCCGTTGGTAATTTTATAATCGCTCGTAAAAATAACGTTATAACGAATGTATATATACAGAAAATAAATTATATCATGTTTCCCCAAGAAAATCATTGATATGATATATTTTGACAGATAGTAACATTTATCGTCAATGAGACGTATATCTTATACACTTTTAATTTCGAGCGAAATTGATTGAAACAAGAGAAGCTGCGCTCAAGTGAGCTATGTTAAAATGAAAGTTGCATAGCCATCATGACCGAATTTTTGAAGCGGCGGTTTCGTTATTGGTAAGTCAATAGCGGCTTCAATAAGCGATGTTAACGCGGCCACCACACAGCCATCGAAAACCAATAAATTCAACGTAACACAGAGCGCAGCCGTTGGAGAGATGCCAATGAAAGCGGCGCGTGTATCCTCACAAAGGTAATGTTTCCGCAGCGCCTTTTCTCATTTCGCAAATTGGCTTCCGGATCGCGATTCAAATTCGCGAGCTCCATGCTCCTGCATCTCCCGGGGATTGCACGCGCAACTTTACGGGCCTTATGGAATTTTCCCATCGACCCTAGTCTAAAAAGCTAGTCCGAGCACGGCAGTTTTACGTCAGCACGGGAATATATAAAAAATTGTCGAAATATTTCCCGTCATTTTCCAGATTTCCGCCGAGCGCCCTGTTAAGGCCATCACACGTACATTTCCGTAAGAAATTGAGCAACAAGATTGGTTGATACAGCCGGTTACGGTTACGGACAGCCGAATTGAATAATGTAATTGGTCGAATCTTACGATTACGGTTACGGAAATGTACGTGTGATGGGAACGAGAGAGAACTCTTATTGTCCAGAAACCAAGTGTCGACACAGGATTTATTTAAGGGGCACAGTAAGCTTTCTTATTTATGGTTACGCGCCTTCGCGCCCACGAATTCAACAAAAACTCTCTTGAATCTGCGACGTGCTCCGAGCGTGCAGAGGAAATATTGAACTCTCGCAGAACTCGTAATTTTTCCTTGTAACTTTAGAAATTGGACGGGGGTTGCATGATTGTGCTCACGCATAAAAATGCTACTTTGCTCGCCTGGTTATCAAACGAACAGACAGAGCGGATTCTTAAAAGGGACCGAGAGAGAACTATTGGAACATTTAACACAAGAATGAGACAAGTAAAATTCATTTCAAAAGCATATCTATTTTCTTTAATATTGCATATATTAAAAAATTGTAATGCAATATTCATGTAATAATATAAAATATGTATGAAAAAAAAAATTAAATAAAAAGATTGCAATTTCGAGAAAGATTCGGAACAAATGCAACAATTTGGTGTGACTTTGGCTGCAATTTCGTTGCCATATAATTTATTTAGTTATCATATTTGAAAAATATGTGATACTCAATTTTAAATTTCAAAGAATTGGAATAAACTAAAAATAAAGTTCATGTATATAATATATAATATTAGAATTATCTCCTATATACATATATATACATATATATATATATATATATATATATATATATATGTATATAAATTATATTTTGCTGCCGAATATTTTACTCACAAATTTTATACATAATGTAGTATATTGTAACTGTAGTTATAATTGTAACTATAGTTATAACATATTTTAAAATAGATTTTTAATATTTTTTTAAGTATATAATATAGTTATAATATATTTAAAAGTAGATTTTTATATTTTTAAGTGCGCCGTATTTTTAAATACATTAGAACCTGGGTGAATATGTATTTTTTAAAGATCCATAATTTATAAAAGCTTTTCAAAGAATTCTCAAGCAATTGCTATAAAAACAAAAATACAAGAATAAAGAAAATTACAGAGAGAATGTTACGTAAACCTTATTTTGTTCAAAGGTATCGTTAGTAACCCTCACGTTTCGGTTTCATATTTAATTTTTAAAAGAAATGAATGCAATAAGATCAATAAGAAAATTTATTCCGCACACGGATTCCGATCGCAACTAGCATAACTGCCTAGAGCATCCGCCAATTTCGAGCGAGCACGTTTTATGTACGCTACAAATCAAATTACAATAAGATGTATTCCAAATACGTGCTCTCAGCTATGAACTACCACTGCATCGCAAAATTCAATAAATTTGACGAAATTCGAGTGAATTCCTTTCCGAGTGTACCTAAGAAATTAGACTGTATTCGATCAGTTGGCATATGCAACAGCACAGGATGCTGAGAGACCCGCGTAATCGGGTTTAGCACAAGACTCGCGCTTAGAGCTGCGAAAGCGCGAATTAATTTCACTTGCGTCAATGTCAAACGCTGACACGCGTGACACTCGCTTTCGTCTTCTCTTCGCTATTCAATTTCATTCGTTCTTTGTCAGCGAGCATTCGCTGGCACATAAAGGAAGATAACACTCGGTAATGCGCACTACCCTTTCCGTCTATTCTTTTTTTTTTTTTATTGTAGATTCGCGATTGCTCCAAAAAAAGCATTGTCTCACGCAATTCTTCTGAAAGCATCGCGCTGGATATTGCGAGGAACGCGCGTGTTGGTGCACAGCTCGCCTTACCCTTAATAAACCACACACGACCGCTCCAGTCCTCGCACTCTTTTGTTCCTTCACCGCTCCATCTCTCCTGCGGTGAACGAACACATGAAAAATTCAAGTATCTCCGGTTTTCACTTCTCGGGTCTCCGTAGGTTGATGATATGCCGCGCATGGATATTACTATCCTTTTGAGCGAAGTATCAATTTTGATTGCGTGTAGGAGTTAATTAACGTTGCGAGGGATAACAAGGAATTTTACGTGTAATAATATTGTGGTAATAAAGTTTGCACTATATATGATTTCCTCTGTGGGTGGACAATAACGATAGCGGCCATGTTATCTTTTCCCTTTGCGTAGGTTTAATTATTATATGAGATTCTAATGCATTTTCTGAATACAAGAAAATGTTTTTACGTTAAAGTAATCAGAAATACGTGTTCGAGTTTTCTCATCTCGAAAGAAATTTCATAAACGCGTCTTGAAAATCATCTTAATTTCAAATTAATTTTAATTTGAAAGCAAATCGCGAGCTTCACGTTATTCGTTCAGTCTCTAAAGCTTTCGAAGTTTTAAAACACTTTAAGCTTACAAACTAAATTTACTTAAAATTTTATAACTTTGGATGCTTCCGCATTCACATTTAATTTCTAATAATAAAGTGTGATCTTATTCGAAAACAGTTTACGAACCAATTCAATATTCTATGAGATTTCGATTCCCGCTATCAAATGAGACACAGATTTATGTTGTACATCTCAAAAATTTATGTATGTCGGATGAAGATGGAAATACGTGTATCGATTTGCATGCCTATCCTCGGAACGCTCCAGCGATTATCCTACAAAGAAAGTATGTCAACTACACGTCTCGAAATTCCCTTTTTATCGTATGTCATCGAGCTGCCACGTTCCGGCTTACGCTCGGATTGTGCGGTTTTATTCGTGCATAAAACGGATACGGTATCACGCGTATAACGTCACTATAATGCAAACAGCGCAGTCAAAGAGTTAATTCGAAAGTATTATACTCGGTCTCGTTTGCGAAACAACCCCGTAACTATCTCCTTATGCTGTGCGAAAATTGTACCGTGATAGTTTGAAGTTGTGTTTATTGTTGCTTATGTGATCTTCCTCCTACGATTGAAGTCTTTTTAGCGTTGTCTAATTTTTGAATATACTTGTTGTAATGTTTGCAATTTTTATTAATTATTTTAAAAGTCAAACGTAGTTTCTAGGAAAAGAAACGAGAACAAGAATATTACAAGAGTTTTAATAATAGCAAGAACCAATGTTTTAAAGGCTGATTTCTATACTAATCGAGCTTTTGTCGCATTCTATCAGTAACAATTGGCGCAATCATGATTTCATAATTGGTTTATACGCGTTTTAATACTCGAAACGCTACTTGAAAAGCGAGATATCGCGCGTACCGTTGGCAAATAAAAAAAAAAACAGTAGATGATCCCCTTTTACAGCAACGAATATTCGTTCGCAGCGATATTCGGCAAATGGCAAGTGGCCTTACATCGATTTTTGCACCACCGTTGTTTATTACGCGCTCGCGTTTCATACAGTGTAATTGCTTTGTATTGCGCGGCGCTTTATATCCGCTACTAATGAAGATTAATAAATAATAAATGTTCAGCGAGAGAAACTGTAGTACCATCCGACCAAGTATTACGCATGTATGATTGATGATACGATACGTCTATTATTTGATATGATTACATTATAGAAAATACAATAAAAATAATGGCAACTTAATTTTAAAACAAAACAATTTTCCAAAGAAATAAATTAATAATAGAAATAATTTGAGGTTTAAATATTTAAGATTTTTATTTAAAGCAAGGATATTTTTCATGTCTATTCTTTCTTAAATTAAGAGATTTGAAAGTCTTATCTAATATCTTGTCTCGTGCGTGTATACGCGTCACTTGTGTTTTAAAATTCTATAACTTTTTTGTCGAGGCAAAAAATTTCACAAAATCTAATGCAAAATAGTAAGTTTCCTATTTCTTTTATTGTTACATGGAGAATGTAATTTACATCTTGACGAAAAACCAATGCCGATAAAGTACATAATTAATGACCCAGCGTTCGCAATCCTCTTTCGAGATTGTACTGGTTGCCGTGTCGCGGAGTAATTTAACTTTTTTAAGATAAGTTACTCAAAGGAATCTGATAGATGCGAGACGAATCGTAATCGCGTGCACTTGTAGTTAATGAGGTTGCCCCCGTAGCTTAAGTTAACGTTTTTCGTGACCGAGAAGCGAATGAGTGCCATGAATAGATAAATCTTGGATTTAGATCATGACTAGTGACGTACGCAGCACGTCTGTTTAACAGTTGTAAGGCGTTTATGCTTCTAATTTTATATATTGAATAGATTTAGTTATTGTTCTCCGATTTTATTGAATTTGCTTTTTGCCGTTGGAGCCAATTCTCGTATTGAGTCTGTCCGTACGTATTTTTCTAGATTGCCGCGAATACTTTGTTCTTGATACGCGAATTGATTATGTTTTAATCGGATTATATTTAGAAGCGCAAAACTAAATGATGTAATAAATACTACTTTATGGACGCTCATTGAATTAAGTATCATTGAAATTTCGGATTAGCATAAAGTTCTCCATTGCGATACTCGATAAGTTTAATATGCTGGAATCAAATTCAAATAAAAAATATAGGATTATTCATATGTTATTAATATTAATGTAACAAAGTGTATACATAATTCGATTCTATCCTCTGTAAAAATCTAATTCATGTTCAATTATTTTCCATTTTTGTATAATTTCCTGTAAAATCTCATTTAAAGTAATTCACATAGTCACGTTTGAGATGATTAAAAAAAAAAGATTAAAAAATGTCTGTCATGTATCTTCTGTATGTTCGTCGCTGAGATTACATTGAGCGGAATTCGACTTTTTTCAGATTGCGCAATCGTATGTTGATTCTGAAAAGAACGTTGCGAATTGAAAAGCGAAATCATAATGATCATTTGCGTTCAGATAGCGTATGATTAAAAAAGTGAGAAAAGAAATCGTTCCCGCGGATATCTATGCACCGAAGAGAGAAATCTTCTTCTGAATGCCGTCAACAAGGAAACCTTGATTATATTAGTCATTAGTATTATTAAAAATGTCCATTGACCATTATTTCACACATATATTTTACATTCACATAAATACCTTTAATATTAATTTTTGAACAAAGGATCAGCCTAATTTGTATGAGATTTATGATCTTAACGGATCAAGCGACGGTGCACGGTATTGTGGATGCAACTGTTGCAAGGGACCAGCCGCAATTTATCATTTGTCATCATAAAACATATTGTCGGGCAAATCTTTGTCTCGCCGAATATCTTAAACTCGTAGATTTCCCGAGCTTACTGTACGTGGCAAATTTATGAGATCGTAGGAAAAGCGGCAAACGCTCCGGCGAGCTCTGGCGTCGGTGGCACTCGTACTATCATCCTGCTCCATAATATTCCCGAATTAATTCTATGTAAATTACCATGCGGCATCGCAAGTCGCGATCTCTGGCATTTGGTATTGGATGGGATCATGTAGCTCGCGTCGCGTCATAACGCTAGAAATAAACGGTCATATTCGAATCAATAAAAACGTTCGTGACGTCATAGCATAATACGTTGAATAATTATTAATAGAATTTAATATGACTATCCGTATAAAATAATTTTAATCTCAAATTTTAGGGACCGTTACCAATAATTTTGTCTGTTTTTAACTTTTTGTTCCGTAACTTTTTGAAGACATAACATTATCAAAACTAAATAGTAAAAATAATATTGTAAACAAATTGAGTAAAACACGAGTCTTCTCTCCTTCTTTTCTCATTTAAATATAATTATTTTTGCAAAAATGCATCAACATCTTTTTTTTATTTCATTATTAATAATGGCATTAAAAAATAATGGTTACTATTCTAAAGCAAAATTATATTATTTTAAATTTATACTCAACTAGTTTAAATTATTATTAATTGCTGTGCATTCTCGTATTTAACATCACTCCCGGTTCTTTATTAAATTCGCAGAAATTATGGTTTGTGAGTCGCACTTGTCGTTTGTTAGGCCACCCCTGAAAATTACCACAGGTAATTTCCGCAGTGGGTGTGCATCGTCCTGGTTATTTACCACAAGAAGGTCACCAGTTGACCTAGTTTCCCCGATCCGGGACATACGCGCGATATCACGCGTTTCTTCTCTCACTTCTGAGAGATACTGAGCGTTTCGTGCATATGGCATTAAAACAGATAGCAAATAAAACGAGAAAAAACAAGTAGCGCTGGTTGGCGTTTCTTGTGAGCATTGAACCAACTTCTTAAAAAGAAGATTCGACAATAGTCTCGATAACTTGTTAAAAATAATAATGCGATATACTGATAATCATACAGAATCAGATATAATGCGATAGAACGAATATTTTATTGAAGTATTTTAATTAATGGTCGTTTTTATCATGCATAACTTTAATTCTGCTAGTTCCTGTCTAATGCGAATGATTGTATGTACGTATTACATAGATTGTATCTCAGTAATATATTTCACACATTTAATTATGTTTATTATTATTTCAATTAACTGTTGATATAATTGTCTTTCAACATCTTCTACGTTACTTAATTTACCTACAATATATAATATTTCGGCGCGAAATGAAGAAAGATACTTTTAACTATTTTTATTTGTAAATTATTCAATTAAAACTAACGAGTTGGAATTGCATATCATTTATTCTATGATTTTCTATAATTTTTGGTTCATAGTTCGGAATTATTTGCTCTTAAAATATGCGACTCTTTTTTGAACATTCTGTATAATTAGAACTTCTGTGAATAATAACAATCTTACAGTTATTAAAACTATTTTAGCGTGGCGTGTATACAGGATTTGCTTTAACGTGGACAGTGCATTATTGTCAACAGCATTGTTTCGCAGGATACAACAAGGCCGAAGTGCCCCAGTTTCGCATTTCAAGGCACATGATGATTACTTATTCCCCTTGGAGCGTCGATCGATACGCACAGACGACGAGCCTCATCTCCGAAAATGTATCAATGTGCCGTTATCGACGTATTGTTGATCAATTACAATGAAACGTGCGATTACACGTTCAATTGTAAATTGGGCACATTTATGTCGCCATTGATTGTCGAGTAAGGAGAGAATGGTCGACCTAAATCTCTACTGCTTGCGCAGCGGTTCGTTTAGAGAACGTTATCTATTCCTTTTCTCCTTCCTTTCCCGTCAACTTAGAAAATGATATTTATGTGACTATTAGCACTCTTAAATCACACGAAGCGCGAAAGACGGCCAAAGAAAACTTTTCCAACCAACCAACTACCGCCAAGAGATTCTCTTCTAAAATACTTGCAAGTAGATAACGCATTTTCACGTGAATTTATCCCGTAAATCCTTTAAGCAGCAGTTTATTCGAATTAAAGTAGTGCGAATGTAGACATTACAATATATCACTAGTTTTATAAAAATTCAGAGAGATAATAAGATGTGCATCAACTTACAAAAGTTAAAAAACATTGAATGACATACCTCTTATATGCCAAGTAAAAAGATCAATTTCGTAATTTCCAAGTCAGTTGAGTACCCAGTATACGCAAATGTCACGCGCATAAGATCGAGCATGTTCGATAGAAGAAGAGTTCTGTGTCATATTTATTGCATCTTTGCGAGAAAAATATCTCAAGGTGGGAAGAAGTCGCGCCCAGTACGCGTAAGTTGTTTGGTAAGATGATATGCTTTTTTTCAATCTAACTACTTTCTACATAAAGAGCAAGGGGATAAAAGAACCCTTCTTTCCGGATCACTGAAGGATAAAAATATGAGAAACTGCCACCTCTTAGCCTTGTCTTCTCTAATGGTCCTCATAGGCATAAAATTTTCTGTTTACTTCAAGACCAACCGAAGGTAAAAGTCATTAAAATTACATTAAATCAGTATTCGAGTCGAGAGTCGAGAATAATTGAGAGCTGATAAAACGTGCAAGAGAAAAATGACAAATGCTCAGACAGAAAGCGCTTTAAAATTTTTATCTGCAACAGACAACGTACCGTATCGATATTTGATTTTATGACTTCTTCTACACTTTGACGTATAATTTTTAAATATAATTGTGTCTATAATGCTCTAATTAATCAAGTTTTTACGAGGATGAAGTGTTCTACTTGATAGTACGAAAAAGGGATGAATTTATGAACCATTATAATAAATTATCTAAATTTTAATGTGAAATATCTGGATGAGTGAAAACTTGCAATCTTTACAGACAAAAATATCAGTATCGAAATGCAATAAACTATTATTAGCTTCTTTTTTGCTGTCGATTCGGAATTTACTTTCTTCATATAAGCCTACACAAAATGAGTAAACGAAACACACGTAAAATAGAATGAGTTTGCGTGCTCGTAATTTCGAACACCTGTAGCTAGAGCGATGTATAAACAAGCAGACCTGAAATTTATTTACTCCTACTTTCATTATTATCTGTTGAGAAGAACTAAGTAACTCAATTAATAACTTATATTGATAATATTGCATTAATACTTGCGATTTCTGAATTTTTTTTGATAACTTTAAGATTCTAGAAAAGTAATTCTCAATATTTAAATAAATATATTAACCCTTTATTTTATCTAATTGGATTTTTAAAAAAATTAATTCGCAAAACACCGTTAATCGTTTATAAAATTTTTATAAGCAATTGATTAAAAAATACTAATTTAATATTTTAATTAAGAAAAAAAATTTTAGATCAAATTTTAAATACTCTATCATTAAAATTATAATCATTTATATTTATACAATTATTATTAATTTCTTGTTTATCAATCATATAATTAGATTACTTTTATGAGGAAATTTAGAAAAATGTTTCAAGTAAAATGCGAATTCTCCTACATCACATGACATTTTTTTTTTCAAGAATAAAAACCGACTAGCACTGGTACTTTCGGACACCTGTAGCTATATTGATCGGCTGGGGTCGGTCGACAGCCCTCGACCTCGAAACCACCCTTTCGAGGTGGGAGCGAAATTCAATCCTCTTTCCCTCTTTACTTTAGTCGCTAACACAGCCTCGGGTTCGATTCGCACCGGAGAGAATTTTCTTCCGATCAAGAAAACGCGCCCTCGTTACGCGTCACCTATGTACTTTCAACGGACCTTGAAAACAGCCCTAATATCGAGCTGCATAAAACAATATTGTGATAAAGCAAGAGCTCGCATCATGTCATATAAATTCACATTTTGTTACGTTGTATAACGATGGAAATAAATCTATATAAATTGGAGGTCTACGAAATATTACAATATTTTGTTAATATCATCATTTTGTTAATATGTGTGTATCTATATCGATATACTTATTTTAATAGGGTGATGCAATGATCTAACTCTTTCAGACCTTTAAATGTTTTGTTTGCAAATAGCTCGCTTGAACTTTGCGAGCTCGGCCAGCACGACACGTGTTGCTTTGTTTTCACACTGCACGCATAAGTTATTAGCGAAGTTGCCCGCGAAGTTGCTCGTGACTGAGCTGACTTTGATGTTCGAGGAACCTCCATAAGTTACCTGCCAAGTATCGGTTCTTCGCACGTTTGCATTATGTGATAGCCCGGCCGTTATTCTCGGTGCATATTTAATATCAAAAACAAACCGTCGGATCCTGAATAATTCACCATGGTCTCTTTCCTTAATACTGTTATTCGATTATTTTAATATTGAAAACTGATATGATCGTGTTAAGCATATTTATCAAGCTCATAAAATAATTCATGTCTGGAATTGAATTCTGATTATTACTGATATTGATGGACATTTGAAGACTGTATTGACAAACTGGCATCTGATGTGAAATTTACTTAGGCAAAATTGAAGCAGAAATATTAAGTCCATGCTACAAAATTAAATTTACAAATTTGAACAAATTTGAAGCATCATACAAAGAGAGCCACATGCTGTCTCAAAAAATAGACAATAAATTCTTAGTTTAAATACCTCGGTCGAATTAAGCAAAGGGAAGAGCCTTGTTCGCACAAGTATACGACTTTGTCACCAATTTTACATTATCACTCGATGCACCTTTTGTCAGCGTTAAGTAACCGAAGTATTTGTAAATTCGAGGGCGTAGCCGATCGTATCGTGACTCGCACGATGTCGCCGAGAGAGCCGTAGTCACGCGAGATTGCGAGAAACGTCCGTCGTAAAGTTTTCAATGAGCTTTACCGGAGTTATCACGCGGGCACGATCGAGCTACGCGAAACACGCCGTAAAATACATGCAACGGACGTTGCGATAACATTATCGGACACTACGGTCTACACCCCGCCGTGCGTATCCACGCACACCCTCACGGACTTTTCCTTTACGACTCTATCGAGGTACTTTTCGATTTCTACTTAGTCATCCTCCAGAGGACGAGGGCGGCTTGCCGCTCAGCATGTTTCATCTATGGATCGTAAAACGCCGATTGTGACGTGCCACTGTCGATGATAATTGAAGGAAATTTGCGAAATTATCCCGCAAATGACGAGACGCGAGCCTCCTTTTTCCACGGAAATCTCATAGGACGTGTTGATCTGATGATTAATGCGTTTCTTATCGAGATTACGTTTGCCATTATCGTCTTTTAATAGAAATACGAGTAATACCCGTATATGTATAGTTACGAGTACGTGCGCGAGCTTAGTGTTTTGCGATAGCGCGACGATTTAAAAGTATAGTATATTCCCTCCGATACGATATTAACAGAAGAACGAGAACGGTCGGAAACATAAAAGGGACAATGATTTATACTGCGCAAGAGCTTTTATCGTAAATAAGTGTCATAAGAGGAATTGTTATCCATTCTTTAATCTTTCCATCTTCTATTATCCAGATCGTTTATATAAGCTTCTTTATCTTCCAGACATTTTACGGAACTCGCGGACAATTCAAATACATGGTATGTACATTCCATTATTAAAGAGAAAAATAAATCATGCTTGACACTTCGATACTAACTGCCCTTTTTACACGCGTTCTTGTAATATTCTCACATTTGCGTTACGCGTAAGAGGATGGATACGGTCATGTTGCAAGTTGTCGAAAAATTCCTGCGTTCCCGCGATCAATAACGACGCATTGATGTAAGTTGTTGAATTTTCCATGATGTATTCTTCCGCTTTAATGTCTGAAAGATATCAGCCACCAACTCGAGGTGGGCGACGCGACTTCGCAAAGTATAGTAAGTGACATGTGATAGATGCAACGCAAGCTGGGAATTGCAATGTCAATACTTTCGAAATTCCCGTAACTTATAAATCTGGACAACTGAATTTTTTTTAACGCTTCCGCGCATCGTGATTTATGAGTTTGATGTTTAAAATTTCTTGCGATAAAATATGATCCTCGATGCAACACATTGTTCGCAACTCTAAAACTAGACTTTTTTTTTTTAAAGACAACGTTCGTTTCCTCAAGAAGAAATGTATTACGCAAGCAAAGAAGCAAAGAAATTTTGCAGCAAATTTTTAACAATATTTTCAATATTGTTAAATGCAAACCTTTGCTAGTTTGAAAGCATTAAAATTTCTAGTAAAATCTACGAAAATACAAAAAGATTGTGTAACATGTAATTAAGTGTAACAGTAAATTTTTTCAGAAAATATTTCGTTAATTATTTAACGCATTCTCAACCTAAAATCCAAAGTCTAAATTTAAAATAATTAAAAATCTAATATAAATATATAAGTATTATAAATATCAAATTATTATATAATAAATTGTATTTTCTATTTTGTTTTGTAATAATAAATTTTAAAAGCGTTTTACGAAGATTTTAAAACAATAATTTAAGTGGTACATAAACTGTTTTTTTTTTCTTTAAAAGTTTGCCTTTTTAAATTAACACGTACTACTACTTAAGTAGTGTAAAACGATGTCGCAAAATATAATAAACGCAAGATTTACAATTCTAAAAATACAGAATAAAATCGTGAGCATGGGGGTTTAATATGATCCTGTCGAACGCAGGAGTGTCGAACTGAAATTGCAACCACGGGCTTCCGATAAATCGCTGCGGAAAGGAAGCAACGTCGTTGTAACGAGGTTCCAAGCGCAATGTAACGAGATATTGTTGCCACGTGTTTGTCCCCAAAACTCCGACAAATTGAACCCCCATTTCTCTTTCAGGGCGTGCCGCGATACCGCCGATGAAAAAAATACACGCATTTTTTTATCACCGTCCCGTGGTTGCAATTCCACATGTATAAGTCCCTAGGGAATAGGTATGTGAAATATGGAGTTTCGCAGTCCATCCGATCACGATGCTATCCGTTCCGTAACGCGACGTCCTCTCCACATCTAAAATACCACCTGTCTCTTTTTTTATCATTGATGGACGAATTGCTCGCGTACTCAAAATATTGGTGGAATTTAAGTTAGAGTTTAATTCACTCGAGTAACTCCGATCAGGAAATATTCAAACCACTGGATATATATTCGATATGAAGCACAACGAAAGAACTCTGTTTGAAAGAACTTTAATTTTGTTATTTTATCCAGTATATCATGAATGAAAAAGTTTTTAAATATCAATTTTTAGGATCACGTCGCAAAAGTGATATAGTCATATAGGGTCTCAATTGAACAAGGATATTTAAATATTCCTTCACAATGTGTACTGTTTGTAGTATAATATTTATAACTCGAGATTTAATTTCTCCTAGAAACCTGTAAATTTTAATAATTTCAACAGAGCATATTGTGACGCTATCACATTTAGAAAGTTTAAGGTCTTATATTTATGAATACTCTGTATAGAGATTTATTATTTTCAATTATATTGCCCGTTAAAAATATTGCTGTTTACTAATGATATGGAAATAATTCAGCGATAAATATGTGCGACATAACAAATGAATGAAGGAACGTCGTGATATTTTGTCGCAAGTCTGGCGTCCGCTTAAAATATTATCGGTTTTCGGTCGCGATTCGTTAACGATTCATTATTATTTACGAGAATTGTGACATCGAGTTTGCCGCCACAAATGTAATGAATAATTAACGTGCAATCGAGTAGGTATCTCAAGGACACATGGCGTTGTGCTTGTTTCGTGATGGGATTTTTCATAGTCCATTGGCATAAATTAATTAATAAAAAGAATTTATTAATTAATTTATACAGTTCCAGAAAATATGTTTTGACTTATCGAGAGGATCAGTCTTAATTATTTGAAAAAAATCGTAGAGATGACATAAATTGTGGAAAATAAAGCTTTTTCACATTTTAATTATCTATTTTCTAATTATTACCTCAAAGAATAAATGAAATGTTGTATTTACGACAAATAAAACAATTAAAATATTAGTTTTTCATGTTTGAAATAACTTACCTTTTTTAAAATTCTGCATAAACTTTTTGCAGAAAAGAGTTTTCTTAGAGATATTTTGAAGTCGCTAAACCAAAAAATAATAAATTGATTAAAGAGCTGTTTTTTCATCCACAATGATAAAATACAACATACATGTTAATTACAAAAAGGACGTTATTATAAAACAACTATTTATTAAGAGAAGCAAGAGAACAGCCTGCAAGAACACAGTTTTTATTCATTTTTCTCTACTGCATTGTGCGTATATATACATATACATATATGTATTATATATATATATATATATATATATATATATATATGTATATATATAAATGCGTTACTTTTTCTTCAAACATCTTTCCAGGACTTTTACAAATGCATCTCACGGACCACGCGCGGTGCTAATTTATTAAATTTATTATTTTCTACTTTCACATCTTCTATAATATGGCTTTTTATATTACTACAAACAGAGTTGCTTACATTAAAATTACAGTTGAAATGTCTGTTATAGTTGTGCAAATATATCAAATATAATGCACTATTACTTGTTTATGTTCTTAAAACGATTAAAAAAACCGTTGTATAATAATACTTTATATAAATAGAAACATGCAAACTACAAAAATGAATAGGAACATTGTGTTTTCATACTTATTTTTTTTTATAATACATAACAGACATTTTATAACTGTAGCAATATTTTGACGTCAAACTGTGTTAATAAAATCAAGAGAGAGAGAAAATAATGTGTTCACGTAAATTTTCGGCGCAAAAATCATATTAATGTAATTTTTATGACGAGCATAAAGAATAATATGAAATCTGCTAATTATACGACCAAATTAGTAGCGGAGTAAATGCAAATGAAAATTGTTCGGTGGGGCAGACATACATATTTAATTAGATTGTAGCTGCACTCGTATCCAGGTAATGTCAAAAAAGTGGAACAGCACATATGTACTTCAAGCAACGTCAATGTTTCCTTTGGCGGTTGACGGTCGATTATTCTTTTTGTCATATTTATATAGCTCGATCAAGTCGAAGAGTTAATAAAATTCAGATTCGTATCCGACAAAGTATGAGCATCCCCGTGACGACCCCATAAAGATCCTTTATCTTCCGCATTGTGGTTACCACGGGTCACAGGAGACAGAAATCAATCGAAAGACCGTATCCTACAAAGATATTTTACATTCTGCTATTTTATTTTCCTATACTTCCTTCACCTTCAAATTATCTTTAATTTACACTCGCCACTAAATCATAATCGAATAAATCGATTTACGTGCTAGCCATAAGGATGCTTACATTTCCTATAGGTAAATTTATAGCTCTCTCTAGTCAGTTTGCCTATACATAAATTGACGCTACTGTTAATTCTGACATTTATACATCGATATATGTCACTTAAAATTAATGCGTTTAATATTCGATTAATCTCGCGCGCAGAAATTAGAATAGTGTAATATTTATGCCATCATCACGTAAAATAAAATACTAAATGAAAATGCAATAATTTATTGTCATTAATTATGAACTCTACTCTACTATGACGTTTTTTGCTCTGTCCTAACATATATATTTTTAATAGCTTCTTCTTTTGGGAATTGCGAAAAATCTTTCAATCTTTTTTCAAATTTGTCATTTGATATTTAATTTGAAACTTTTACTTCCAAAATTTATTTCTAGTTTGCAAATCCTGCTTATAAAAATTGATTTTAAATTTAGATTTACCCTCTAGGAAAATTTTATATTAAAAGTCGATTATCATAAGCTTGATTTTCCAAGTGATAAATTTTTAAGAGTCTTAAGCTTTAAATATATGAATTGAGAAAAGACAAATATGAAATTTGTAAAAAATTTAGAGTTGAAAAAAAGGAATATTCTTCCAAATTTGTTTCTGGACTTACGTTAGGGAAATAGATTCAACACGATGAATATATTTATCACGTTCGCTTGCGATGTTATCTCATGCAATTTCCCCAGATGCAAATATCGAAGCGACAAACTTGTTCATTATATTTACCATGTCACGTTGTCGCATCCATATTTTCTGATTTCGCCGACGGAATGTCATTCGTTGCACGATAATAAAACGGCATATATCGCGCGAGTGTGCACGGGAGTTGCAGGCGCCAGTGGTACGGCGCGGGCGTGTTTGTAAAGCCCCAATTTCTTCTTGTGGGACGTTGCGAAGGATGAGTCCGTCATACGCAATACTCCGTTGCGAAGGAATCGACGGCGAAGGACGAGAGAAACGTAAGCTTGCAGGGCTTTCTCGATAGAAGACGGAAGGCGAAGGCGTGAGGCGCGGGGAGAGGAAAATACGCCCGCACGTACACACTCGGCTTCGCCGCCGTGCCGATCAATAGCTAACAGGTGGCCGCCATTTCCTAGCCAACGTTGGCACTTGGCTTCTCTCTCTCTCTCTCTCTTTCTCCTCCCTCCTCTTTCTCTATCTCTATCTTCCCACATTATCCTTGTGAAATTACCCATGTTACTACTAACAACGATGGACAGCGCGAACAAACTCGGCCGAACAACTAAAAGCATGAAAACGCTCTTGTGCCTACAAATTAGGTAAGAAGAACATGATGCAGGAGATTGAAATAAGCATATCTTCGGAGAAACTACATCAAAGGATCAACGTGAAGAGAATTGCTAATTGACATGAAATAAGGAACGAACTTTGTTAAAAGATTTTAAATTTTAAATTAACTATATTTTACAATGTTGTTACATTATAGAATAATTGCTCTCCTTTTTTTCTCTTCTATTCTCTCTCTCTCTCTCTCTCTCAGATTCAATAGTAAAATTATTCATAGAGATATGGCACGAATGAAACATTATTTATAAAGTATAGAGAGAATTACTAATTATTATTAGATGTGTCATCGGAATAAATATTTGAAAAAATTATTCCAATATGAAATTAAATAGCAATAATTAATGATTTTCTCTTGATATATTATTAATACTGTCTGATTATATTTTATTATTTACTTATTTACTTTCATGATTTATTTCATTTCTGCGCTTACGGTCAATAGCTTCGTATACTACGTACTTGAATATCAGATCGTTGGAAATTGCATCGTGTCAACTATAAGAAAGGAAATATCACAAATATTAATTTTGTCAATGCATATTCCTTCCGCGTGTCCTATGTACCAAGACTTGAGGAAATTTGCTCTACGCAATTCAACGAGAGAACGAGCAAGGATGTTCTTGATAGGATTTAGACGAACATCCCTCTAAATTCAGGGCACTGATAAGAAATAGTTTCTGCCCTGCATACATTACACGAAGGTGTTGAAGTGTGTACTAATTTGAGATTCTCGACTCGATTGACTTCCAAGACTTGTATCTCGTAGTGCAATTACAATGTACGTGTTCCGTCGGCTGCAGCAGCAGCAGCAGCTTATCCACCTCTGTAAGTAGGTATACAAGCGCAACGTTTCTCACGTTGTTTCTCGCGCGTCACAGAAATTGCGCTAAATCGCGGAAACGCGGCCCCTTCGGGATCGAGTTTATCTCGGGCTTGATTGCGACGCGGAACGAGCTTTGATTGGGCCGCCGGCAGTCAGTCAGGGCAGCTTTTAATCGAGTCGATCGATCACGCGACGTGCACAAAAGCTCTTCCGTTTCCTGTAAAAGACGGGGGAAGCGAGTCACCTCGGGTAACAGCCAACTGGATTAATAAAGGAGCTAATGAACAATGCAGCTGCGTGCCCGGATAAGAAGTGGAGCTTACAAACTCTATCGAGTTTCGGCGGCACGCACCGTTTCAACGATCGCGAGATTCACGGTGGAAAATTGGACAAATCTACTTAACAGCGATTTTATTATGGCTTATATGATTCTTGGCTTATATGATATTAATTGAGTAATAAATTATTAATATATCAAAGAGATTACACAGATTACAATTTATAATTTTTGAAAGAGAAACGTGCTATGATTTCCGGAGTAGAAATTTTTTATCAGTTAAAATTTTATCGTAAAATATCAAATAAAATTTCCAGTATTATACATTTTATATATTTTTTACATTCCTACATGTGTGTGTATGTGTGAGCAACGTCCACGAAATAAATTAATTTTTACAGCCGCAGTTGATATTCGGAATCGCCTTTTCCTTCGGGAAATAAAGGAACGGTTTAAAGTATCGAGCGATCAAGCCGCGATATCGATTAAAACGCGTATATTGCGATCCATTTCCGTCGGCTTAATTAGAACGGCCACGAGGCCGCCGGAATAAGTCCGTTCCGCCTATACATGTGTATGTATAAACCGGGTGAATTTCCAGCCCAGGAATATCCAGCGGAATGCATAGGGCTGATTTTATACCACAAGCCTCGACCCGAATATTGGTGTTCCGGACCGATAATAATTAAGGACTTGTGTGTGTGTGTGTGTGTGTGTGTGTGTGTGTGTGTATGCGTGTGTGGTGCGATCCGATGGGCGATATCATGAATTAAGCGTTATCGTTCATCACTTCATTCACTTACTGATAATCTCCATACATCATGATTTATCGGTTTTCCAAATCTATATTGCAATAATTTAATTAGAAACCTTATGATGTTTATTTTGTTCAATCGAGCTTATAATTAACTGATACAAACGTAGAACAAATCCTTCCTGATCATTTCTTCTCCAATTTTCAGAACAAAATGCAGTATTTTATGCATAACCAAATAAAAGCGTACAGCAAAACATTTAATGTTTTTTAATTAAATCTTTAAATAACAAAAAGTTTATACAATTTAAATGTTTACTATGGAAAAGGTTTTTATCAAAAATCAGAAGCAAGAAATATAAGTTTAATACGTATATTTCCTATTGATCAAATTTTCAATTTGCTTTCGATATATAAGATTATTTCTTTCTTTTTAAGGAATGAAAAAATGGAAAAGAGAATGTAATTATTTTCTAAATTCCTAAATTCTTTCCTAAAAATATTTATAGCTCAATATCTTGAACAGAACTTGAGATAACCCGAAAGTAATATCATATGCTTTTGTGTATCACAGTTATTGGCTATTTATTGGCTAGCTTCCAATTGAGGTTGCTCGATGGATTTTGGCAACGTATCAACTCAACGAAATATTTTCTCCGACCAAAGAATATATAGCTCTTACATTGTTAAAGAACTGGAGGATCATTGTTATGTAAAACAAATTCCTAAAGTCTCACTTTGCGGAATGAAACACTTTGATAAGCGGGACAGAATGCGATTTAAGATGTTTATTTACCAGGGATAAATTTCCGCATTCGAGTCACGAACAACTATCTAGCTCTTATTTTCTGTGTGAAGCCGCGATATATTTATACAAAACTAAGGGAGATGCAGCGATAAACAGGAAAATATATCACAAACTTTGAATAAATCATTGTAACTTCAATAGTGAATAAATCTCTTACTTTCGTGGACAATCTTTCTTAAAAGCTGAGTGCTTATATTAATACGATCCATCTTTAAACGCGTCAATTTACGTAAAAATTTTCGTTTTTCAAAATTTTATCTTGCTCACGAAAGACTTTTTTTTTCAATTGCTTAATTAGGTTCTTAACTCTTTTTCCAATGTGTATAGGAAATGCTTCAGTATAGCTATTTAAAGTCATCATTAATAATTATCCGTCCTTAGGCACAACACTTTAATACCTGACAGCTTCATTAGCGAACTCTGTTATGGATGACCCTGTCGTAAAAGTTTAGCATCCTTCTCGTTATCCCTTTAATGGACTATATGCTCGTTGCCTTTACGATCTATTCGACGTTTCTGGCAAACAATAATTGCCGTCACACCATACATCGCACGTGCTGTGCCGTCACAAAATTGGTTTCAATGCGATTTGTTTCCCTTCGTGGCAAATGTAATATTGTTTGTCTTCTAAATATTTTAAATCAATTACATAATGACGCATGAAAGCTCGTGGTCGAAGAAATAATGAATTGCGGATTATAAAGTTATGGTATATTTCTCGTAATTGCATTTGAATTTATAAAATTTTGAAAAAATATTTTTCTACCGTTAGAAAGAGCTTCATGAAGATAGAGAATGTATATCTCTATATCTCGTTTTCAATTTATCATTGAAATCAATGACATTCAACCGCTAGTTAATTTTGTTGGGCGCGATTTCATTATCAGATCTTAATAGGCGGTTTGCCATTAAATCGAAATCGGTGATCGATAATCCTCTACAGTATTGAAGAACTAATAGTCAAATTAGGTTTCCCAAAATTTATTGATTTGTGAAAATAGTTATTAAGATAATGCATATTAATTTTTCTAAAATTATTTTCTCTTATTTATCTTACTTATTAATAAAAACATTAAATAAAGAACTAAAGTTTAAGAAAATCGTAAGAATTAATAAAAATTTTGCTACTGACACATAGTTTTTCAGCATGAGTTGTTATTTTGGTAGAAATCGATTTTCTTTAATAATAAATTGTTTAATATGTATTCACTCGTACATCAACATATTAAATATTAGAAAAATACTTATTTTTGCAAAATCAAAGCCCGATATTGTTAGATTCAAAGTAAAACTAACAAACTTTTGTTAGATGTTACTATTGTAACAATATTATATTTTACTGTTGATTGGTACGATAGGATATTTCACTTTATGGATCCATTTGTTTTATAGCTGACGTAAACAAAGACTGATGAGTCCCCATCAATCAGTGACATTTGTGACGTGTATCATGAAGCAAAATCACACAACAAAATTGTTCAATTAATTTTATAATTAAAGTACAATGCAATTTGTCATGTTAATTAATTAATTAAATTTAAAAGACTTTTAGTTTTAACATAATCCAATTAATTGCAACATTACGTTAACAACATGAAAGCATTTTAATGCAGCATTTTAATACTGCTCTCGTGTTTTTCCTTTGCGTTCAGTGAAACTTATTACCCCATTGAATTAATTTCATTTTTTTTTTCCTGTAGTAATCATATGTGTAATTGTGCCTTTACTCAGGCATGTAATTTTTACTGGTCGCAAGAGGAAACTTCCGAACTAATCTTCAAACGGAGGGGAGAGATAATTCCCGCAAAGTGGTAGCGCATAACGAGTTCTCGCGGGAGTGCAAGTCACGTTTTTCTTGGAAAGTCGCTCGGAGAAATTCGCGTCATTTATAGAATCGCGAAAATTATTCGGTTAAGACTCGGGACTTTTTAGATTTTTTTGTGAATAAAGAAAATCCCTAATGCATTTATATGATTCATAAATTCTTACGATATTTCCCATGGTTCAATATATAATTTTATAGTCTCCTCGAGCGTCGTCGTGGAAACACGCATATTCTATTTACGAAAAATAAATCGAGAATTATTTGCTCGGGTCCAATCATTATTGCACCTCTGTGGCACATCATGGCGGCGGCGTCTAGCTTCGCGGCCGTTTTGCCTGTTGAATAAAAAATGAGAGGGAACAGAGCACGAGGTGGAACGATGCGCGTTGTTCCCGAGGAAGGCGGGCGTGCCCATGAGAAATTGGATTAATTCTGTATACAAGCGAGCGGTGGGCGCCTTCACCATCGTCGTCCAACGGTATCCGCAAAGTACAATACTCTAGCTAATGACATCATCAGAACTTACACACTAAAAATTAAAAACGCTATACATTAAAGTTTCATAAAATCAAATATAAATGTAAAAAATACAGCAAGATACATTTACATATTAAATAATACTTTCTTCACACTTATTATTATTAATTAATTCATTTAATATTTCATGAATAGACAAGAGCCTTATTCGTTTTCAAATTCACAAAAATTTATAAATTCTCAATATAAATAATTTAAATAATATAATTTCTTTTTAAATTTTTTTATCTGGTATCTGTATGAAAACACGAAAGATATTAAGATTTAAATATTAATCTGAGGAAATGATTTTAATCGTACTGTTTTATATAAAAATACAAGGTTTTAATTTTATACATCGTTATTAACTGTAGCAATATTTTCTTATGTCCTATCAAAGTCGCTATCGAGGATTAAATCTGTCATCATGGACAGCCCTTCGATTCTGAGACAACAACCGGATATCGGCGACATAGTACGCTTGGCAACTCGTACTGTCAGATCGCCACGTAACAAACGGCGGCGCACACACGCGCGACATGCTTACAGGGATGAAATCTAATATGGGATAATAGGTTTGAATCCGCTCCCCCCCCCCCCACACACACACACACACATATACACATACACACAGAGAGGCATATGTACAGGCAGATCGATGCGTTTGCATATGGAGATGGCACTCGTTCGTGGAATTATAATATTGTGTGTCACGATGTAATGATGTAAATGCGCAACGAGGCGCGACGTATCATCCGCCTTTCTTCCTACATATCAAGGTTTTTCTCGACACAAATTTCCGCTCGACCAAGGTAGAAGCACTACAACTCGAGAGAGATATTAGTTTTGTGATTTTTTTATCGAGCGCGTATTACGATACCGTAAGATAGAATAAGTGAAATATCGGATTAGAATTTCTGTCGGATATACATACATGTTGCACAATGAATCGTACTGACATAATAACGTTACGTTACGTTACGTTATTGCGTGATGTGTTATTTTTGTATGTGATACAAATTTATTTTGATTCCAAACAAAGACAAAGAAGAGAATTTCGAATAAATACTAATTTTAATCTCAAAGGGCCGCAGTTTATTTGTAATTTCCATTGCGTACTGTTGTTGCATTTATGAAACGTATATGGCATAATATTTTTCTTCACGATTACTTTTCTATCGCGATCAAACGGCTTTTAAAATTAGAAATATTTTATTCAAACTAATCTATATTTGCAGTTGATATTAAAGAAATGAAATGACTTTTATATAACGGAAGTAACAGTTCTTTTCGTTCTTCAAGAATGAAAATTTTACTTTTCTCAGCGAGGAGAAAATCAAATAACGAATCGTTGGCGGACGTGGCTAGATTGATTGGATTCATTTGTTATATATACTCGCGCTTCTCGGGAGAGCGAGTTTTAGGCTACGGGAATACTTCATCTCCTCTTGTGTTCCAAGTTCGGACAAGTAAGGACAAGAGACCAAAGTCGGTGACGCTAAAGATCACTCCGCGAAACTCTATTTCGAGTTGATATGGTCGGAGGATCGATCGCTAACTTGATGTACTATTTACGAAATTTTCGAATGGCGAACACGTACGACGAAAAACGAGGTCGCGTGTGAAAATAACGAATATAGAGATAGAGTTAAATATTGCACACAAGAATCTGCTTTTTCAATAGGATAGCTAAGACATACATTATTCTAGTTTTAATACGATGAAAATTAATTAGAATAGGATATTAAAAATATAAACACTGTTACTTGGCAGTATTTTAGAGAACTTAAAATTTTAAAAATTAATCTTTTATGTATATTTTATAATTTTTTTTAATTTTATAAATGATATATTTTATATACAAGTTATTTATAATAAATAATTATTAATATTCTCGTATTTAATATTAATGATATAATATTCCATTTTTATTACGTGCACGATGATACGTCGCGTATAACACTCTTTTGTGTTAAATAAAAATAAAAAATATATGAACTTTATAACAATAAATTGAAAAATGTCCTAATTTTATCCTATGTTTGATTTATATTTACTATTGTTTCTCTAGAAATCTCTGTTAAATAGTAATCAAAGTGCAATGATTCATATCAGCGCAATCGTATAACGAATACTTGCTCATCATTTATAATTATAGAAGTCATAAAACGACACTGAAAGTTCACACCCAGAGTTTAGTTTCCTTTTAAAAAGTGTGAAAACACTGGCAGACATATTCCTGAGATAAAGTTTCCCCGGAAGCTAGCGTGCGCTTAAATTCAACGAAGGGTAGACATAATAGCACAGACAAGTGGAAGAGCATCCTATCTGATCAGCCGCAACAAGTAGAAGCGGCTAGGGCATGATCAGCCGACAAGTAGTAACAACTAAAACTATCATCCGCGAGAACTTGCTCATTCGATGCCAGGTCTAATAAAAGACCGTCAGTAACAAAGTTATCGCAGTGTAACTCGTGATACAAATACTAAATTAAATTGAAATCTTAAATTGTTAAAACAAAAAATTAAAATAACATTATTACTTTTTGAATGGCGAAGCGTGAAATTTACTGTGTGACGTTGTGCTTCTGGTAGTACATTGGTACCTAGTATATTCATAGTTAATTAATACATAACAATAACATTGTGCCATACAAATATACTATATTTGTAATTAAACTTGCGATTATCTTATTCCTGGCTTATATGCCTATAATTTTCAAGTTTAAATTTACTCTATCTATAATAAATATCTAAACTACAAGGTATTACCGTAACCAAATTATCATGTTGAGAATATACAATTTGTCGTATTTATCTAACAATAATGGAATATATTACGCGTGTTCGCTCTAATACGCATTACTAGCGTTTCAACAACAATACCATCATATGTACGAGAAACCGGCAGAGCGAAACTCGCAAATCCTATATGTGGGAACAAAATGCATATACAATAACGTAGAACGATGGCGGTCTCCGGCTAAGCGCGGTATTAAAGTATACAGTGAGCTCAACAAGTAGCCACTGGGACAAACATCGTTTTATGGGGAGGGTGAAACTAGGGGTTGCTTTGTAACCACAGTCGTTATAATCCGTACATACAAACGAGACCTGGGTATGCGTATTATCGATCTTTCCAGCGTAGGAAAAAATTTCGAGAACCATAAAAAAGTATCGTAGATGATACATGAAATTGTCTTTTGTTTGTTAGGAAAAACCATCTTGAATCAAATAAAAGTCGATTGAAAATCTTTTTGAAAATCGATTGAAAGATTTTTTATCTCTTCCATGAGAGAAGTATAACTGTTTAAACTAAATACGTAATCACAATGATAAATTTATGATTATAACTTAATTATTCAAGCATTAAACGCTACAAAGGCTTAGACTATTAATTAATTTTGAATTAGTGAAAGTAAGGAAATTACACATATAAAATATTAACAGAATTATTTATAAGATCTCAATATTAAAACTTAATTTATGACATCTAAGAACTACATTAATATTTCTGTGCTATAACATCTGTTTGGAATAAAAGCTAAATTTTTCTATGACGTTATATTTTCAATCATTTTCTTTTTCCATTTACGTACGTCGTGTATGTTTTCAATTCATTGTAATTTAATGAAAAATAGTTTCCAGTTGGTTTAACGTATTTGTCCAATACACGTTTCTGTAGTGAATGCGAATGTCTGTATATTTGTTCGCACAATTGACTAGAAGTCCAATTGAACGCGGTCGTTTCTCGATTTCCTCTCGAGTTAACGTTTCAGATTGGGTTATGGGCTTATCTGATATTCGAAAATGTAATGGGAGAGCCAAAAGCGCAATTGGCGAATTCTATCACTATTTATTGCTATGGATAAAAAGTCCTTCTTGAACGCGCGCGCGCGCGCGCGTTCGCGACATTTTTGTACGGCAAACGGATTGAATTGCATACATGAAAAACAACATATATTTCTTCTCCATCCTACGCTAACATTGAATGGGAATATGGAGGAGTTTCATATAACAAAGCAAATATCTAGAGAGCTTTGGTCTGCAAGTAATTTAAATAAAAAAGGTAACATGAAACGCTTTACACGACAAACATAAATAAATGTGTAGTACAGCATTAAAACAATTATTACAACCTGGTAAAACTGAATTAGTAATAATTAAATTCGTTATACCGTTTAGTTTGAATATTTCTCATAAATCAAGGAGGACGATTTTAAAACAACATGCAACATCGCTTTGAGCGACGGATTTAATTAACGGCCTTGCTACACGTTAGCGCTTATGCCAACGTTATCGCTCAAAGGGTTAAAAGCGTGGC
The DNA here is from genome assembly GCA_928718305.1 of Tetramorium bicarinatum. NCBI lineage: Eukaryota > Metazoa > Arthropoda > Insecta > Hymenoptera > Formicidae > Tetramorium > Tetramorium bicarinatum. Next base: position 17,101,185 of record OV788327.1, read on the forward strand.
AAAATTATTGTCCACGTTGTTACGAAAATCAGATACGCGCTTTCGGACAACGACGAAGCGAATTCAAACGTCTATGTTCTGCGCGGAATTTCGTGCATATAAAAGAAACGTAAACTGTCAGCATGTCGCATATTCCTAGACAGACAGCAGCCGCCGCGTGTTTGCAACTTGATATGTCTAGTTTTACGACTTTCTTTCGATTTATCAGTTTTCATCTTACCACAGACGATATCATTTCAGCTATGTATTTTATGTATGTATTTTAGGCGACGAAAAGTAGGTCGCTCGAAAAGTACACGTTGGTAAAATTATCGATTCAATGCATATTTGATGAACTTAATAAATATAAGCGATAAACGAAGATAATTGACGGAATATATACCGCGGGAAATAGTTAGAGAAAAAAAACCATATGGTAATATTAAAAAATTTAAAAACTTCTAAATTTAGAACGCATACACTCTCTTCATCTCATATTTAACGCGAAATACTGCCGCCCTCGTATCTTTTTATTTCCCTCATGTGAAAATCGTATATTATTTCAAGTTGAATATTAGACTGCCGTATTTTATGTTAAATGTAGGATGCACAAATACTTGCTTCAATATTCCAGACATTATATCGCATAAATTTTTTAAATAGAAATAACTTCATTTTTTTTTATTGTATCTGAAACAGACATTTGATGTCTAGTTAAAACGGATGCGGCTGAAGTTCGTGTCCTTGTCCCCAATCATGATGGACTCGTTTCTGCGTTTCAAGCATAAACAAGCACGACCGATCTTCCTGTCAGGATAATTTTGTCTTCGCTTCGTACGTCATCGCAGACTACTTTGAACCAGGTTGTTCGTTATACGTTACGGGGGTGGTTTGTTTGCGTTCCGTTCTCAGGTGATCATCCATTGTGGATATTGCGTCGTTGCACACCGCAACATTTCAATGCTACTTTTGCATCTCATTCATAATATCTAAATATCTCTTTAGCATTTATTTTATTATTGATACGTAATAATAATAATAATAGCTCGTTGTACGAATACTGGAAAATTACTTAGTATTTATTAAATATCAGGACATAAAAGATAAAAAAATTTAATTTTTATTTTATTTGAAAATGGACAAAGTATTAAATAGCAAAAATGTAAAATGCATGTCGTGTAAGATAGAAGCGAAATGGTGTGACAGTTAATGACGTAAGATTATGATTAGGCAATAAGCCTCCTTCATTCGCCTTGAACACGCGAGATATGCCGGTCATTAACATCCCCATACGAACAAGTTGCCTACGCCTTCGTTAATTAACGTAGCTCGTAGAATTTAACCCTCTCCAGTAATGATCTATAAAATAGCAATGTGTTATTTGATACAATCTTGGTCCTCGTTCCTCCACGTTCTTGCGGCATCGCTTGAGATTTTCAAGTAGCCCCGAACTTTGCACTTCGCTGACCCCGTCGATCGTGTCACCCACGCGAATATTAACTTCGACAATTAATATGGGCGAATACCGTCCCCCCCGTTTCTCGTTACCCGAGCGACAGGGCGCCCACGTTCAAGGGATATTATTCCGCCATGACGGGATCATTATAAGATAAATTAATATACGTCGGAATATTACGAACGCGAAGCGCTTGAAATTCCATTCCGCTCATTGTTCCATCCCGTCCATTCGACGGTATCTCTTCGTTTTTCTCTCGGATACTCTCTTTTCCGCGATTCCTTCTGCGTTGTTCTTTGATACTTCTTTCCCTCCTCCTTTCGTTTCTAAAGATTAGTATAATCGTGTCATCGCCACGTCCGCGTGCGTTTTCACTTTGCCTCTAGGAGAGCTTTCCCCTTTTTGTATCTTCAACGGATATAAATTTTTTTCTCTTTATTATGCTTTCTTTTTCTCTTTAAAAAAAAAATATATATATATATTTCTTTGTGCTCTCGTGAAAATATTTCATAAAAATAATTAACGACTAACATTTTTTATGAATATTTATTTCAATTTATTATTCACTTCAATTAATATTGCATATATTCCAAGAAAAACTGTACGACAAGCAATATTACGCGAAAATTCTGACCGCATGAAAGGCCGATAATAACAAATTTTGAACACAATGTTAGAACGATGATGAAGCGGCAGCGTTGTGTGTGTTAATCCCACTAAACGGTACGGTTAACGAAGCCATTTACATCGCAATGATTATGATTTACGTAATCATGAAACTTGGTTGCAACCGAAATTTGTCTCGTTGTGCGGTAGGTTAATTGCCTGATCCATGAAATGACGTGAAGAGAGTGCGGCTTCCAAAATGCACACGGAGAGACAAGTTGCTTCTTGCTGTATGGAATTAGTTCGCGCTGCGCCAAGACTGCCTCGAAATGAAAACTTTGTGAAACGACCGCAATTGTAAGAAAAATTAATTAACGTTTGCAAAAAACGAAATTTCTTATTTTCTGGCGGAACAATTTTTCAAATGCACGTTTGTGACGTTCGCGATTGATATTGATAAGTTACAATATATCACCATTCAGAAAACATTCAGAAAATGTTCATTTGTAATACGATGTCAAATATGTTTTACGATAAAAACACATAGTTAGTTAAATTGCTTATTTTACTTTGTTGAAAACTTTTAATTGAGAAAACTAATAACCTCAAAGTGTTTACTGCAGAGGTAATACCATTATAGTTTCATAAATTAACGATGTAAAAGAGAAAAGTTTCTTCTCTTATAAAAATGTATTAATTTAAATTTATTATTTAATACTATCAAATATCCATAATATATAATTGTTTAAGATAATAATATTATTATAATTAATTGCGGATAAAAATAAAAGAATAGAACAGTTATATAAATACTCTCTTTATTATATTGTTTTTTCAATTTCTAATTTAATAAAATCTTTCAACTAGCTTATTTAGACTTTATTATTATTTTTTTAAATAAAATTATCTGCTTCTATTCTTTGCTTCAAGTATTCATTGCACTATCAATCACAAAAAAACGTGTATAAATATGTATGTATATAAATAACTACAATGTGACGATCTCGGGTCCATGTGGATCGTTAAACTCAAATGATTGTGCACATCAATCATCCCTGCGGGAACCTCGTTATTGTAAAAAAATATTGGTTACAAAAATCACTTGAAAGCTGTGTAAAATAACGTGCACACACACACACACACACACACACACACGCACGCACGCACGCACGCACGCACGCACGCACGCACGCACACACATATACAGTCTGTGTTTTAGAAATTTATTATTAGATGCAACATCGTTACAGAGTTTGAATTCGTAATTACAGTACCATTGCGGTCAACTATGCCTGTAGGAATCAAGGGCCTCTAGTTGCTGCATGGGTGATTTTCTTAATTGAAATTACAGCTAATAAGGACAAGTACAGCGCGCTGGTATGTTGATGAAGTTCAACAAACTTAGCCTTGTTATATCTTTTCGCGATCATTAATGAGAAATTATATTTTTAACGATTCAAAATCGCGTAATTTCAGACGCTTTTTTTCTCTACCATAAATAAATGAAAATGTTGGGTTAAATTTTCTTTAGATTTTTATCAACTACAATATACGAATAAGCCGTCGTGCTTAATTTTCATCGCCGAATGAATTAATGTAAACTCTAACATCTGTCTTAAACACGTGTTACAATTTAGGATATGTTTATTCATGCGACTAAATTATTAATTTTAGAGACTGATATTTTTGAGTTTGCATTTAGAATTACGTTTCACGTTCAGAATTATTGTGCGCGTGTGTATGACACATTTGATACAATCATATGAAATTTTATAATTCAATTTCACATGAGATATAAATGAGATTAAACAAGTTTTGTCGGTTTTTTATCAATGCATAACAATTCGTATTGCTCCAAGTTTTACGAGAAATTAGCGTACCTTCAAGTAAAAATTAATTTGCAGCATAATAAGATGTTATTAGAACAATGTTATTAAAAACGATGATCACATGTCGTATTATTGCTCTTTCAGCTGAATAATGTAATATCATGAGACTTACGATGCCTTAGAAACTAAACTACTAACATAACAATTTTCAGATATCTAAAATATCAGCTTGTCGTTGCGAAAAGTAAGATTAATCATCTCACAATGTGTATGCGTTCGCTCTCAGAAAATGACATCCCGTATGCGACGAAACAAAGCCAGGTATTAATTTGCTCGCGCAAATATTTGTTTGCGTCTAAACTTTCTAACGAGGTTACGTTCAGCCAAACATTCCTCTCAAAGCAACTAGCTAGCCTGCGAGAGGACTGTTTGCAAACTACAAAGTGGTATATTACGCGGGAATTCTGAAAACCTCAATACCACCTTTAAAGTAGAAATCCATTTACTGCGCTTGAAATAAGTCAGGAATATTTTCATAGGTTGCTCGATGAGACGAGCTTTGATGATCATTGAATCCATTATCACAATCAAGCTTCGTAATTCAAAGTAAAAGTGGATCGAGTCCATCATTTATCAAATTCATTTCAAGTCGTACATAAGTCGTGTGTAAAGCGAACGTTATAAATGATGGACTTGGCCCACTTTTAGCTCCCAGCCCCTCAGTCGCATGTAATTAAATACGTTGATACGTTCATTTTCAGAATCGCGTGACAGCATACACCAAAGACACTCATGTCGCTTTGAAGGCGAGTGCGAATGGTCACAGGAGATGCTTTCGCGGCAGGAGAGCGAGCCGCACGGCTCCATTTTACGCCAATCAAGATTCCGCAGATCTAAAAACATCACAGAACTGTGAATCGCGATCGGCGTTCGCGACGCCAGTAGCAGCCACGGATCTTTATGCCGGTACTCAGCCGTGGGAAGTGACGAAAGGCGCAACTGGGATTTAGGAATCCTCTGTTTCTCCATTGAGAATAGGCGGGATTGAGATAGAGCCGTCAGGATGTTGCGCAACAACGTAATGTCCTTCATGAAGAAGGTAAGTGTCATATACGAGATATACATGTAAAAGATTGTAGCAAGTTAATTATTTTTTAAGTGCAAAACACGATATATCGAATTATTGAACGACACCGCGTAATACAAGATTCTCTAATATATTTTATGATCATCACCGAACCCGACGTGCCGTTTCTAAACACGATTTAAATAAAAATAGTTCGTGACCGTGATGCTTTCAGAGATAAATCTGCAATAAAACAAACTACAAAATGCTACGTGTCACAAATTGGACTAGATTTGAGTAGAATACTTTTATTCGATATACACTGATGATCGTTCGTTCAGAACGCGAATAAAATCACGTCTATTTCCGAACGAGTATTTTTAGACGTAATGAAATGTAAAACCATGCAGATATGAATTATACGCTAAAATGCTCGTAATTACATCATGGGAGTCGAACCGCGGAAGCTGCTCGGCGATCCGCATGAATCGAATCAGGATAGAAAACCCTCGGTAATCGATAGATCGTGCCCGGAGTACATAGCCGGTTATTTAACGACTGGTTTTATCCTCATGGATAGTCCCGACGCATCGAATATTCAACAGTTGGCATCGATCCCCTCGAAATACGGAGCATCCGGAGCATAGACGATCCGGCAGATCTGATCTGCGCGTCTAAGACCCGGGCTCGCGTGCGATTATGGACAGCAAGATCGGTCCTGAGATCAATGTCAACGCAGAGCTTTTCGTCGTGCAAATCGGTCATTACCTCACGGAAGTCACTTTAGAATTGTAAATTTCCCTTCGACACGATATTTCCATTCCCTTTATCAATGAAAACTGTTCATTTAATGTTAATTGTGCTACGTAATTTAAGCATTCGATAACTAAATGCCACAAGGCCGCATTTTAACGGCATGATGTTGCAATATACGTTATATACGTTGTCACAACGATATACGTGATTGAAATTGAATATTAAAATCTTCTGATATTGGAAATTAATACCATTACACTGTCATAATCGCAAATGTCACAATATTTAACATGATACAATATCTGACATCAAAATGATGTCAGATATTTCTACATTATCGATTATTCATTTTTTAAATAATAATTATACGACGGAAAATAGAAAGACAGAAAAGAACAAAGTCCTTTTTTATTTCCATCTTTGATAAATTTTTATGATTAACTCTGCCTTTGCTATAAAACAAATTAATTCAGCTGGTTAGTCAAGAATAATAACGCTGCTAAACAGAACAACTCGCTATTAAAGGATAAGAAGTTCACACTCGCGACACGTGTACTCATTTTCAATTGATATAAAACAGCATGATGTTTTTATCTTCAAAACTTTTATCAAAGAGATTGTCACGTAATAAAAATAATGTTTTTTTTTAAGATTACAGAATTTAATCATTTTACATATCGCAAAATTTAAAAAAAGTGAAATAAAGACATTTGTAATTGTGTTCATTAGACAAATCGTGAATATAAAGCTTTAGCTTTCTAATTCTAAGATAAATTTTTCAATTGCGGTATGACACAATTTGAAATTATATTGGCTATTGATATTTTTTAATTAGTGCACGATTTGTTAATTCACAACAAAACTGAAGATACTTTCAGTAAAGCACTCGCTTTTATTTTTAATAAGCATCGGTGTTAGCGCAATTTCCACGTGTGAATACATGTTTAATTAACTTCAATTTGAGTCGCTAGCCAGCTGCAACTAAATTTAATTCTCGATGCGGGCTGCAGTTCTTTTTTTTTCTTTTATTCATTCTCTCATTGCGGATTTTCCTTTCGCACGCTCTCAACTTAATACGGTTATTTATCATGGCCGTGGTAACCAATAAGTCAGGAAGCGGACGCAAATGCGATAGTTTCCGCGAGTGTCTACACGAACATGGACACATCGCCATTTTCATCTATCATGAGATTATACTTCTCCTGATGTTATAAATTACACGCTATATGCGTAGATGCGAATTGTGACCGTCCATTACACCCTGACTGTTGCATCCACAGTTATACGTTAGACGCTTAGAAGCAATACGAAATTAAAGAAAACATTTATGTTTATTGTACTCAGCGACATTAGATATTATAAAAAAATATACCTTTTAAATATACATATTTCTGAAATGAAACAAAAAATTTGCCATTTTAATTTTAATTCAAAATATATTTTCAATTATTACAACTTTTTTCCATTTTAATCTTAAATTTTCAATTCCCAATAAAAGTTTCTCAATTCTTTCGAGCTTTTATTTTAATTATTAAGCTATTTGTTATTATATATAATAAATTTAGCGTTGTTGGATATATTATACAAATATATGATAAACTACAAAAAAATATAAAAAAGATTTTTTTATTAAAGTAACAAATGTAACACATTAATTTCGAGAATAAAAAGAAGTATCTCTGAAAATGCGAGTATAAAAAGAGTTATCGTACAAGTGAGAAACATTTCATGTCGTACAGAAACATTAAACAAAATGGCTCAAATGTATGCGATTATTTATCACAGGAGTGATAATACTCATGGAAGGACAACTGGTGTAATTTACGAGAGTCCGCGCGAGTTTTCTAGTCCCCTACGTTCCGTTCTTTTTCAGCGCTATACAGTAACAGGATAAGGCATGTTGCCGATTAAATCCACCTGGTAGACGATTGCGCCGAATTGCATGCGGAACGGCGCTCGAACTCGGAACTTGAGTTACGCGCGTCATAACGTTTGCAAATGCGACATCGTGTTATCGGTAACGTGGTCGCTATTCGACAACTCCCATCGCGGCAAATGTAAATGTTGAGAATTTCTGATACATAAATTTCGGAGCGCGAGAATATATCGTTCCTTCTGTATGCTTATAAATTAGACACGTAACAATGCAAAGTGTTTGAAAATGGGATTGTCTTCGCAATTTATTATTATGCAGTTTGCAATAATTTTGACAATAAGATCTCAATAACGCAAAATATAGATCACTTTCTGAAAGACAGACATCTTGTATCTTCGTAATATTAATACAGTTAGAATAGTTGTAACTGCGTATTGTTGTTTGTATTTTCATTTGATCAAAATGTATCTATGCGTGATCAGAATACGCGTTACAACATCCAAAGACCAAAGTTATGCAGAAATAAAATATTTTTCAAATTCCAATATTTAAAAAATGGATGTATATTCGCAACCGCAGTCGTGATTAATTGAAATATTCGTAATGTCAAACATATTACACGTGTATGATATACTCAGAATTTCTCTCTATTCCCAGATCAAAATATTCCGACGGATAGTTTAAACAAAGAATTTATATATAACCGTGGGATTCAGTAATTTTGCTGCTACGAGATCGACGGCAGGTATTGCAAATTATACGCGTTGCAATCAAACGTTGCACGTCAAACTTAATAACGACATAAAGGCTTCGCATGAAAGAGCTGGCGCTGATCAATAAAGTGACACGTACAGGAGAAACGAGGATGGAGCGGCCGTGGTCTGCCACGCGTTTAATATTCTCGATATGCATGTATATTCGCGTTGCCGCATTTCATCAGAGCAACCTGGATCAAATCACGGTGATGTCCCACCGGTTGTTTCCGACCGCTGGAATCGTTCCAGAAATGGGGCTCGCATTATGCCACGCTCAACGTGCCGAATAACATAGCTGGGGTACAAGGGAAGTGTGTTTGCACGTGCAGGATAGAATACGCGAGAGAGCAGTGAGTACCTCGGACAAGAAGAGCTTGAGGCACCGAAAGCATATCACAAGCAGAAAGCGAAGTTCGATGGGAATGAAGAGACGGAGAGAGAGAGAGAGAGAGAGAGAGAGAGAGAGAGAGAAAGAGAGAGAAGGAACTGGCAATCGGCCAGATGCGGTGCAATTTACATCTCAATTACGAAATTGGCTTTCGCATGGATTCGCTTGTACCTGTAAAGATATTTGCTATCGCCCTACTTCGAAGGTCACTGCGACATGATCGAAGCTCGGAAAGAGAACGTTCATGTTTGCAGAGGAACAGAAATCCTACGAAAGAAATAGCCGTTTCTCTCATTTTCGGAAGAAGCAGAAAAGAAAATTAAATTCTGCCGTTTTTCATGCAGTACCCTTGGATTATTTGATCTACAATATTTTATTTTCTTTTATTTTATTTTATTTATAGTAAACGGGACGTAAAACAATTTTTCTTGATTTTCTTTCGACAAAGAATGAAATTCAATCAATTATACATCGAAATTATGTAATAATTTTTGCAATGTATTGTAATGATATTCTAATAAAACGCGTATATAACGCGTATGTATATAAACCCAAAGAAATATCGCATGTGTTACAGTCTCGGTTTTAGTCCCCAGTAAGTTTTCGTTTATGGCAGAAGCTATTTAACGACCGCCTTCTGAGTGTCTCTTAACATTTCTCCATAATTATACAGAATTCAAAGATACCACACGATCCGTAAGGAGATCTAAGAGTTAGATGTTAATGAATGTTTACGTTCACCGGGTCAAGGATACTCAAATGGGGATCGAGTTACGAATTAGGTCATTTCATGCTTGAATATCATGCATTATTATTATCAGTATGCTATCGATTGCACTGGCGGACATATTTGATAAGCTTAATTCTGATATATTAATTGTACTTTCTTCGGATTTTACAAGAAAGAAACTGTTCAATTCTCCACAAATTAAGAAATATACAGAGATATTATTAATAAGAAATATTTTATGCAAACTTTAAGCAAAAATCTTTAAATATTTAAATGATGCTAAATATATTTAGTGAATCATGAAAATTATTGTCAAAACAGTTTACTAATAAAAATCGCAATCGGGAGACAATTCATTGAGACTTAAGATATATTTATATTCTATTGTACAAGCACGTACGCTTCAAGTTGAGTATTAAAATAATTTATGTTACAGATGGTAATGACGCAACAGGAAACCGGTGCATCTGGACCAGTCACGCCAGAGGAAAGTGGAAAAACCTTAAGTAAATTATTGCAGCTGGGAAACATCATAACGGCAGGAAACGGTAGGTTTTTTGTTTATCTTAACTCTAATGTTTCATATTAAACCGCACACGATTATAACAGTTTATAATTTTCTGAATTTCATTTCAATTCGTTTAATGTCAATTCCCTTCAATACATCAATAATAAAATTATGCACAAGAGAAAGTTTCACATTGAATCTATAAACTACCATAAATTATTATAAACTGCTTTTAAAAGATCGACTCCACTTTCCGTATCTTATTCTGTATCTTCCAAAAGTGCATTTCCAAGAAGCTTTAGATTACTTGACATACTTTCCAATTAACATCAAGGACCAAGTCAAGTGTTAATACAAATTGTAAAACTCGTTGGAATATTGTATAATCGGAATTTCACAACTTCTTCCCGTCCTATTCTCTTCGTAATTTCCTGCTACGTCACGTTCATTCATTCATACTGTTTTCTTCACGTACCTGACCTGGCTATGGAAGCATCTACTCAAGGATGATTTCGTTTTCCCGAGCATTTTTATTTCACAATCTCTCTCACGGCACTCCAATCCACAGAATTTTGTGCGTGACCGTGCGTAACGTACAAACAGCGTTTCGTGTCGGACATAACACTTGCATAAATATCAGCTCATGTTTGTCCAATTATACGGTGAGGCTCCGCGTTAGGATGAAAGCATGCGGAGAGAAATGTATAGCGTAGGGAGGTCACGGAGGGTCGAGGACAGTCGAGCAAGGGCGTTTCCATGCTTTTCATCGGTAGGCTGCATTTTCCTTTTTCTCTCATTTTGCACGATATATGACGGAAAGCGCCGTATACCACATACTCTACTCCATTGGAGCAGAAATATTAAAGGCGAGTGTTGCAAGGTCCGTGAGATTGACATTCCGAAATGCAACGTTTTACCAAATTTTTACAAAATTGTGGCACTTAATTGTCCACATCTGTCTATAAATAATTATTTTTTATCCACTTTACAAAACAATTAAAAAGGACAAATATGGACAAATGATGGACAATCATTTTGCCATATCAATTTCGTAAAAATGTGCATTTCGGGATGCTAACATTGTAGACCTAAAGTGCACCAGGATGCACCGCAGCTGTAGTAATGACCTCAACACTCTCCTGCGCGGCTGTATGCAATCGGCTGTCTCGATACAATACTGTCTATTTTGATTTATATACAGTCGACGAGTTGAAGGAACGTCATGCGGCCATTTATCAGCGTAAGGTATTGTTAAGCATGTCGATCAATCGAAAGCTTTTGTCGGTCAGTTTTTGTGAATAAGCTTATTTTTCTTCCTCACGACTGACAATGAGTAAAATTACTCTGCTCCACTTCGTCCTGCGTTTCGTTGACTTTTTAATATAATAATATCTTAGTGCCGCGTTTCACTACCTTGTATTTTACCGCTATCGGCAAACATAATTAATAGTCCTGTGCTTGCGTAAGACTGTAATGCTCATACTTCGTTAAAAGGGAAGGTACGAATTCAATTTACATTTTTTACATTACTCGACGTAGGAGTCGTAGGACACTAGAATACACGCGCGCACACGTACACATACACACACCCAGATCTCAATTTACAACCGCGTTTTCACAGAGGTGCTGAAAGTTTAAAAGTTACTTTGTGAGTTCAAAGGAATATACCAAAATACAGCAATGCATCATTCATAGTCGATTTGATAAAAGAAATTCGATCGGCGACGAAAGTCAATCTTGAAACTGATTCGTGTACAATTGTTATAATAAAATTTTACAAGCTTATCCAAATTTTTCAGATCTTATGGCATGCCATGCCTTTGAGGGAAAATAAGGAAATCTAACAGTATAATCTACGGAAATGTGATTTCTATAGTTTATTTATTTTCACATAAAAAAGTGATATTCGAAGGAAAATCCATTAAAGAAAGAGAGAAAGAGAAATTCGAGAGCAATACAGTCGAAATCGCGGAAAAAGATCTCACCGGGCTTATTTTACTTTAATCCCAGAAAAAAACACTAACAAAAATAAATGGGAAGGAACTACTGTAAAAATACTCTTCAAGTGAGCTAAATTCGACTACGCGGAGCAGGATTTAAATGACAGAGATTCGATGGGGCAAAGAAAGTTTTCCCCTTCGATGAGACTTATTTTTCTCGTTTCGTGACGTGAATTGTACCGCAAAGTTTTTCCCTTCTCATTTGTATTTCGCATTACATTAAATTGCCGCATATACATATACATCTTTAGCTGTTCCCTTAAAAGAAGATATCTCGTGATTTATTATCATCTATACGTTATTTTAGACAAAAATTATACACACATATAAATATTTGAAGATTTGCTCGATGCAACCATGTAAAAAAGATGCTAATATATGTAAGCTTACATAAACAGGATATGTTGGACTAATTGGGAGTATTTTGTGTTATAGAATAGCTAATTGAAATTAATCGTGCATCATACCTTTAATCGTTGAAAGTTCCAACGTTGGAGACTAAATTTCCATTCTGAAAAAAAGACAAAAATTCTTACTTTAGAACATGTTATGTGCAAGGAGGAAGGAATACGATACCTAAGTCTTTTGACAAGACCGGCTTTGCGAAGATCGATCTCCTATTTTCCCGGGTCTAATACGCGTTTTGTTCGCCCAGTCGTTAAGTAATGATGTTTAAGCCTTTAATCGCAATCACAAACGATCAGACTAGAGGGAAGTGAGTTAATGTCGTTTCACTGACGAAACGGGCAGTTCTAATTAATCCGCTTCGTCCCCCGCGTTCCGAGCCTCCGCACGACGCAGACGATTCGACGACTCCGCCTCGTCTATTGGCGGAGATTCGCAGCTCGAGAGTTTCCCGGGAATTTCGCCTATAACCTTCTGCAGACCTCGCTACACCCACCGAACCTCTCCGATCCAATCCTAAAGGGGAGAAACGGATACTTTCCGGCAAAACTCCTGTGAAACACGCTAGTTAACCCAACAGATATGGCGGCTTTATTTCTCAGATAATCGTGCTGATCAACGAAATGTAGACGGATGATATCCTATTTTGTCTTCTTGCTTAAAGGCCGAATTGCAAGAGAGAACAGTGATTATGATGATTGATATACCGTAAAATACGTTTGGAATGCCTCATACGGATTTCACAAAGCAATAAATCTGCTAGATGAATGAAGTGACTGTATGAACTGGCAACGGAATCTCTTTTATGATAGTAATCTTATATACTCTCTAATCTATCAGACTTAAGAAGTAATTATTGTACATTATTGTACATATATGTATATATATTAGATAATCATTTATTATATTAAATTATAAATAAAATGGTATAAACTAATAATATTAATAAATAATCAAAAAATCAAATCACGAATAAAAATATTTATGAAACTCTCAGGAGTATGTCTACCTGCAAAACAAAGAGGAAAAAAAAAATAACAAGGCAGTTTGTTGAAATGTTGAAAAATATCAAAAACCAAAGAAAGGATGTTTTTAAAAAATGACCGTCGACATCCTTTTTCCTTGCGCATTCTTGCCAGAAATTTGAGCTATTTGCGAGAATGATCGGGTAACGCGAGGCGTCAGATGATGAAGTCGTGAAGTTGACACAAACGGAAAAGCTCGAGCGAAGTCGGAAACTTCTGAAGAGAATGGAAAGTTTGGCAAAAGCGGAGTACTCGACAAGCCGGGGACTGAACGTTCCTATGAAAAATACGAGCATATGTTCGAAAGGGAGGGAATACGGAGACACGTACAAACAGTCAGGTAACGATACGAGAGGGATGCGGATGCTCTCGGGGCGAGCGCAACGGAAGAGGGAAGCGATGGAATAGTAACTGTTATTTACACCTAGAGCACCGGCTCCATACAATATCTACCCACAACTCCCGCGAGCCCATCGACGATGCACGCATACTTTTCTCCCTGCTCTTCATGGTATGACTATCACGTTGCGATTTTGAAATTGAAAAATAATTTTATTATACATATATATATATATATATATATGTATGTATATAATACATAATTAATTTAAATTATACAATATTATATATTATTTAAATTTATAAAAAGAAATGTCATTATTATTTATTCGTGTACGAAAATTCTGGATGCCCGGAGAAAGATAAAACGGAAGCGCGCCAGCAGGACAATGGCGTAGCGAAGGACGACGAGTGGGGAGGTCCCGCGGTGGAGGGGCGTCTCAGCGGGCCCAGACGTGTTAGAGCGAGCGTTAGATACGGACGATTGTTACGGACAAAGAGAGAGAGTGTCTCGATTTACTACCAAAAGGCTATTCACATTACGAATAAATCGTTTATTTCAACTTCTCCTTACGATCTAGACGTGTTTTTCTTACATTCGTGTTGCAATGATTAGAAAACGTTTTGTCGCTAACTAAAACACAATGAAATCACTGTTCTGTAATTACATCTTGGATCGGCAAAGGCCGATGATACGTGGGTCTCCGTCGCTGGTCGAAAGTTCTCGAGACGAATCTCGTTGTAACATGTTTCTGCCTGTATTCAATAGCCGGCGTCATCAATGCCATATACAAAGGAACGGAAAATTCCAACCAGCTACGCTGTCGTCGTGTTCTCACGCTGCTGCTTACGCGCGATCCGTGTGACCTTTCAAGGGCCAATAGAAGGATGCTAGGGCGGATCGGTGGCGGTTGTGGGGGATCACGGTCGAGACGAAGTCGAGATCCTTCCTTCCGGGATCCGGGGAATCGATCGATCACGCTACCACTCTGTTACGCAACTCAGACGAGTACGCATCGATTGTCAATTAACAGTGTACAAAGCAAATAAAGAAGACATTTTTGATACAAAACTCTTGTACTGTGAACGTGTGTAAGAAAATACTAGAAAACGCTGGGCCGACCCAACGACGATCAGCCGTGCGCAGAGTCGATGTAGGCGCTGCCGCGCAGGAGAGAGGGAAGAGGGGGACCGAGGCCCAGACGACAGACTAACCGTAACGCTGGACACGTACAGACACGTTACGTGCATCTTGCTTAATTTCACTATTCGAGACAAAGGCTGCTGTTGGACTGATACTGTATTGATAAGAAATATATTAATTAGAGTGAAACACGATCTTCGATCTTTATTTCTAACACGTGAGAGCGTCCGCAGTGATTCTACATTTCAATCTTGAAGTCAACGCCATCATTGTCTCACAGATAATTGTTTTATTAGACGATTAAGAATAGTTGTTGCGAATATCTGATTTCGTAACATTTCTCCTCGAAAGATCCTTCACGGAGCCTCCGCTTAGGATCGGCAATGATTTGTAAACCCGAATCAACCCCCCCGGGGCTTTATAGAGTCAATGCGATAGAGTATCTGCTTCTCGTCTGCAGCTTCGATTTCGCTGTAGTAATTGCGAACTTGTGTGCGTTATATGTAAAATTCAAATCTACACTCGCTATCTATATCGATTTTCATCCTGCTTTCCCCCTCTCTATCTATCTCCTTTCCACCCACTGCCACTCGTTTCTTTAATCCCTCCTGGTAGCGCGCTTCTTCATTGCCCTTCGAGTACGGCTAGGATCTTCGATCTTTGAAGATTTACTTTCTGATCCTTCCATCTCGGTAGACCTCTTTCAAACGTTCAGAAATTCTATGTGTATTTGCTATTCGCGATGAAACGAAAAAATAAAGATAACTATCTCTCTTCTCAGGGTCACTTCGAAATAATTCAAGTATAAAATATGCACTATCACTTTCTCATGTAGGATGTGATTAACCATTGAAGATTCACTTTTGTGATTTTTAACTCTACATAATGTGCTTTAAATACATTTCCTCTGTTAAATTTTACAGTATATAATAATCTCACTCACAAGACAATTTCTTCGTAAAATCTGTCAGAAGGAAGTAAAGAAGCAAGAAATGCATATTTTATATACTCGTCGTAATGTACCATTATATTGTATTTCCTGTATCTCTTAAAAAGGTAACGATTCATTAAATGAGAAATGCATTTTGAATAAATAAAGAAAGAAAGAAATATAAATTATTGTTAATGAGTGAAAAAGAAAGATTTTGAAGAGCTATCAAAGATACCGCGAGCGAAAAATGTAAGAGCGAAAAGCACAAGTGACTTGAAATCCCCGAGCCTCCTTCCTATTGAAAGTCGGATTTCGCGTTATTCACATACATATCTGGCGAGAATGTGCTTTTGTTCACGCGTTTGAAAGACGATGAGGAGGAAGAGCGTTTTGAATGGGCCACCTTTAATGTTCAAGCCATGCACCATCGCGATATAATTCAACGCGCGGTAACGCATGAGAATACACGACCGATTCCAATCTCGTATTTATACCCGTACCAGTTTGCTCACTAGTACCTCTCCTCTTACAGCCTTTGAATCGCTAGCATCATTATATGAAATTTAATTTCGACGTCATAACAACACTGTACAACATCATATTAGGATTTGCGTTGTAAACGGATCAGTTTGTGCCTTCATTTCTTAAGTGAGCGTTTCAATACTGAATACAATGGTTATATGTATATTTAATATTTTGTAACATTACTTAAAGAAAATTTAATATTATATTACATTACTTTTAATTAATATTAGATATGACAAAATTATCTTTTATTCTTTTCAGTTTTTGATCATGCTAAGATTCGAAATAATATTATGTCATGTTACATTATGTTTTCGATTATTAATTCAATTAATAAAATTAATTTTATATCGTTATCGATTTCGTACATGTTTACGTCTCCTTTGTCTTGGCGCGAATACGAATGTAATGATATTTCGTGATCCTTCTAGACGGAACACGGGAATTATTGTCAAATTTATTGCCACCTTGATGCACACGTCAGTCTCATCAAGATACACTCCGTGACTGCTAATTCCACGGTATTCCATTCAACCAGCCAACTCGCTACCGATCCGTTGCTCCATTAATTATAGTGATGATTAACAATGTGATTGTACCTAGAGATCAATTACCAGCAATAACCCTACCAATAGCACGTTGCCGTCAGGCAGTATAACACGCCCCATTACGATTCGATAATTTCTCCTCATCGTTCGGTTAAGCAGTGCTATTGTGTATATGGAATACAAGTCGTTTAACAATGCATTCATAATAAAACACTTCTCGTATAAAAACGTACATTACCTGCGTGAGAGATTGTTGATTTAATAGTTACACGATTCTACGATTACTAGAAAATTATTGATAACTGATGACATAAATGTCATAAATAATAGTCTTGCTTAGAATCAAACACTACGAAGGTGCATACATATATCGTTTACAATCGCATTTAATAATTAATATTAATATACTGTTTCGATATCTCTACATACATTTTTTCTCTCTGCTTTATTAGACTATATTAATTTTTTTATCGCCATTCATAGCATTTGTGTGTTCATTTTATTTTAACTCCATAATACTTGTCATAAAAATTTATTGCGTACATTTTTAACAGAATATTTAAAAATTATCATTTTGTGCAATGATTGAAGGACAAATCATTTATTATTTTTTCGATCCAATAATTTCACTAGAATTTCCTTATTTAAACATGTTATAAAATAATAGCAAAAATTATTGTAATATTTCTTCATGATTTATACTTAATTTAATTTCATGAAACTGTTCATGTTTATATCACAATTAAATTACATCAATTTCGAATGTTAGTTAACAATCATTTTCTTCTTGACTGCGTATACTTTATTTATATTCTTCGCATTTTATGATTGATAAAGAGTACCGCAGTCAGTTTGGCGACTAACTCGAGATTAAAATTCTAGAGAATGAATAGACTATATCATCGTCACGAACGTATTTCGATAATGGTTAAAAAATGCATCAATATGTTTTTCTCTATAAATATGTATAACGTCGATTAACATCAAAGAAAATTCATCGCAACATATTTAAAATTTATTAAAAATTTTTTTCAATAAATTCTAGATATATTATGATAAACATCCTCCGGATAATATTTACGTGAAAAGACAGATTTGTCTAACTTTTCACAAAATAAAGATCATCTACCATCCAATTATATGTATAACGTTTTATCTACACGCGATATGATTATACACGCACATTAAATATTCTAACGAATTCATATTTTTGAATAATTTTATAACAACGCGCCCCGAATAATTACTACATTAATATTAATTGAATTGAATTGAATTGCTATAAATAGGTCATCAGCATTATGTTATCTCTAATATTACGGAAGCGTTACATCAGGGATCGGAGGCTTTAATTACGTGTCCGTTTATCGTGTGTTGAATCGAGGCAATGTCAATCGACGATATCGACCGGCGGGGACCCCTTCTACAGCAGCCAGTGGTGATATCAAAAATATGTCGCGTATCCAATTACGCGAATATGGCTTATTAAAAAATGATGAAAATTCGCGGAAATCAAGCCGCTGCGCACCTGACAAATATTTGCAAGCTACGCGCTTGTCGTTATATTTTTTAGTGTGCAGCCGTCGCGATAGTATCTATATCACTGACGGCCGTATTGCCATTCGAAAATATATACTGTTAAAAACATTCGTCGTATGATGGTCGAGGATTAATAATGCGTAGTCGATCCGAACAGTATTGAAATTAATACATTTGTATCTAAACATATTGCTCTCCGTATGAGCGTATGAAATTGGATTGAATTTACATTAATAGAAAAATAAATTTTTCTTGCATACACATGCATCACGGTCGCATCGAACGCTTCGATAAAATTTGTCATAGATATATTATGCGCAAACAGTAAATACGTAATATATAATATTATGAGAACAAAGAGATCTTAAACATTTAATATCGTGAAATATATATTCGATCAATTTCTCTCTCTCTCTCTCTCTCTCTCTCTCTCTCTCTTCCTCTCTCTACCATTATTTAAAATATCAAAAATATCCTTTCTTTGATTATCGTGATAATAAAATCAATATTACTGCCAAAAATGTGCTATGTATTTATTTTTCTCATTCTCTGAAATGATTTTCTATGCCACTTTCCAAATTATCGGATCAACAAAAGTTATTTCTGATCTCTGCGTAAATTTCCACTTTCTTCAAATTTCTGATCGATATTATTTCAATAAAATGTTTTTTTTTCTTTTTCATTTAAAAGTTCCAAATTCGAAAAAATATTGGAGATCTGACTCTGTAGTCGCGGAAAATAAATGTCATGAGATATTGATTTTGTAAAATATGTTGGAATAAAAAAAGTATACATTGCGTTTATTACATTTATATCTCTGAAGTATCTGACTTTTATTAGTTGAAAAGTGTCAAGAACTGCTGATGCAATATTACATGTTATCGTTTACAAAGCATTTAGTTATCGTTATATTAAAGCGATAACGATTTATTGGAGAGGATCCATATGCAGCGATTCACAGTGCTGTTATTATAGGAAGATATTTGTACGAGATATCAAACAGGTTAATAATGTCCAACATCATAAAAGTAATGAAAATATTTATACATCAAAAAGCTTCTAAATAAAAAAAACAAATTTTCATTAAACAATAATGAAAAAAACCTTCCAAAAAATTCCACACATTACTCTATCAATTAGTTTCTAAAAATATATAATATCGTGTTACATTAGATGTGTTTTTCATTAGAGTTTTTTTCAATAATACATTTATCTCAGAGCTTGTTGCATTTATTTTAAATTATAAAGAGTTAAAAATTATTTTGATTGTATTTTCTTCTCATTCAGGATAATAAATCGATATAAAACAATAATGCAAGCTGGTCGTGGTCGACCTGTTGTTACACAACTCTCAGGAAGTTAAATCTCGCGTGTTTGTAGCAGACCATCGCACTTCCGAAAACTCGAAGCCGAGAGGAAGTTTGAGTTGCCTCCGCTAGAAACTCGAGGAGATGCTGTTGAGCTTTCCATCAAAAGGGACCTCTTGTCTTTTCTATGGTTATTTGGGAGCCTTGAAAGAACGCGTAACACGTCATGAACAGCGAGCTTGGCGAGATATACAATCATCAAAACGTTAAATACGGCGCAAGTGTAGAGAACATTTTCGTCCTCAGTTAAACGCGACTTCGAGAAACTTAGGAACCATTGTCTTGGTACATATATAACCTGTCTTTCAGAGTCTCTGAAGGTATTGAAACGAATAATGTGTTTTGTAAGCTGTTTTATATCATACAGAAGCAAATAGTAAGCGGATATTTCAAGAAAAATATTTTTAATAAATTTATTTAAAAAGAAAAAAAAAATATATATATATATATTATGACAGATCTATTATTTTATAAATATAAATATTATATAATCACAGTCCTTTATATTTGCTTAATAAATTTATTTTAATATTTATAAATAATATCAAGTTTAATTGAAGTATCATTTCTTTGACTGTACCTATCTTAGAAATTTTGAAGTTAGCGTAGGTAAAAACGAATAAATTGTAATGATCACAGTTCAGTCCTTTAGGGATGTCGGGACGTTCTTCTAATGATTTTTCGGACAATTAGCTAGATAACGATTTATCTTGCGTCAAAGCACAGCTAACCAGTGCTCTTATGTGACGCAGGGAATCCCAACGATAACGAAGTAATTGCTACAAGAAGGAAAATCCTGACATTTCTCACACGTCGTTCAGGGAGAATTTCTTTTGTTGCGCTCGTCGACTATACTGGTAATCCGCTTTGTTAACGTCAACAGAAACGCAAACGCGATTTCCGACCGTGTCTCTACAAAAACATCGTGGCAAAGTGCCAACACGAGGAAAGAGTTAATTTCATTAATAAAACTGAGTCACCACGTTGGCAACTCGTTTTTGCAACAATCAGAATGCTGACTCATTCAATAACATTTCGTAATTTGATTCTCTTACAAACGTGTATGCATATCGAATGAAATTACTGTCTGTTATTAATTATATTATGGAAGATATTTAAACATTTAATTGTAGCATCGTGCGAGGTTTCATTGTTTTCTAATTATACGTATTATAGTATATTATTAATGTATTTATAAATTAAAAATATACATATATTTATGACGGAGATTTTTGTTTAACAACATTTTTCAAGCTAATTTAATAATGGAGGTGTTTAATGTATAAAATCAAATATTGAATATTTATTTTATTTTAATTGTCAAATTATATTAAATATTAAATATTAATTATTTTTTCGAATTAAGTATTTATTTGAGTATAAATGTAATAAAATTTTAGTTTAATTAATCTGAAGGAGATTCTGCTTGAACGACTGCTTTATTTAAAATTTAATTTTTAAATTATTTAATATAAAAAAACATTTTTTTCATATAATTTACATTTAAGAAAAATTAATCTCAAATTTGTCCAAAGATCTGTAATAAAATTTTAAAGTACTGTAAATAAAATGTTCTATATTATTGTGTACCTTCATCAATAATTGTACCGAAAAGTTGTTTTCGTAACTGTAATGTTACAATTAATGAAACAAAATTAATATTGTATATTGTATAACAAATCAGACGGAGAAGACCAATTTTCATCACTTACAAGGGAGAATAAATGGAATTAATTGTTTAATGATGGAACAACGTTCTATATAAGGCGTATTTTCCAAATTTCCAGATCTAGACCAATTTTCATAACTCACATAAGATTTGATCTGATGGTTAATTTCAGCGATGAAAAGGATGATATGCGGGGAATCATGAGCATCTAGTCAGTTTTTTTGTTTAAAAAGTTTAATTGGATTCTCAAGCAATCCAATCTGACCACATGCGCTCGCGCATGACTCCGATTTTTCCAGACTTTGCGTCCCCCCCCCCCTCCCCCGCCCCGCGAGAGTGATCTTTCTTCTCCACTCTCGTCTCTACGAAATTACGTGGAAATTTATCTCGCAAAAAGTTGTACTATCGTACATCGCCTCAGTGAGTAATTGCGTTAATTACAAGACGATACGTTTTGTTTTTATCTTTGTATCCCACTGATGAGATGTCTAACTTTTAAAGATTTTTTTTCAGTCTTGAATTTTACACAGTCTTTCTGTGAATACAAAAGATGTATTACCAATTATAAGATTCAAATTAATAGAGCCTATCTTATCAAGAGTCTTTTCTTGTAACTTTTATAATGTATTTTTTTATGGAAATTTGTTTTTCATTCTTGCTTGTACGAATTAAATGTGAAAGAAAAAATACACAAAATACAATTTTTATATAAAAATGGCTGAATTGCTATAGTCTAATAAATTGTACATTTTATCAATTATATATAGTAGAAAGAAGCAAATCTTTAAAAAAAATAATGTTTTTCTTTGTCTCTAATTTAAATTCTAAAAAAAGTTCCTGAAAGATTCCACAACGATGCAAGAAAGAAGTGCACGCCCGCGGAAAAATTTCTCTCTTTTTCTTGACTCACGGTACAGTAATCTTTTTCATTCTGTTAATTCATGCCGCAATGTTGCTCGCGACAGAAGAAAAACCATGGATTATTTGATTACTCATGAAAGTATTTGAGTTAATTGAGAAACTACAAAAGAATTGCTTGGTACCATAATGTGATATTATTGACGCAAAGAAGTGCTTCTTGTAACAATGGTTTATCATTTTCCTAACCCGAAGCGATGATGAACAGCAAAGAAATCCATATACAGATGCAAATGAACTGTGTGAATATTATCTTAATAATCTAAAAATGGCATTTACTTTTTCTGTGAATGAAAGTAGACGCAATTCCATTCCATTCCGTACACAGCCGTAGTTTCGAAAGGCAATTGAAGTATTTTTCCCGCCTCCTCCTCTCTGTTTCTCACTTTTTTTTCTTTTCTTACGGAATATATCAGAAACTCATTTCTGTCGATAACGACCGACCCTCGAAATCGCGCGGCTGTTTTCCGACAAAGATTTGTGATAACGCCGCCGCTCGATTAGGAAGTCTCTCGGCAAATCACGTAAGATAAAATCGCTACGGCGACCTACCCTACTAAAAGGAAGGTGGGACTGAATACTTAACGAATCCACTCGGAGATATTCTTGAGAATCCAAATGGAACTTTAAAGACCCCTGTAGAGGCGACAGAAGGGCGGAAAAGCATTTGTGGCAATCGATTTGCCAATTGTGAGGGATCCCGGAGGATATAGCTTGTAAGAGAGCCCGCGGATAGGACTGTCACAATCTCTTCGTAAAATATGATACTATAAAAGAGATTTCTTTCTCTTTTCAGTGACGAAGCCGGCCAAGGTTACCCCGGTGGAGGACATTCAGCCCAAAGAGGATTCCACTACTATTGAATCTTTAAAACCGTAAGTTTTGGACAAAATGTAAATTCATACGAAGCATGCATTTGTTTCACTGTAATATTCATTATTATATTGCATGTAAGAAGTATTATGCTTTGAAAAAGTGTATCGTATTTTTTATATATTGTATCAAATAATATGTAAAACCGTTGCTCTTACAATTAGTAATTTTAGTCAACTCCGAATTTTTCATTAAATATTATAACTTGAGTAGCTGAATTTAATCATTA
Source organism: Tetramorium bicarinatum (assembly GCA_928718305.1). Lineage (NCBI taxonomy): Eukaryota > Metazoa > Arthropoda > Insecta > Hymenoptera > Formicidae > Tetramorium > Tetramorium bicarinatum. The sequence goes on from OV788327.1 coordinate 17,124,646, forward strand.
ATTGCATTAAAGTATACATATATGTATTATTGGTATCAATACAAACTGTTAAAATAATATCAATTTAAATGTAAATGTTGTAAATACAATTTTGTGAATGACGACACTGAAAAAACACGAAATAGTTTCTGGTATGTTGTAACAATAAAATTTCAGTATAGAGTTTTTTCACATAAAAGTTTTTTTCAAAGGGTAACCTGCCAAACTGCACTCTATTTCCCTTTGTGATACTTTGAAAGCAATTAATCCTCCGATGAAAGTAATTTGCAACAATACAATATTAATCTTATGCTAAAAACTTCGTTCGATAATTCAAAAAAAAAAAAAATATTTAAAAAATGTACTGTCAAATCACTTATTCGACTATCTGTTTAAATATAGTAAACATTGAAAAAACATGTGATGAAAAAATATATATACATTCTGTAACTTAAAGATATATTTTAATTTTATTTCTAAAATTATAAAAGTGTTTTTTTATCATTCATGATTACTTAAATCTATTTCTCAAATTTACTTTCATGATTTATCTACCATCTTTCGAGCTTAATTTATATATGTTATCACATTATATTAATATTTCATATTAAGCTAAATATTTCCATCATTAATATAACTATTTTCTGTTTTTCATTGTAATAATGGCAGCGTTCTGTCTAATAATAAGAATCAATTGAATAGTTCTAACGTTCGCGAAGCTCAACTCGTTTATTTCGCCAGTTGCAATCTATTTGAAAACGTTTCGTCCAGGTAACAGTCCATCGCTGTTAATCCGCGCGCTATACTATCTCGTGCGAGTGAAGATTTATTCACTGGGGATGCGAATGAATGTGCTACGGCGGACATTATCCGTGCGGAAGACGATCCATGAAGTTCACTGTCAGTTTAAACGAGCGCGACCCACCCTTATTTCTGTCGTTTGCTCGGCTCAGTTTGCTCGTACATCCAGCCGAGCAATATTTAATACGACACGTCCATTAAGGACCGTGAATTGATTCCTCGGTGATCAGCTAAGTAACTCGCACTTGTTCAAATAACGAACGAACTGTTCTACGGACGAACACCGGATGTTGTATCGGATTCAACAACTAGTAGTTTTTTAATAAGAGTTTTTTTTACAACGTAAAATTATTTTTTCGGTTATAAAAAATACATAAAATGTTTAATAAAAAAATAAAAATACATAACGTGCGTATGTTATAAAACAAAGATTATTATCAATTTCGTTGTCGAGGTACACTTGTGAAATGTATTATAATTCGTATATGCAAGAATTCTTAATTATTTTTATTTTTGTGTAACAAATCTGTTAAAGTTATAACTCAATAAAATCTTTTTTTTTTATATTAGACAAAAGAAAGTTACTCGAATATAAGTAAAGACTTTTATCCAATAAATCCGAATAAAATATTTGAATATTTTTATATAGTCATCTATGTAGTTATCATTATCGTGAAAATAATCATTATCACATTTGTTATCACATTTATTCTCCATTGTTTAAAAAGTATGCTTTATATATAAGTACATAGAACATAGTTAATTATGTTTGCATTGTGTAATAATCTCAATGTTCGACAACTCAATACATACACAACGTATATTTGACAATAATCCTGATAATGGAAGACGCGATCGGAAAAAGTGTCGTGGCGAATGAGGGTCTGGACTTAATAAACTGGGTTCGATGTTCCAGAAAGTCAGAAACGGGTGGCAAGACAAGCAGCGGGGACGACTGCAGGGTATGTCGGAAGTCGTTCGGTCCCGAGGAAGTCTCGCGAACTTGTTGCGAGTGTCAACATAAGGTCTGCGAGGACTGCGCCTCGTATTCGACGACAACGAATTCCGACGATCTGGTGGGTCTACACGCCTCCATTTTTAATTAACCGGCTTGTTCATTGTTTTCCGCTGGTAAATATTGCCGTAAAACGAGATTGGATGGCGTCTGGGCGCAAATTAATTGCCGAAACGGACGAAAGAAAAACACAAAAGAATTTGAAGACAGAGAAAAACGATGGCCTGCGAAAATCTAATTCCGAAAATAACATTACAATTAATTGCGACATTTTACCTTGCTTCCATTAAATATTCATTCTCTTAATTTATACGTTACATTATGTATAATTGGAATCGGTAAGTTGCTTGTGATTTTTATTTGATTTTCCTTTTTCCAAAAGGACAATTTATTTTATTATTTATTGATAAGCAATAAACTTTTACGTTAATATATGTAAAAAATGAATATATCTGTAAGCGAATTGTACTTTATGCAAAATTATAATGATCATTTTATATCATATGTTGTTTATAAACATCATATATGAGGCAAGAAATAAAATATAATATAGAGAAATAAGAAATATATGTCCGATTCGTTTTATGATGGAGAGCTTCTAAAAATATTTTAAGAACGAAGATACCATTATTTAAATTCAAAGTCGCGTGAACGCAAAAGGGACAATTAATTGCCAATTAATAATGACAAGAAAATACGAAAATTTACGATGACAAAAACAAATAGAAATCCCCTAATGCCAAGACTAACATCAACTCGTGTAAATGACATGTAACTCTGTTACTCATTAATTTCTCCCTCCCCTCTTCTCTTTAGATTTTATCGTTAAGGGAGATTCTCTGTCTATCATCCCAAGGCAGATAGGTAACGTGGCGCTTGTCGGAAATTATTATTAGGGAAATTATTTCTAACCTTCGACTATTTAAAATTTTATCTGAAGTCGCTAAGACAATTATGCTTCTTTATCCAAAGTGTTGTTTCGTGTCGATAATTAAATCCACGAGGAAGGAAGCAAAAAGCGACCGGTATCTTCGTGGCTCTAAACTTTCGCACTATATTATGATAAACGGGAAGATCTAACGGAAATTTATTCGCGACTCGCGCGACGTCGCCGCGTCGCTCCGTGTGTAATCGCGTTAAAGATTAATTGGTTTAATGGCGATTTTGTTTGCCCTTCGCTCGTTGATACGCGTGATGTTGATCGGGCGTTAATTCTAATTACACGCGTAATTGATAAATTCAGTAAATGCGCGCAGCCCGATCGCGCGAGATTTAATCTCGCGCCGGATTACAATGGATGGCATGCCCTTGCACGACATTCTTGCGGGCAACCCAAATTCGGTAGAATGTGCGTAATCATTCTGAGTCTATTCATCCCGTATTTCTATTCATTTCTAGCACGGCGACGTATTTCTGTGTGTAGAAACCTATTCATTAATATATATATATATATACTTCTACATTTGAAACATTATGTTACCTTGTACAAAAAATCATGTATACGTGTGAATATGATGGAAATGCGCGCATTTAGTAAATTTTAAGATTTACATTTTCACTCCATTCGCTATTTTTGACGCTCGTGCATTAATGGTATGTGAAAAAGAGAATACGCTTAGCTTTTATGAAACAAATTCCGCTATTAACTTCGCATATTATAAATAAAATAAAAAGCAGGTCGAACAAAATACGATTATGCAAATATTACATATTAAACTTACACAGTAACTTTACAGCAATAACTTTTACAATAAGAATTAATAATATTTGTATATTTGTTGAATTTATATTATATTATTGCTTGTCGAAGTAAAAATAATGATTCATATTCCACGAATTGGGAAATTATATTTACTTTCTAGATTTGTGATAAAATATTTAATTGCGGATTAACGTTACTTTCTTTTAATCAATATGAATTAAATATTTATAGTTTATTTTGTCTATTATGCTTTCCACATGTGTTTAATTTCCACATGTGTCAAATTTCATCCGTAGTTCAGTTTATATTGCCAATTTGAAAATATAGTGCCATTAAATATGTCTTAAGTATGATTGCACTAGTTAATGGAAACTTAGGATTTAGTTTTTAAAAGTAAACATAATTAGTAAGTAATATGTCAATATTAGACATAAACTTATCGCCTGAGTGGTTGTATACATGGACGAGTACTAATTTGTTTTACTGATTTTTTTCTACAAACAGTCTTCCTGGCGATGTAGCGTTTGCCGTCGAAAGATCGCTTCGAGGGACCAGCCGATAGTGACACAGGAATCTACAGATTCGATGCTAGATGTGCCAATCTTGGAGACTCTTCACAGGAGGCACAGCGATGCTCGGCTCGGCCCTAGCGGAAGTCAGATAGGCACACTTGGGAGCGGACTGGCTCCGCCACGAAGTTCGGAAATTCGAAGGCATTCTGACGTTTCACCAGCTAGTCTCAAGGAATTGGAGAAAGTAAGTAAATATAAATACTTTCATGTATATATTTTCCCTTGTAATAGTTTTCCTGAGTTAAATGATTAACTACGCAAGAAAAATGTGGATAGCATAACTATTGCATAATAAATCCGATCTTTCCGATTGCCTTATCTTAATTAAACAATGTCAATATAATAGATTCATAATTGCTCTCTTCATAGCACACACGCGTTGCGATCTATGATATACTAGATATGTGCAGAAAGGACGCATTGTAAATTAAAATCGTATCGACAAAGATTTTTTCTAAATTTTTATGTTTTACGGTCACAATATAACTTTCTTTCTTAACATATTATCAGTCTGTGTGAATCTTTTGTCATTTCACAGATAATCAATATATCTATGTATATAATGAGATAAAATTAATTTTCTTGCGATAAAAAGAAACAAGGATAAAATTTGTAAAATTATGAAAAATGAGGGCCACGCTTTACGTGCGCACCGTACCCTTTCAACTGGCTTTCGATGTTATTCACACAATTTACTACCGCACGAGATTCCCTTTTCCCAGCGAGGTGCATAATTCAACATCCTAAGAGATATACTGTTAGACGGGAGAATATTCGTGCAGCTATGTTTGAAATTAGGGTTGCTGAATTACCGCTGCCAAACGGAGTCAACGTATAATATGCTTTGAGTGTCCGCTTGAACGCTTTAAGCTACACTTTGCTGTTATCTCAAATGCATACATCATACTATTCGCCGAGATTCTTGCATACTACCTGCATTATGCAACAAAGTGCAGGTCGCTCGTCGAGAAGAATTTTGAATTATTTCATTTCGATTGCAGTTGATGACTGTAAGGACAAAAAATCGCCTTTTTTCAAGCATAAATGCAGCTTTTTAAATTGTGCCTTTTCAAAATGTCGCTGATTACGTAACGCGATTTGACTCTTATTATAATATCAATCCCGACGATATTACTTTAAATAAAAATTGCGTAGAAAAATCGACATTCATACGACGCGCATTTTGTCACAACTTCTAGTGAAGTCATTATGATATTCTAAAATATTTAAAATAAAATTAAATCGGCAATATAAAAGGCAAATACACCACGTTACTTAAATTATTATAATTTGTCTCGAACTCTCTTCTTTATCAAAGTGGAAACAATATCATTCGCAGCAATATTGCTTAAAGTAAGGCGGTAACTGAAGATGACCTGAATCAACCGTTTTACTCTCTCTTTATGTTCGACTAATTTACGGTAATTTACGAGAGGTCATAAATTGTTCGAACTATCATATCGACAATCGCTCTCGTCACGTGCGGCTTTAACGAGATGCGCTTCCGACAGTGTCGGACTCAACGTGGAGCTCGACTACTCTCCACGAGATCTCATTGCGCGTAGATCGTGTGCACTTGTCACGCGAACGGAACACCTACACGCGTGTATATCGGGAACGAGTGCACACCGACGCGTATCTTGCATGTGTACGCAACTAGACATCTCATTACTCGACACTCAGACAGACAATTATCGGGCGCGTAATTATCTCGCGGCCTCGTAGCGATCGCTGACTTCGAGAATCCGAACGAAAATGCATCATAACGTAAAGGTCATACAGATATTTTACGACTCTAGAATATAATCTAAAGAGACTTTGTTCGTCTGCTTTCAAGCCACAAGAAAGAAGTCTAATTATAACATATAAGAGAAAACAAGATGTCACTCTTATATTCTGTTTATTGATCTATTTGATTTCAATAGTTTAACTGAATGCAGAGAACGTTCTCCGATACTTGTTTATCATTATATTGCCCTACATTCTACGCTCTTCTACAACTTATTTCGCGTTTACAAGATATGACATTTACGTGAATCAATATCCTTGAATTTATCGAAGCTTCGGTTATTGATTGCCATACGGCTCTTTAAAGATGAAACTTACATTGTGCCAGCCGACAACTTCGTAACACCGGTAGACGTCTCACCTCGAGAATTTATTGACAGTCGTTTTTGTCGCTTGGTAGAATAATCGGATCCGCGCGCGCGCGTCCGGAAACCGCTGCGGAAACGAAAGAAAGTGGAGTGAAATTGAAATGAAGAACGTGTTTCTGTACGTCAGCAGAAATAAAAGAATAAAAACAGTAGATTTGAAAATCTCTCTCACGATACGGAGATTGCTACGCGAAAATATAAAAAAATCATAGCTTTCGTTACAAAAATTGCCCTTTCCGCGTTGCGTTCACATTTTTTTTCTTGTTTCAGCTTTTAATTTTTCTGCTTAACAAATTTGTCCATTAAGATATATTTTCGTAACTGACTATTGCGTTTTTTTTTAATTGTTCAAACAGTAAAGTAAAACAAAAATATTTTCACTGTTATTCAATGGAATTTATAATTACTCGCTTCTTTCTCATTTTCTTTTTCGCATCCTATTTATCAATATATGACTAGTAAATTGCTGTTAAATCTTTCATGAAATAACATCCAATTTCTCTGGGCAGTCAACATATGTCAGCGACGTTTGCCCGACAAGTTCGACGCAAAAGGAGGAGCGGATTCGGGATCGTAAATCCGCTTTATCGGAATTGTCATGACGTAATGAAATACATCCTACGAGCATTTACGCACGTAGGCGTAGACAAACCCGAGAAGAGATGTTTCGAATTTACGACGGCAAACGCTAATTCTGGAGTTTCGTGCTCGCCCTCGCGCGTGCGTCAGTCTTCCGCGATACGCCTCGCTTAGTAAAGACCGCCTAGCACGTTTATCTTCCTCGTGGTAATTGTCATTGACGCTTTTTCCATCTCGAGATTCAATCCACTTTGGTGCCATTCGCGCGTCACGGCTACCGCGCTTTCTCACGAGCTAAAACGGCTGCATGATGGATGGAACGGAATGACTGCAGTGTTGTCGGCGAACATGCAGAAATGCGATCGTGATGTTTAAGGCATGGTGCAAAAAATAATTACCAAGCTACAAAAATACCAAATGATGGATTAAAATCCATCCTAGAATAGTCGGTTTAATCGGAGACTGCCGCTAAATTCTAGATTACATTAATGCGAACAATGTTTTAAATTTATATACATTAATATTCAATAAAAAAGATTTGAAATTATTTTGCTTCAATATTTGCTTTATATTACAGTTACAATTTTATAAATTTAGTACATTTGAATTGAGAGAAATGTAACTTTGCGATTAAATTTCTCTTTTTTATTATTCAACGGCCTTCAGATCTAAAAATTGTGACACGATTTTTCAGCATCTTACGCGACTATGAATACAAATACGTCTGCATCCGGATTAAAATTGCATTTGGCACTTGTTACGTTACCTAAGCGCCCTACATTACGATGCATACTAGCTTTCTGAGCTACCTACATGCACTTAAACGTTCCGACTACGCCTATTGGATAATTTACAGCCGGCTGAACATCCTGAGTGATGCGCAACATGCAGAGTATTCGCTACATCCCCGCGTCACGCGCGCCTTGCACTTCGAAAATCATCAGCATATACTGTCGGCGCGTGTTACATCGTGATGCAAATGGCGACCCAGTTTTTTTTTTTCTCGAATAGACCGTGTGGCTACATGGCCGTAACATGGTTTCGTCGAGAGGAAATAATCGCGACGTGCGAGAGAGAAATGACATCTTCGCACCACACCCTCGTCGTCGTCATCGCGTTAAAGTAACATTTTCGCACGCCCGCGCGCTGCATCACCATGAATATTTATGCGCGCGACAGGTGCTCGAAAGCGGAATCGAGCACATCCACCCGGTGAGTAGCAGCGCGGAGCGAGAAAGACGTGCCTGGCATTGCGCTCCGTTCATTGCCCTGACCCTAATGGAGCCCTAATGCCGAAACCCTCTCGAACTTGGTCGAGGCTAGCGTCAACGCGGCTGCTCCTCACCTCGCTTTAATTGTTGCCAACGTGCAATTATGCTGCGCGGCGAGATCGCGTGACGAAACCGGGACGAAGTTAATTTTCGGATGTGACCGTTTCATTATTATCGCCAACTCTCAACCGTGTTTCCGCGGTCTTCCTTCTTGTTACCCGCAAGCGTGTCGGGGCCGCTATTAATTTTCATTATCAAAGGGCAGCGCACCAGCTTCAGAGCTTTCGAGCACCGAGCGAAATGTCTTTGTTGCAATCTACCAATGGGACAAGTTATTTTAAATCCAAGGAACTGATTCGTATTACGTTAGATTGCATGGTGCAATCGCGCTCGTTTCATTTATAGAAGTAATCCTACCTTCCCACTATTCTATCTTCTCAAACAGCTGTTGATTCTAAAGATAATCAGAAACTTGAGCATCAGACAATTTTAAATGCGTAATTTAATCGTTCGAGAATTTTTCAATCTTTAAAAAGAATTATCTAAAAAATTAGAACATTATTGAACGCGAAATTATCAAATTATATATTTATTTCGTTCTAGTATGTTTAAAACAAAAAGTAGAAATAAATACAAATAAATTTTATAGCTTTCATAAGTAATATTTGATAATTCACAATCATAGAAAATTAAATAGCTTTTTTTCAAATCTGAATAACAAATACAACTGCACAGCTTTAATCATTCGAGCAATCATAAATCCCAGAGTTACAGCTGATCTTTGTGCATTGATCTAATCGTAAGCTTTTAGGTGTCAGTCTGTGCTGCCTACTAATCTTGTACTTGCACTCCCCGCCCGCCCTTGCCGTGTTGTTGGGGATGCTTGGACTTCCTCCCCGCCCTTACTCACGGCCTACATGTGGTGACGTTACCCGCATCGAGCCCTAATCTCTGTATCGTAATGTTGTAGTTTCGAAAGGTTGCAGGAGAACGCCAGAGAGAGGAGCTCAGATGGGAGCGCGACCTGGACCGGAAGAGCAAGTCGAGGGGTGGCTCGCCCGATCGCCATCAACCTTCGACCGAGAGAGGGAGAGCGACCAGCCCTCAGAGAGTCGTCATGTCGGCCCAAACGGGCGGTAAGGATCATTTTACTCGTTCATACGAGATATCTATTGCTTCTTCGTATCACTGATGTCACATTTCGCGTAACGATCGCGTGTTACGATACAATTGAAGAAATAAGAAATTGTGTAGCTTGTTCTTTTGGAAATGGAGAAAAATTTAATACGCGATACTGTTACTATTGTAAAATTAAACTTGTTTATGTTGATCAATTTATTTTATGAATATGTTTTTAAATTTTTTTGTTCGTTTTAAGAACAACTTTACGAATGTGCCTTTAATATTAAAGACCATTTCCACGGTATTTATAATTATTAAAAATATTCCTGTAAAATAAATATTTTTGTGAAAATACAAAATTGTTTTAGATTTACAAATATTACCTATTTTTACCACGATCAATCGAAAGGTATAATTATTAAAGTTCAAACGAAGTTTCAAATTTCGTTACCTACTCTAACCGGGTTAGAGCGCTTTATCTTTCAATTAGTATGTTAGGACTTAACATCATCTTTCAATTTCCTTGATAAAGCGGTCGAGCAAGAAGGCGATCTGGAGGATGACGAAGAACGTCGACATCGCGCTCGTCGCGGAGGTGGTACTGTTCGTCGTAAATCTCGCGTGACCAGGCAAAGGTCTTACGATGATGAAATCAAAACGGCGGCCGCGATGGCTGCCGGTGGAACGCAGCCCACGCATTCTGACACCGGCCTAGGACTTCCGGTTCAATTACCGAGACGAGCGTCCGCCTACGACGTTTACGCTGTGCCCGGAAGTAGCGGCCTTAACGCGATGGCCATCGCCGCCGCCCAGCAAAGAGCCTCTATTTCGGCGCAAGGTACGTTGAAATGATTCATTGCTATAGATTAGAAATTTGTTCTTTCATTTTCAAAAGCTCGCGACTTAAATTTAATTCTACAACACACACACACGATAGTCTTCCTTTTTACGTATAATTTATATTGGAATATGAAAATTACCGATATTTAAGATAAAAAAAATTATCCTATAATAATTTTTGAAAAAATAGTTGTTTTTTTTTCAATATTCCACGTATATAATATCATGCATATTGAACACGTAAATTTAAACACGAAGTACAATAGTAGTATTTTGATCAGAGTATTCTCTGATGGAAAAATATCATTTTTATTATATTTATTTGATATGAAATATGCGTATTAAGATTAATATTTTTCATCGCATATTTTTGGTTCGTATCTAAAATATTGAAACAATCTCGCGTTAAAGCATCCCTCAGAAATCTCTCCGAAATAACAAGAGGTATTTATCAATAACCTAACCATGTATTACGTACACGTGTAATTCCTTGTAATTTCTCCCGTTAAAGCGCTATCTTTGACCTCCCGGGTTATTCCCGGGAGAAACTTTAGCAGCCGGCTCTTCGATCCTGGCGAAGGCGCCGAAATTTCCAACTTCTCCTTCACTTCCCTCCCGATAGCAAGCTGGCAGCACGTGCTCCGATTTCTCCGTCACATATTGCGCGTTTACGAGTTATCGCAACGGTATTCGCGCCGCAAGTTAGAGATGGCTGCGCGCTTTAAGGGACCCCAAGGGTAGCAAAAGCCGGCTGCCGGCTAGGATAATCGAATAGACCTTGTCGAGCAGCGGTAATTCTACCCTGTGTATTGTTCGTTCTGTGCCATAGCTTCCTCTGTTACGTCGTGGAAACAATTCGCTCCATTACGCGAATGCGGGCGTCCTGCTCGGTGTTTTGCTATCAAAGGCAAGCAACTTTGAGGAAATGAGTAAGCCGATTTTCAGTAAACATATTTTGACCGCAGTGATGTGGTCTCGTCCGTTCGCTCGACCATTTTCTGCCGCGACGAACATTAGGTAGCGTAGTGTACGCGAACTCTCAATTTATAACATTTTCAAACCGCGCGGCGATTTCCATTTCAATTAACTTGGCGATCTCGGGAAGGACTCGTAATTAAAATGCCTCAAAATGTTATCTCTCGTGTTACGCAATTTTCAGGGCAAAACTTCTTCATGAAAATTTTACGCGATACATCAACGACGTGTTAGTAACCAGTTGTTGAGGATGCTATTAAAATGTTCCGCGGGGAACAGCTTTAAATAGCAACCGAAGCGCGAAACTAGTTTCACAATTCCCATTTTCATGTATTCAATTCAATCGTGTCTGTTGAACGTGTGTCGCGTATCCTGAGATACATTTCTATGACTGTGTAACTTTAACACCGTGCGCGCATATTACCAGTTTGCGTGATCGGAAGCACTAAACAAGCGTCTCGACTCGACATAGAAATTCTGCTTTTCTCTTTCCTTTTCCTTCCTTTCTCATTCTATCGAGAAGCCCCGCACGCGGCCAACTTGCAGCGAACTTTCTGTGGAAACTATTTCCGATGCGTCACGGAGAAGCGTACGGACGTAACGCGGTTTCAAAGCCATCAGTACTCGTGCATGTGTACGCATTGATCGGCTATGTTTCTAAAATTTCCATTTTGCCGAGCGTAACGTGTTGTAACCTCAATTCGATATTTAGTTTCACATAACGCGAGTTTCGCCAGTCAAATGCTGATATTGCGCCAAGTAATATTAAGTACAGTAAAATAAACCTTGACTAGCCAACTTGAGCCAACTTTGCATAAACCGGCAAGCCAAGCAAGAAACTCCCTTTTCGAAGCAATTCCGTAGTCGTTTGAGAAAACGTATTGCTGCATTATTCCATGCATTATTATCACAGTTTGAAAACAAAGAATAAACAACTATATAATACAGATAAAACGATATTTTATCGATTATGGCCTCTTTGAACGAAAATTTTATCGTCGCAAAAAATTAATTAACTTTTTTATAACTTTTTAATTATTAATATTAAAAGCTTAATAACAAATTAAAGCTCATTAAAAAATGAAGATTAAAACAATGAAGAATAAAGGTTTGATTATCTACTTTTAATCGCGAGATTAAATCGCAAAAGTTTTTTTAATTTCTTCACTCCTTTCTTTTTCTCTCTCTAATCAGTTATAATATTATTTAATGTTGATATTTTGTTCTCTCCTTTTCTCCTTACAGTCAAACAAAAATATACCCCTATTCGAGCAACCCGTATATAATGTGATCTATACTTGTTTCTGTATGCAGCCAAGAGCTGAAAGCTCCACTTTCTGTGTTACAGAGAGAAACATTGGCATTCAACCCGCATCCACTTTAGTGTGAAAATAACTATTTTGACTATTTTATTTCTTTCGAATATGTTTAACTTTTTCAAAGTCTTTGTGTAGTATGGATATTTCGATATTCTGGTTTTCTCTGCCTCTGTTGTTTCGTGTTATTTCTAATATCTAAAAGTAGCGCTATAGCTTTATATAGCTCTAATCTAAAAAGAACTAAGAAAATAAATATATCCAATTAATATCTCTTTGAATAAAATTATATATTCGTTGATGTAATTGCAGTGGCTTTTTTCTCTATCGCTTTTTGAATGAAAACATTTCTATAAAAAAAATATTTTATTTATAGATACAGATATGATAGCAAAACATTTTATCTGTAAAATGGATCTGTTTCAATTTCCCATACATACATATATAGCTTTATATAGCTTTAAAATATATTTTATAGCCTAACTTTTATCTCTTCGGTGCATTTTATTAAATCTGTGCTACTCTTTTATCTCTATTATCGTTATATCATCAGGGATTTCGTTATTCAAGGCGATTTACTCGCTGTAACGGGTCGTATTTAATATTTCAAGTATAATACGGTTGGCCTAAAAACGTCGTTGGTCGTCTGCTTCTTCACAGGCACTCGAGAACCCGAAGAGCGGCCTGCAACTCGCAGATCCTCCTTCCGCGCTGTGAAACCAGTGATGCCCTACGATGTCGCGACCGACGATGAGAAAATGATTAAGATAGATTCGTCATCTGCATCTGCGGTGTCGCCTGTCTCCCAACCCGTTCTTGTACCAGACGAAGAAAGGCGCAATCGACGAAGAGGCTCCCAATTGTAAGTAAAGACTTATTGAGCAAAAGTATGTGTGTGGCCCCAAATCTTCTATTCTCTTATTAAGAAGTTAAGCTATTTGGCTTGAAATAGTTGAAAATCTGATTCCAATGCAATTTAAATTGACACCTGTTACATGATAATATTTCTTGTAAGATCACTTTTCATTTCGTTTCTGTATATTTAATTTTTATCATTATTGAACAGTTACACAATAAATCCTCCGTACAATATACTCATAATATTGCATATTTTTATGCAAACATCACGATGGATAATGTAATTAATTTTAATTAATTTTAAGTAAACTTAGTACAAAAAGAACATGACACATATAAATTCTTTCATTATTTTAATTAAGATTAATGATAAATCATTCAAATAATCTCCAATAATTCATTCGTATTTATTTTATTTTCTCTAACAGTGGAAACGACATACGCAAATCTGCTAATTTCAATTTCGTACTTCAATTTCAAACTCCCATATATTTGTCTATTTTCTGATACGAATTTTGACGAGATAGACATTTCGCCTATCCCTGCTTCCCAAAAGTAATTTAAACTTTTGCACTTGTCTACATCAAAAGAAGCCTAGCTTTCACTTTTGTTTACAAATTAAGTATTTCCCAGTATTCCAATATCAAGCTAATTAAACTTTATCCTTGCGCACACCTATCAAATCTTTTAATCTAAAAAAAATAAAAAAGTTAATAAACGCGACAACTTCTTCAAATAGCACAGAAGAAATTTAAATATAAATTACATTTTTAAATTAATTCTGAAAAGTACTTTTTCTTGATAAGAAATCTCAATGTATACTTCAATTCCCCAGAGTACTCCTTTTACTTTTCGAAATCGTTGTTTCTCTCCAGTTAAGTACGTTTGAACTTACAGTCGAAACTTGTTAGATAATCTGGTTAGTTTTATAATTTTAGCAGAGTGAGTTATCTGCATGAAAAACATGGAAACCGAAAATTGAAAAATAAACCGACATATCTCGAAATAAATCGTTAAAATATTTTTTGAGCGACATATTTATATTGCGCAAAGTTTTCAATCCGCAAATGTTGGTCATATCGATTTTATTATAAAAGAAATAATTTGAGATATTCAATACACGAAGTATCTTGAAACAATCCTTATACACACATACACATGCATACCCAGAATATTTTTGCTGAAGGATTTCTCTATACCGATTTATTTCTTGACGTGAAATAAAAGATATTTATAGATCTGTCGTAAAATATGTTCAGATTTCAAAGCAAGGTAATGTAACAAAGTATAAATCGAAGAACGGCTCGTCTCTCTATTTTAAGAAAACGATGTAATTACCGCCTAATGTTTTCATCTCATTAAAGTTTGCATTAATAAGTTTGCATTAATAAGTTTGGATTAAACAAATCTCAACGATTCAGTACTCGTTTTTTTGCAATTTTTGCTTCTGACTCGGATAAAGGAAAATTTACTTAGCTAAATTTAACTTTAATCGACATGTTTTAAGTAATCTTTTTTTTAGCGGATGAATATCAATTTGCAACCGGCGAAAAGTTTCAATATAAAATCGAACCAGCATTTCTCTTGTATCCATTGACGCGGCAAAAATGAGGATCGATCTTCTCGTCTGTGATTTCTCTCCTTTTCCACCATACCGCGACTTACTCGCGATTACTTCTTTTTTTTCCCAATAAAACGGCATGTTACGTGTGTTGTAAGTGCATATATGCGCATCGCGAGCAAAAGGTCGAGTGGATCGCAAACAGAGGAGTTTGCTACTAGAGAAATAATTAATACCACCCTATCCCTCCTTCTACTTTTCGTTAAGTGTGCGCATTTACTTGCGTGCTAGCATCTGTGGTTCTTGCCAAAGTCGAGTTCGGAACTGTTACAATTTCGGAGAGCTTAATTTTCCACGTTACAGAAGGTTACTCGAAAATGCAGTACGGCAAGCTTGCGATATTAACCGTTCGAGAGGCTTGCATTTATGATGCGGTATCTCAATAGATAATACAACATTTTGCACAAGTTTAAGACAACAAGTTGAAAAATGTCAGTGATGATAACATTTGTAAATTAGAATTTTTCTTAAACACACGCATACGCACGCAAAATAACGTGCTCTCTTTTGTTATATTTCATTTTAAAATTTATACCTTAAAAAGAAATTTCACTTTGAATAAACATTTTAATCGTGCACTGTTTTAATTACCTAATATCTAAACTCATACATATATTTCTGTCTAAATCTGTTTAGAAAATATTTTTTTTATATATCCGCGATTAAAAACCTGGCCCCTTCAATCACTATCGATATAAGTCCAATAACCGCGGTCAAAGATTTCTTTGAGCATCTTTTACGTGTGAAAGGGTCGAAGGCCCGACATCGGGGGCAAGGAAGTGTCATCCCTCGGACAGGTTGTTATATCCACACGAAGGAGTTGGGGATGTTTGGCGGAAGGGTCGCGCGTTATGTGATGTATCGTCCCTGTCAAAATTGGCTTAACCTTCGCGATCCTTCGCCGTCATCGTCTTTTTTCGACCCGAGTGAAAAAGTTTTTGAAGAATGACGAGCTAAAGTCATCAGTCAGCGTTATAAATCACATAGATCGCATAATCGTTATTATCTCGTACCGTTCAGGTGCCATTAAAAGCCAAAGTTGTTGTACATTCTTCATATTCAAATCAGTTTTGATGCACATTTTAAAGATATTGTTATTTATTTTTACTATGTTCGTTACTATGTTCGTTACTACATTGATTACTAGAAATCACAGTATTGTAATAATTTTTTTATACATACAATACATAGAAATTTAAATTAATGATAGACATTGATTGACTTTAATGTTTCAAAATTTAATTAAACGAATTGTAAGCAATTTTAATTATTATAATTTACTCGCGAAACAAATGCTGTATAAAGATTGTTATAAATATTTTTACACAATTTCTCTAATTTATAGCTTTCTTTTTGCCATCTCATCTTCCAAACATTATTTTATGTCATGTGTTATATCATGAGAAATTAATACGCTTGTTTGAATGTGATGGGTTTAACCTAGAAGAAATGCACTAAAACTGTCTCTCGTAATTTAATCTGATAAACGAAGCATACGGTGCTTTCCAAAATACATGATCTGTTTTTACGCTTTCGAAAAAAAGTCGTCAATTATTCACGATCAATGTGTACTATCTTAAAGCGGCACCATTTGACGACCTCGATTTCGAAGTGCCTTAGTCGGATCGCTAAATCGAGAGACACGCGCGAGAGAAGCTCCTATTAAATTTAAAACAAGTGTATGGCGCTTTTTCTTACTAACTTATGTCGGTTTATATTGGCAAGACGTCACCCTGCAGAGAGAGAGAGAGAGAGAGAGAGCAGGGTGTTAGAATAGAAGCACTCTTGCGCTTTAATATGACCTTGCTGCACTACGTCGAAATTTGGTCATGCTTCGAATGCTTGCATCGGGTGACTGTGCGCCGCACCAACCACGATCTAGGTATCGTCATCTCGGTAAACCGCCAGAAATCAGGGTAAATCGCGCAGGTAATTCTACTAAATGTCCTATGTCTTAACTGGTACACTTTTCGTTACTGCCGCGGTGAATTTCCAACTCACCTCACGCGTCTAGTAAAGTTACCTCGTCTTTCTCTTGCGGTAACTTCAAAAACTTGAGTCTACAGCAAGCAAGAATTCATGTCTCTCTTCTATGCGACGAACACTTACGTTCTTAGCAAATAATCACCTAAGTTTATCAACGTTGTGCCATTTTCTAATTTTATATGATATATAAGTATATAATTTGATAAAAATTGTAAATTAACAATAAATTTTCATTTTCAGTAATAAAGAAATTTGCTTGGTTGTGTTATGCAAATGAGAATCCATATAGAGACCAAAATAACCAATTTAAAATATACATATTTTTCACGAAATACTTAGACGTTGTAAAAAAAAACTTTCAAATCTTTTTCTTAGTTTAACGACTATGCAATTTGCACAAAATTCTAAGGAGAAAGAGGGAAAATGTAATAACTTGCGTCATACTTCTTTCTTTTTCTCAACAAAACTTAGAAATGTAATAATAAAAGTTTTAATTCTCGCTTATTTATGGCCTGTCTGAACAATTATTGTTTTCCGTAGCTCCGGCCGCGACATAATTTTTTAATCATGTAATCTTTTAATTTCTATTTACCTACGAAACTGCGATTTAACGTAATTATCGCATTTCGTTATCCTGTATTCATCCTTCTATATAACTCGAGTTTTTATAGTAATTCAAAATACGATAATAATAACGTAGCTACGCAAACTTGCAATTTATTGCAGTTTCGCGAAATTTTCTTAATTCTAGCAAAAACAAATTTTACACAATTTGAAGCGGCAATTATGTAACACGTTTACGCAAGAACAAATTTTTAATGTCTAACAATAAGTTATATTTCCCTGAGTAATTTTACAAGTTTTTATATTTTATAAAATCATTTCAGTCCGGAAAAACTAAAGCAAAGCTTGATATATATATAAAAAAAATGTTAACATGTTAAATGTAAAATGTAAAAATGTTATACATATAGAAATCAAATTTTATTTAATATTACTAATAATATATGTTGATTCAGTTTAGTACTCTCTTTTTGTCAAACATTTCAACTAAGAACCCACATTTGCCTCAATAAGAAAATAACGCTAAACGTGCAAGTAAAACAGGACTCTATTTTTTTAGTAGACTCTCGACAGAGCATGTACTAATCGATATTGCTGCGCAGCTCATTCTTATTCAGCGAAACGACCAGGAAAAGCTTTTATTCTGCCGGAGTTCGTGATGGCACTGCGCAATTAAGCGATTCTCCTTCAAAGAGTGGCTATGAGCTGCGATGAAAAGAACGGGAAGAATCTCATAAAGGGATATGATCTTGTAAATTTCCATCTAGCTCCGGCTAACCCTCGCACAAAACTCTGTGTGTGTGTGTGTTTTGTGTGTCTGTGTGTGTGAGAAAGAGAGAAATCCTCTTTTTAAAACCGACATGTGACGTTCCATTGCATTTGATCATAGAATTCAATATGAATGCAATACGACCTCCTGTTGGGAATGAAAAAAGAAATTTTGATAGAAATTCAGCGACAAGCATTTACTTTTGCGATCAAATGTCAGAGTCTAGATAATATTTAATTGCATTTTTATTGCAAGTCGTATTCCTTGAAATTGATCTCTTTAATTCTGTTCACTCTTTTTCATTTATTAGTTTTCTCATATTTTTTAAATTTAAAAACTATAATTTTGTTACGCCAATTATATCGTTATACGCATTAACGTTAGCCAGAAATTTTTTCCTGATTACTGCTTACATTTCTAATAATTTATTCGTAACCCCTATATATACTTCAGTCTTAATTATGTTTCAAAGAATATATGTTTGGAACTTAATTTACGTATCGAGTATACGTTACAAAAAAATTTATGTTCTTTAAGACCTCTTTTAATAGATCTCTTTTCACAAACATAAAAGAAAACCTATAGCATCAATCGGAAGATAAACTTGCAATTATTTTTCAAAGAAAATATAATAATGTTTTTTTACAAATATTGTAATTACATATAGAAATATTATTAACTTCACGTTGTTCTAGAATGACACCTTTGCGCAAATAAAAGAAAACGGAGGAATATATATTTTTAGAGGGAAACTGTCGGCAAAATGTCAAGAAATCACGGATTTGCACGCAATTTTATCAGTTTCAAAACGCACTTTCTACTTCATCGAAACACGAAATTCGAGAGAAAAGATACGGGATCGTTTGCTATTTTTCACTTTCAATCTACACGATCAAGATGTTTGCAAAAAGATTTCACCGAAGGCTGTTGTATTTTTATTCCCCGAAATAAACGTCCTTCACGCTCGTACGTTCAACGCAAGATTTCGTCAAATTGACGGTTTTCATATATTGAAAGGTCGATTGCTTGCGGCCGAAATCGCTTCTTGTCGATACCAGGCGAATTCACATGATTGAACGCGGTTACAGAAGAAAGAACTATCAATGCAAGATGAAAGGAGATCTATTTTATCCTCTGATACAGTAATTCTGTCTTTATAACCGTCGTTATTGATAATAGATTTTTTGAAAAACTGATAAAAGTACTTATAGTTTTAGAATCATGTAACAGTTAAAAAAGCATTTTTATGCATTTTAAGCCTTGTAAAGTATTTATACAAAAAAACAAATTTTATTAAGTAACAGCATAAATGAAAGACAAATTCAATTAAATTTGAATAGTTAATATTATTAGATAGTCAATAAATGGAATTATTAAAAATCTACATGTTCTCAATTTAAAAATAATACAGAATCTATGATTCATTTTTTCTTATGCTGATTGTAATAAAAGAAAAAGAACTCGAAACTGAAACTTCCTTTTTATAACTATACATGCAGTTGTATACAAAACGATGGCTGCAAGTAATACAAAAGAGACGTTCAAAGTGCGATTACGAATGTCCCGAAAACGATAAGACATAAAAGAGAAGCTTACAAAATGTAAGACATTAAGGAAATTCTTTTAATATCACTATCGGTCCTGTATGTCATATACCTTTATCCGTATAATATTTATATTTAAAAAAATCATGAACTAAGAAAACAGATAAAACACAGATAACGTTGATAGTTGTTTATACGTATAGCTACTCATCATCTCTTTTCATTTGCTCACAAAACAATTCAATAATCGCGCGCCGCGATCGCGAAGTTATCTCGGAGGATACGGAAACGCTTTTGAGGGGACGAGACTCGTTAAAAGTTGCACGGCTCGTTTGAGATCTATCTCGTTCGCCTTGGCGTTACACGGTCTCCTTCTTCGTTTTTCTTTTTTTTTTCGGGTCTTCCAACACTGCGCATAAAAATGCGAGATAAGCCCAGCGCTGCGGGGCGCACGCTGCTTGAGCCGTCGGCGGAATTGCAAGTTTCAATTTGCAAGAGAAACGGAAGATGCAGCGAAGCGGTTGCATCAACGTCATGCACGCCACGATATCGTTTGTTTAATGCAGCGCAGCCGCGGGGCTTCCAGACAATAGTTTGTAACCGGCTCGCAACCGACTTATGAATTTCTATTTTCTGCGAAACGGCGCGGTAACTTTTCCAGGTTAAAAGTAGAACGATGGAACGGTGGTAGAAACGCATTGCCTACACTCCTTCGATTCATATTTGAAAATATCTCTTATAGTTCTTATGCCAGTCGAAAAAGACGTCTTGAACTTGTAACTGAGTTCTTTATAAAAGCAACTTCGAGAGTCGCACGGTCACGTTTTTCTGATAACATGGACTTGAAGAAAATTCCGTCGAAAAGGTCGCCAAATCTCCACGATATACATAAATCGCCCAATATAACTTCTCAATTTTCAATAAATTTTAACGGAGATTTCATATTCAACGTTAATACTACTTAATTGAAAAAGGGCTTAAAAGCTACAGGTATATATAATTTCAATTATAAAATATTATCAAATAAATATTTCGTACTTTTTAAAGAATGGAGTGCTGACGTATATTTTTAGTATTTCGTAAACACACGAATTCTATACTTGATCTTTAATCTTACATTTCTTCATTTATTTTTTAGTTAGTTTTGCAGCAAAGCTTTTTCTTTTTTGTCGTAACCGTTGCTTGGATTCTCGCTTCTCTTTTACATGAGAAACTTTGGCACGATTATGTCGACAGCTTTCAATACATTATATGCCGAAGCTCCAGCGTATACACACCAAACTACTTGGTAATGCACCGGGGTGTTTCAACATTTTTCTCTTGACATATTAATACCAAAGACTATAGTCTTACATTTAATACTGACAATGAATGAATTCAAGTCTTTTCAAAAAGCCTGTACCTTTATAAAATAAAATTTCTTATTTTATATACATATATAATTTCTAAAAACTATTTTCAAAGAAACCTACAATATTAAATATTCAATTAACATATATTAATATAATAATATTATTATATATATATGTATATTAAAATAATATAATTTGCCGTATTATCATAGGGTAAAAAAAATATTATCTTAGTCTAAAATATCCTGAAAAAAGTATTACTCTTAAAAAAAAAGAGTCATGAAGATATTGAAGAGATACACGATTTAGATATATACTCGTTAATTTCGAATTTTATATATATTATATAAAAATCACGTTTCAGGTTAAAAATCAGATTTATATATTTAGCACAAAATATTTTCAAACTCGGCACAAAGCCACTGGTCGTTTTTTGTGCGGGATAAGATCGTAGTTACGGCAGTTAGGATTACTTTATGAACCTCAAGCGTAAGCTTCCTTAGCCTTTATGGTGCAGAATTAGGACGGTAATTTGTGTCCATGGCATCACACCACAACGAGGGCAAGTAAATTTATTGCGTACCCGGGGATGCTCATCGCGCGGTGGGAAGTTTAACACAATTGCGACTATGTTTGAAAGTCTCTACGTTACAAAGTGAAAAAAAATTGCGTTTTTGTTTGGTAGAAATGTCAGTAGAGTAACTTGTGCATATACATATATTTTTCATATTCTTTTCACTCGCTTTTTCTATTGTAAAGAAAATTTAATTTAGTAGTTAATTGTTTTATGTTGAAAGTTAGAGCCATTTAATAAATTAAAGCGTGCAAGATTAAACAAGTACAAAATTCAATTTTATTATATTTGCAAGAGTATCTTTTTTTTCAAAACTGTAATTTGAGCAATATGTATGATGAGTACTGAAATATTTTTTAAACTGAATATTAAATAATATTGTAATAATGTGCAATTTAAATCAAATTTTGAATTTAATGTATTTTTAATTATCCACTAAATTTTCCATTTTCAAATTCATATTTTTTATTATTTCTAATTCAGTTAAAATTTCAACTAAATACTTAAAAACAAAAAAATTTAAACGATATCATTTAATATAAGCCATACGAATAAATATATCATAGTTATTGTTTAATAAAATTTCATTGAAACTTAGACTATTAAAATTTAATTTTAGAATCAATATAATCAACATATACTGATATTTACCAAGTGAAACAATATTTCTCCGCGGTTTATTATCGCAACTTTAACCGAGGAAGCTGAAAGTCGATATTGGATGTAACATTTTTCGAGCTTCGCCCCAAGCGCTGGCAAAATTATTAAACTTGTCTTGGCTATTCCGAGATAGTTTCGCAATAATAAAACTTGTTTCAATGTGAGTAGTCAATATCAATCTTGCGGCTTAACCCGTGAGGATCCGAATCCGCCTAATCCGTATAATGAGTATAATCGGTCGCTTAAATCGGCTTACGTCCATGCTCATAGCAATGAAAATCTTTAGTGGTTTTCAAAGTGATTTTTAGGTATCAATCAAATAGTTTGCTATTGTTCACTTATTTTCTTTGCTGGCTTTAATTAAAATAGACCAATAAGGAATTCCAAAATAGAAAATTATTAAGAATTTTGTACAATATACTCGAAATTAAAAAATCAAATAAGTTTGATTTGGATTTAATGCAATGTTTATTCAAGTAGATTTACCTTGTCTCAGCTATTTTAATTATTTCTATTAAATTCTAATTAATTTAAAGGGATCTCTTAAAATTTTTCTTTTAATATGTAAAAAGATTTATTAAAATTATTTTTTAAAAGATTTCGCTAATCACATGGATCTTTTATGTATTATTTTAGACCCGATATAAACGCAATAAGAGCGTTAACTTCGGCTCAACCAGGAGCGGCAAAAGGTGCCCCTACGGCGGCTGTTACCAGGGTTGCAGTTGAAGAACGTGAATTGGCTAGGCAGGGAAGTCTGGTTGATGGGGAAGGCATCAAGATTGTTATTCATGATGTCGATAGTGATCTTGGTAAGTCTTACTACGAGAATATTTTCGAATGATACATGTATTACTTCTTAACTGGTATTACCTTTCTTATCTTGATTACCTCTTTTCCTGATTATCTATTGTTTCTTAATATTTTTTTATATAACTTGCTTGTAACTTGCCATAAATCTGTAATATTGCTAAAATAATATTTTTATATGTTCGTATCTAATTATCTAAGATTATCTGTCTTCGCGATGTAAAAATAGATTTTATTACGCTTAGATTACGCAATCGATAAGAATACGTAAAGCTTTAATTGTACGCTTACTGGGTACTGTCAAACTACAGAAATGTTCTACTATAAGTATAGAATATAAATATAAATGTTAATATTATGCGAAAGAAAAAGAAGTACGAGAAAGAAAAGTTTGATCGATCGAGTTACAGAGCTTGCCGTGCCGATGATTCAATTCCGCGGATAACATCAGTTTCAGTCAACCCGGAGATTTTGTCCTGTCAATGATGAAATCCTGTTAATTAGAAATCGAGAATTTAATTTCGTCCAGGTCACCACTGGATCCCATTCTCTCATTCGAGGTCCAAAGTAACAAGTTCAAATAGCGATTAATTTGCTACGGGAAATAACGAAACGGTCCGTGTCTTTGTGTAGGGTAACGCGACATTCATGTTAATTATTGCACGCGATATCCAATTTCAGCACGATCGGACATCGGCACAATTCGCGCGCGACTTGCTTTTAACGAAATCACTCTTTCGCGCCTAGGAATGGCATTACTAACAATAAGATCGATGATATGTACACGTTAATACAGAAGAATCTACAAATGGCCATAGAAATCATTTTCATAAAAGTAGTATATTCTTCAACGAGATAAAATATATCAAATTTCTCATATTGATCATTAATATTTTTATGAATGAATTTTCGACAAAATTTTAAATCTACTGTGAATTATTGTTCCATGCAATGTACAATTGGCGATAAATGTCCTTTGTTGCTTATTTATACAGTTTAAAAATGTGCCAAAATAAACGAATAATCGAATTTCACAATATTCCATACTTCAAACGCAAAAACGTTATGCAATGAAGTATTATGAGATATTATTTAGAAGCCTCTCGATCTAACTTTATGATATTAAAAATGCTTGTTTGACATAAAATAAATTAAATAATAATTATGATTCTTAACACTTGATAATGATGGACGTGTAATTTCTAAATGTTCTTGTAACAAATGTACAAGATCTGCGTAATTAATTTCTTAGCTGAATGATTTTATCGTCATTAAATGAGAAGTTCACTTAATTTGGTCATATATAATAAAGATATACTATCTTTTTATTATAGCTGACCTAATTTTTTAAATCTTTCTATAAAAGGGCGCGCACCCATTTTTCCATCACATTTAATTAAAATCATCTTTTAAACTAGTTCAAATATAGATTCAATAAACAGGTTGAGACTTTGTTGTATTAATTTCATAAAATATATATGTATATATATTGTTGCGTTTCCGCCGTCGGACTGCGTCGTCGCTTCGACACGCAACTCGGCGTCGGCGGAAGCGCAACAATATATATCTTTATTTAAAATAGTTAAAAGAATTTGTTCAATTAATACCTTAATATTTTGTATATAATATTTATAATTTAATATTCAAATATGTGTGTGTGTGTGTGTGTGTGTGTGTGTGTGTGTGTGTGTGAGTATGTGGATTTCTTTCTTATCCATACACAATAATTCGTCACGAAGTAATGATTTCTTTAATAATCAAATATCATGTCACATTTTTGCAAAAATTTTGAAATTATTTTACAATCATTATTTGATAACGTAACACGGTAACGAGGTAACGCGGAAAATAAAAAGAAATAATTTGATACGATGATACCGTATCTCATCACGATTATAAGAAATTGACGACCGACAGCGAACGCTTGAAAGCACGCGAGAAGCATTTGGATCGCTTCCACACTTACGATTTGCCAAAGATATTATCGCGAGACCACTCGACGCAATATTTTTCTCTTCACCGTGTGGGTCAACGAGTTATGGCTGCAGAAACGGACCGTTTCATTTTTCTCGCCCGGCAGGCAGCTCCCCCGCGCTAGGTCCGCGCGCAATATCGATTGCAGTCGCAGCAGTTATCGCGATCTGACACGCCATGCAAGAGCTACGTGGGAATCGCGATCTGTCCACATGTTCATTAACGGCATGTCGATCGGAAGGCAGATTACGCCATCGTCTATCCCGCCGATAAACTGCGATGCAACGAACTGCGCATGAGATGAAGCGAGAGACGCAAGAGAGTAGAAAGAGAGAAAGAGGAAAAGAGCAGAGAGCGAAGCAGAGGTGCGAAGATAACATGTACCTTTCATGCTAAAGTGATTGTATGTAATTTTACCATGTGCAAGCTCGCCGCTGCGACGGCGGATAACGTAGTTTGCACAAAGAGTCGTTTGTTGAAATCATTAGTGGGTCACATAATTGATTTATGCCTCGTGAGGAGAAACAGGGTCTCTCTATGCGATATCTCGTGAATTAAAGGAACCTTTCAAGGACGCGTGATAAAAATGTGTAATTATAAGTATACGTGAACTAAACAATTCGAATTACTGATCATTTAGTATTTTCAGTTAATATGTTCAAAGTAAAAACATTTCCTAATTTAATTGGCAGATTGCTCTCCGAAACTAAAAATTTAGATTGCATTATGATCGACTTTGTTATATTTTTGCCACATTTCGTTGTAAGATTGATATTAATTATATATGAATAATCCCTAAATAGAAACAAAAATCATATTAATTATAAAACGAACTGTTGCTTCTTGTCCTGGTAAGACTGCGTTATGAGATTTTCCAAATTGAGAAAACTATAATCTCACATTCGACTTATTTAATAATATACATATATGTCAGATCAATTTACTCGCTAACAAATTTTACACAACAAATACACCGTGATAAAACCAACGTGTGAAAAAGCGCAACGGAAATATAATTTAACATTTTCCATGCTAAATAATCGCATGACATTCAAGCTCGTTGCAGTTAAGCTACTAATGAAATTCGCGCAGAATCGTGTTCTACGACGTTTTTCATTTAAAGTTGAACCGACTTGGAAAGTGCATACAATTAATCTGTTTACGCGTATTACAATTACATTGAGATGCTCTATTCGTCGTTTTCGTGAATAAATATAAGGAATAATAATTAAAACTTAAAGATGTTTAAGGAAAACTTAATTGTAATACACTAACAAAGATTATTTAATTATCTACATATTTTACACACTTTAATGTTCTATACTAGAATATTAATTCTTGAATATAACAGTATATAAAATTCAGAAGCTATATTAAATACATACAATAAACACATTCATATATATATATATATATGAAATATTTTCTTTTTACTACGCGCTTCTATCCTTTCAAATCTGTCCCAGTTATACACAATTAAAAACTTATCGCTTTCACTTCGTCACATCGATAGGTTTCATTTCAAATTTAATCGCGGATCAATTTTCCGAGGCGATCGTCGTGATGTGTCGAATTTGAACGTAGAAGGAATATATAATAGGGGTTGTGTCAAAATCGCCTTTACGCTACATCGAGCAGAAATCACCGGGGCGCATTATAAAAAAGGAATTGTTCAAAAATTTCGAGCGTAATTCAGTTTGCCTCGCTTCATGGTTCTTTATTGCTCGCTATAGCGCGTGTATTAAGCAGAGTTTTCCGTTCCCACATAAAATGCAATAGCTTCAGTTAAGCTTGTTTCCTTGCAAAGATACCGAACAATTTTTACTGGCGTATATGAAATTGATAGATATTACGTGTGCGTCGTTTTACGCCGCAATCCGAAACGATGACTGACAGCGTTAAGAAAAATTTAATTTCTTTTTAAATCCATCGTATCCGTCATATTATAAGCTAGTTTGAGCAGCATATATTTGCTAAATGGCTAAAAGAAGTTTTATAAAGCTTCTTGCTCTTTATTTGTTTTATATTTAATAAAAATATTATTTTCTAGCCGTGGGCATTCAATTTATATTTCAATTTCAAATTTTTTAAAATGTTGGTTTTCTCTAGCATTTTTTTCTATATTTCACCAATTCTTTTTAAATTAAATCTATAAATTACAACATTTTTGATTTTTGTGAAGTCAACTTTATTCCTCAGAATTTCGTTATATTGATAAATTTGTAATTTTTCTCCAAAAAATTTTTAATAATTTCATAATATTATATATTTCAAATTTTTCATGTTATCTTTTATGTTATCTTTATATGCCTTCGTGCATTCACATATTAAATTTATTTAAATATTTTTGTATTTAACTTCATTTATTTTTATGATTTACTCCTTTTGGATAGCCTTAAAGCATACAAATACGAGAACCGACGGTTAATTAAAATTAATTTAAGTTATTGATACGGAGTTTTAAAGTTGCCATATATTTTGCATCTTTCAGCTCCACGGGTGAATGCGAAGAGGAGGGTAAAGTTGAGGAGAGATCCAGTTATGGATAAAGGGCACAGAAGTGAGTATATAATTAGATGATACTAATTACTACTGATTCAAGTACCTTCGACGTACTTGAAACTTGAGATTCGAGGAGTGTCTGAATTCGCTCTACATTCAAACTTCGATCGGTCACAGTTCCTCAACATTCATATCGCTGATTTATATCGTTCGTACTTATTATCGCACAAATAATGATAATAGTACTTTATGCTATCTCTACTCGAATATCGATTTTACGTTGTAACTACGAGTTACATTGAAACTCTCGTTATTGGCACATTAATGCAATGTGCAAGCATTTCAAATAAATCACATTATTTTCTTTTACACTTGTCAACCAATGTTTTTATCGGTATTTTTACAAATTCATTGATATTACAAGAATTTTTTAATATAAAATATGAAAAATTTCTCATAACGTGTGCCTTTTCGAATGTTAAAATAAAAAACAAAATACTTTATATACTATAGACAATTTATATATACATATACATATATATATATATATATATATATATATATTATTTATTTTATTTTATACAATTTATATTTCTAATCTGATTGAAAATCAGTGCGTATATTTTCCATTACATTAGAGACCTTTTTTTTTGTCTATTTCTATTATCCGTTTTCTGTATATTTTTCCTTATCCTTAATAGTATCATCATTTCACCTTTAAATATTATCGATACCATTGAGAAGAAATTCAAATGAAAGATAGATATATCTATTCATAAAGAATTTAATAAAAATTTCAAGACCGAGATTATATGACGTAATACATATTTAAATGTCAAGGGGGACTTGTGCTTGCAGTAGAGCGAAAGATCAAAAGTTCTATCTGACAATAGCTAACTAATTGTAATAAGAACAATAACATTTCTCGAAAAGACGACTGTACGACGCAGAATAATTGTTAAAGAGGTGCAACAGGTTAGGCAAGCTTGGTGTGATGGTAATCGAGAGATTAACGAATCGCGAGGTACTTTGATAGGATCCGAGTTAATCAGTAACCGGGACTGCGACACCATTAATCTTTTACCACTCTCCGCGGAACTCCATCTCTCTTTGTCATCCTTTCACGCGCCACTTCCTCTTCAACTATTCTCTCTCACTTACGCTTTGTGTTTATCCTCCTCGCCCATTGTCATTTTACACCTCATTCTTTTAGAATCTTTATGCCTATTTACTGTGACGTTCCATGTATCCCTCACATTTTCTTTAAATTATGTATTTTCTTTTCTAATTACGTACACTCACAATCAGATTTATAAAGTTTACTCTAAGATCTAAATTTAAGATTACACTGTACGTACGTTTGATTAAAAAAGGAAAGAATAAAACAAATGTAGATTTTGACAAGTTTTGATAATATTGTTACGTTGCTATATACATCATCGTTCAACTTATTGCGCATATCATCCGATCTCGTATCATGCTATATAATGCGTTCATCAATGTGATGTCTCCACATCACATGGAGTTGTCAATGCAGCCACAATCATTGCTCTAAATGGACGGCTTACAGTTATATCA
Organism: Tetramorium bicarinatum; assembly: GCA_928718305.1. Lineage (NCBI taxonomy): Eukaryota > Metazoa > Arthropoda > Insecta > Hymenoptera > Formicidae > Tetramorium > Tetramorium bicarinatum. The sequence continues at coordinate 17,153,766 of OV788327.1, forward strand.
ACCGTTATGTAATAGCTATAGCTACGACGCTGCAGCGTATGCGTTAGATAAATAGCCAGGTAAATGAGCGGAGATGAGAGAGACAGAGGCAGAAGCGGCTCTAAGCCTGCGTCCGACGAGTAGGCGTGCGATTGACGTTTAATTATTCGTTGCGCATTCAGACGCTTCGCTTCCTCTACAACATGCGTTCGTGTTTCTCGTCGTTTCTCCGTTATGACAGAGCGACACGGCAAGGGTTACCGGAGATATTTACCGGTTATATCTCGTTTTTGCAAACATAATAAATTAAAACGAATACATTCAAAGAGATTGTTCGAAACGATCAAAATTTTAACAATAAAAATTATTACAAACTATTCTTAATATTTGAAAATTTTGTAATTAAATCCATTATTAATAAATTTGACAAAATTATATGAAGATTTTTGTTTAAGTTATATAAGCTTAGTTTATAATTAGACTGAGATTAAATTTTGTCACGGATATTTCTACAATGATAATCGGTTTCGTCATCTTCTATCTATTTATATTCGTTAGCCCCATGAATTTCCCATCCCTATATAGTTACCGCAAACTGTAATCAAACATTAATATGTGCGCTAATATTTAGAACAATTAATGCATTTATTTAATAATACAAAATTCCCGAACATAATGACCGCACAGTAGTAAATTTACAGGCGCGATTCAGTAGTTTCAGTTTTATTGTTCAAGTATCGTTCAATATTGTGAAATACTACAATACTACGAATTATAATTACACGTTTATCTGTTCGTAATACTCGCTAAAAATATAGAATATAGATATAGAAGTGATTTTTCAAATTTTATTTCATAAGCGAATTTAAATTTACAAAATAATATATTTGATAATTTATCAATATAAATCAAACAATTTAATATTGAGTCAGTACAAATTAGACAATAAAATTATGAATCTGTTCTCCACAAAACAACTGTTTTGTGATTTTCATCACTGCCGTGTTTTGCATATCACTACATAATGATTATTTATACAAATTCTAGTTGATTCGTAATAGAGATAACTATAATTTCAATTCAAAGATATATGATTGTTTATCATGTAAAATAGAATGTTTAAAATTTTTGTTGTAATATTTAATAACGTAGCATATAAATGGCTAGCAAAACATTTCTAAAATTTTCTAATTAATTTTTTTAACTAATTTAGTAGATGCGTTTTATTTTTACAAATTGTATAATTCTGATCGAATCACTTATTATATTGTATATTATATGATTCGATAAAAATTGATAAAAACAAAGCTTTTGTCGATCACTACTGATTTGGTAAATGCATGTTTTCCATTTAATATTGTTTTGTCTTTACGCATCGACACTTACTAATCACGACATTATCAACAACTAATCTGTTATCACATAGAAAGCGCAATAACAATAGTACCACTTCGCGATTCGTGCAATTCGAAGGGAAAGCCATTAAGCGCGATGATACGTAATACACAGACGTAACTGGCTACAATGGTAATTCCAAGTCGCAATTTCGCAATGACAGCTTTTCCGAACGATGACAATATCTCGCGGATAAATATATAATTCGCATTTGTTCAATAATTATTTCTACAATTGAATTTATCAGAAATAAGGTGATTAAAAAGTCTCGTAAATTATCAAATTAGTTGGAATTATTAAATACGATCATATAGCTTTATTTGATATTTGTGACTAAAATGGAAAAATGAGCAAGTACTATCTTAAAAGTTGTATATCTTTGTTCATCCAATTTTTAAAGTGAAAATCGAATCAATAATGGGAGAAAAAATCGCGTATCGCCTCCATAAAAAACGGTTCCATCTCTTTAAACCACAGTGGAACTCAACAAACAGACATTCAACGAAAACCGCGACTATGAAGTGCCACAGGTTCGAACGTTCCATAAATAGTGACGGCGTAATGCGTGCGAAAGACCTGTCGCCGCCGCACACGAATCCAAATTGCAGTCGCCGACATTTGCACACATCTATATCCGCAGATAATAGCTTTTCGTGCGAATCACAGGACACCACGGACGCAGCTGTGCCTGCAGCTCGAAGGTGCGCCGATATTCGGCGTGATCGATCGACCCTCTTTCTCTCTCTCTCTCTCTCTCTCTCTCTCACTCTCTGTCGCCGCGACCAGCTCAATAGAAACGCGTTAACGCAAACGGACATGTCTCGTGTATTTTGCAAGTCCGTTTGTAAACCGCTCGGTTTCGTCGCATACGCGGATACGTACATGTCGATCAACCCCCTCCCCCCTGATTGTCTTGGTCTCTCGCTGACGCACATCTCCATATCTGACAGACTTCGTAAAAGCATATTCGTGCGAGAGAAAACGAGAGAGAGAAAGAGAGAGAGTTCATAGAAAACGCTTAATCTCACAATATCAGGTGACCATTATTTTCAAGTCATAAATAATTAATAATTAACAAATCTGAAGGAATTAAATTTTAAGAGTGTAAATAGATAGCAGGGAAGCTTTTAAATCATTTTCGAAAAATGCCTATTTTGGTAGATTCAATTAAAAAGTATATAACTGAAAGAAAATTAATGAATTTTATATAAAGCTGTACTTTTACCGATTAATCTTTCATGAAAGGTCACAAGAGAATATTTTTATAAATAACAATTGATACGACAAACAATTTGCAGGTGTGATCTATTGTGCGGCGGCTAAATATTTTTGTGCAACACAACGAATAACGCACTGTGAGGAATAACGATGTCTGGAATTAACGATCAACAGGTTGACTATATGGATGCGACGGGAATCTGTTTTGATTTAATCACGAGAAATGGGGACGTTTGCTGTGGCAGTTTTGGCGAATATTGTGAGAATTGTTTGATCGGGAATATGCGCATGAAATAATAGAACAAGCACTATTACAAGTGAGATGCAATGTTTGATATACGATATGCAATCTTACACAGAATTTCCTAAATGTCAATGTTGTAAAAAAAATAAGATGTATTTATATTTTATTTATTTAAATTGATGCACTGCGAAAAAAGTCAATATCATACAAAAAGCTATTAAATGTTACATACGTACATTGCGTAGGATATTATATTTAGACGGAATTGCTGGTATTTATTCCAGAAAAATTAAATTTGACTGAAAGTTTATGATATGCGTGCTTGCCTAGTTGAAATAATTTTATATTACATACATGCACACATACGCAACTAGAAATTAATAAAAATCTTACAATTCTGAATGTATATACTTTAATACTTTGTTATCTTTCAAATAAATCTAATAAGCCAGGTATCTAATAAGCCATTGTATCATAAATTTACATATCGTTATTAACGCTCTATGTTGTTCAACATAGAGCATTAATAACCAAAGAGTATGCGATTTCAAAGCCGACACGATTACTCTCAAACACGATATTGTATAACAAGCTCAGTTCGATCTTCGTGGTTTAACATGGCTAAAACAAGACGCAATTGCGTAAGTGTTGGAGGATTAAATAAGTAGATATAACCGTTGAGAGTGACGGACGCTTTCAATGTTGCTCGAAAAATGCAAAAATCGCAAAAATGCAGAAATACGTAGGCCTGACAATAGAGAAAAAGAAACCGATTGTCCGCGATAGCACGCAAAACTGTAAAAATTCTCCATGAGACGACGCTCGCGTGTAAACCTCAATAACAATGCAAATTAATTCGTAAGTCACGTTTTCTAGAGTATAAATTATCGTGTCGCGCTGCTGCAAATTATAATTTAAAGCAAAACGCCTCGTTTTGTCGCTTCTATGCGCGTGACATCGTCATACTTCACGCAAGAACAGTAGTAGGTAGAGACGATTTATTTCACTCGGACAATAATTATAATTAAACGACGTCAACGAATAGCGCGGAAAAACACGGACTTATCGCCGAGGTTTAATTGCGCACGAGAAATCGGCCTCTAATCTCGACATGATATATTTAAACTGTTACCTTGAGACGTATAACCGTATAAAAAAATATGAACTGTAATCTATCAGTTTGATAACGTCATCATAAAAATGGAAAATCTTGATAATTCACATACATTTTTAATGTAGAAGGAAATAACGATTTAAATTTATATATTCATTTAGAGATGTTTAAAAAAAATATATGGAAATATATATATATAAAAAGATGAAATTTCATAAACATTTATAAACATTATTTAAATAACCAATTCTGGGCGAGTTTTATTAAACGTATGTTTTACAAAACATGATATTGCAGATTCACAAAATAAAACGCGTCCTTATTTTATGAAAATAAACAGTGCTTTAAATAAATTCACATTCTCTTAGTCTGAAAAATAGCAAACTTATCCGACAGCAGCATTATTCTTTTTTTTTTATGATTTATCTCATGCTTCTATGTTGTTTCAAGATTTTTGATAATATTAATATTATCAAGTGCCCGTTTAACACTGCCATTTCACAAAGGAGATCACCATCAAAATTTTAATATTTCCGCTTTTTTCTCATTTGAACATTTAGAATAATCTACTCTCAAAGATCGAGCATCGACAATCACGCAAAACGAGGGCAAACTTAATGGAAGTGAGCGAGTATGAGTTTATGTGTATTGCATTACAAACGTAGATGAAAGCTGTTGTCATTATTATTATTTACACGGGTTCCAAACAAGGTCTTTTTGTGTCACATTTATTATAAAAAACGTACAAGGGAATACGTGAATCAAATCATTATCATTTCCACTTTGTTTTACAAAACAATTCAAAACAGTTAATTCGTTTCACAAAAATTTTTCTAATTATAGAAATAAAATATAAGAATACTTAATATGACTTGAGAAAATCGTCTAGAAACGAGATACCCGTAAAAGAGTTGTATCTCGAACTTCTGAACTATCCGCAACAGGTACGCTATTGTGGTTAGACACAGACGCGTTTCCCATTATCGCGGCTATCCCTCTGTCCTTTCCAATCCCTCTATCTAACTATACATGTATTGACATGGTTTGTCACGTGTAATTAGAATTTATTTTTAATAATAAACACCATCACGGTATTTCTTGATAAATAGTTCTAGTATTAGCTAAGCAGCAAAATATTAGTATTTAATTTTGATTTCATTTCAATTTATACATGCATAAAGTAATTCGACGATAATAATAATTTAGAATTAACATCGTTATCGCAAGCATGGAGCAACACGTGTAAATGAGCGGCATGTAGTCTATAATTAAGCAACTTGCGCATTTACTCATAATTAGACCACGGTTCTTGCAAGTTGTTCAGCATCAACGCGAATTTTAATTAGCTTTGTCGTTTTCGAGCGTTCATTATATTCCTTTTTGCTTCATAATATTTGTTTTATGCAATCACGAAATTTTATTAAAATGTGTTTCAAACTATTTTATTAAATTTAATTAGATTATCATATTTAAAGCTTACACAGATTCAGGTATGTTCATTCATAAATTCAAGAAGTGATAGATTTAGAAGTTAAAAAGTTAAAATGAATTTCATAATATAAAATACAATTCTTCCAAATATCTACAATTAAGAAACAATACAAACTAAATTTGTGCATTCATGAATTGATCATAACTTATCACAATCGATCACAACTGATCATACCTGATGGTTATTGATAATTACCATAGCGTGCGAGCGAAACCTCTAACCGGATTACTCTCAATGCTACCCTGACGCAAACGAGATTCTCCTTAACCAGTTCGTCAGAGCATTAACAGATAATCCCGCTGCGCTCGAGAACTCGATGACGTTGATCAATTAAATGGTACGACACGTCGCGTCTACGTCGTATCTTGTTAAAGTCGCGTTTGTGCAAACGCAGATTTGCACGTCGGTCAATACGATAGTTCGAAATGACAACGGATTCGTCGGTAGGATTGTGTGATATTCAATGACTACCAAATTTAAAATCCTGACTGACTCGACTGCGAGAGACAGCGACATGAGGTTTTAACTCGATTTATCTCAAATGAGTGACGTTTTTGACTCTTTGTCAACTGCGATGATTTCATTCGATGGTACGTTCGCCGAATCGTTGATATTGTTTCTACGGGTTCATTGTGGACTAGCACTAGATTTCTCAAAATTCAAATGGCATTTTACTTGAACGTAAAATCAAATCATACTTTTAACGTAACATATATGAATACTATTATAATAATTTGTTATTACCACATGACAAATATGAATATATTATATTATAGATATTATAATACTATACATTTTTTACTATTATCATAATAAAAATACTATTTTTAACAAATATTTTTCTTTTCTATAACTTTTATATTCAGTATTTTTCTACATTCATTCTTGATCACAGCATTGTTACTACATCGTCAGAAAATCACACGGTAAACGTCTCCATTCACAATCGTTAAAATTTATCGACAGCACTTGCTGAATGTTCCCTCACGAATCGAGTATATACAGAAGGACGGTAGAATTACGCGCGGCAGCAACAGGATTAATTCGTACATATCAGAACGAAATTACGCGCGCGCGGCTAGCACGATAACACTTAATTAAGTGGTTCTCCTCGCGCGCGAGTTTCGAATTTCTCATGCTAATACACACAGGGACAATACCATTACCGGCAACGAGCAAGAATGACAAACGGTAGACTACGGAGGCTTAGGCACGTAGAAAGCGAAGATGTTGGCTACGCACGCAATATGCATAGTACGAGAAATGGCGCGTAGGGGTTCCTTCTATACAACGCTCGTATATTTGTCGGTCATATATCAAACTATACCTCCGACCCTTTTCTCGTGCCCTTTCAACTTATTCTGTCATCGTATTCTCGCCGAAAATCCTTATATTAGACCCACGTCGTTTGCTAATATAATTTTGTTATCTCTGTCAAAGATAAGTGTGGAGAGAAAGAAAATATCTCCATCCTCCCCGTTAGAATCCACTTTTCCGCGATACCGATTGGTTTTCCCGCTGGGTTACTTTGTAGGGTATTGCGAATGTAATCAATAAGACATGAAAATCATTTGCTAATGTTTTGCTATTTTTTGCTTTTAAAAACAATTTTTTTGCTTTATTTTTTAAAAAGTTACGATGTATATAAAAATAGCGTATACATATATAAGTATACAATATCGTATACATAAGTCATATCCTTCCTATTAACGAAATAAATATGTTTTCACACATTCGATCTGAAGTTTACAAAATTCATAAAAAAGTCGTAAATAGCAAATGCTGTGTAAAATTGGTTTTACAATATATATATATATATATATATATATATATATATATATATATATATATGTGTATATATATATGTATATGGAAAATAAACGAAATACTGTTGCAGACTAGAAACCCTGCATAAAAGTGCGAAAAGTTAACTTATTGTTAGCAATGTTTTATTGCTAACATTGCCATGGGAAAACCAAAATTGAAAATGTTATACGGTATTATCGGCAAATCTCTTCGTTTTTATCGTACTCTTCCTGCGTGCACCTTCCTACCTACTATTACACAGTTTTCTCTTATTAAAATATCTGTGGAGGATTATATTGTATTATTTGCACGAATAGCGCAAAACTTTTAATCTGTTTTATATTTTCTCGGTATAAACGCAATCGATATATCCGTTATTCGGCTGAGAACAGTTATAATTGTGCGATATTTTCTACAATTCCGCGACTACTTTAATTTATGTGTCAATTCCAACAAACTCGATTTCCGCCGGGAATGGAAAACTAATTCTCAAATATACTCGAAATAAATTTCAAATTTATGTTTATGGTCTTTGTATGAACATTGCAATTAAAGTTCAAATTATATTCCTTGATTTTGACTTTTGAAGTCAGTATTTGTTAATCTCTTTGCTGTTTTAAAAATTAGTACTCTTTCCAAAAAAGATCAATGTAATCAATTGTATAAGTATACTTTGGTTGTGTTAAGTAAAAACAGATTGATATATGTAAATTTGCATAATGTAAAAGATCAAATACAAGTAAAATAAAATTTCAATGTTTCTGCACAAATTTTAGTTTCCTTCCAAATAATTTTCAAAGCTTATTTGGCAGACACGCGTCATGTAAGTTCTCATCTACTTAGAGTTCGTAGAATTTGCGGTTGCCAGGGTTATCTGTCGAATCCACGTGGTTAATCGTGATGCGACGAGGGTTTATCCAGATGTTACAAAGTCCTTAGACCCAATAGCTCGAAATTGGCTTGGTCATGTCGGATTGTATTTCAGTTGTAATGCGCTTAATCACTGAATTTAGAGAAACATGGCATTGAAATAGCTCTATCAGCATAAATGAATTTAGAAGAGAAATTTGCATTTTAATAAATAAAATAACTAAAGATTATAGAGTCTATATTTATTTTATTAAAATTTTCGTTACTTTTGAAAGATAATATAAGAAAATAGCCTAATTGATATGAAATGTAAAAAAAAAAATTCTGAATCTGTCTTCGATTGTAATATTGCAGAGACTAAAATAAAAAAGTTTGTTGTTAAAATCGTTAAATAAATACTAAAGATATTATGGTTAATAGAGACATTTTATTTGATTATTCTAAAACTGATTGTTTTCTAAATTATTATTTTTGACATAAAAGTAGAAGTTTTAACAGTTCGCAAATCTAAATTACAACCACTCGCATGCGCATTAGATTTGCTAACAACGTGACCGAGTTACCTCAACAATCGGCACAATTGCCGCTTGCGCGTTTACAACGAACGTGGGCGTTAATTATTTTCCTAGACCCGATGTTGTAGCTTCGGCCGCACTCGCGAATACATATAAATTCAGCTGTGAGGGAAACATTGGGGAAAGCTGCGAGCGCGCGAGTTACGCCGCTGCGAAACGTAAACTGCATTTCTCTTCGAAACGGCACTGGCGTACGACACGTGTAACAGCCCGGCATGTTCTCGACTCGATGACGCAAATCCTACCCACAGAGATGAGAGATATCCGCGGAAATTACGGCATTGTATTACTTTTGTCGATGTGCATCGTTCGTCCTTAACCCACGTTCTTTTGTTGCAGCGCGTGGATTTGGCATGAGGGTGGTAGGGGGCAAAACGGGATCGGACGGGCGTACCTTCGCGTGCATCGTGTGGACTGTGCCGGGTGGCCCCGCCGAGAAAGCTGGGTTGCAACAAGGTGACAAGGTACGTTATTATATGTATTATATCCAACATAACATTTTCCGAAGGTTATAACAAGATTTTGCACACATAAATTCTAAAAATAATCTTGAAATTTATCTATCGTGTCTAGATGTCTTAACTTTCTTTCCATCTCGAAGACGGTTTACAAAAATATTGTTAGTTATTTGTACTATTTACTTGTCTTTTATCCAATTTACTTGTAAAGTGCTAAATATTTGGAATTATATATATTATAATTTTATTTATTTCAAATATTATTAGACATAACATGAACTTGACACGTTGATTTATTTAATAGAAAGTATCTAATAAAAGATTTAAAGAGATTTTTTTAAGAGATTAATATCTCCCCCCATTAATTTTTATATCTTAAATCAGCTACTCTTACGTAAGAGAATTTACAATTATTTATTTTCACTACCTTTTCCAAGAAAGTTAAACCTCACTTTGAGTAATATTATTGATACTTTGATCGATCGGATGTTCAGCAGAGATTGAACACTTTATTGCTCCATTCAGAGTCATCGTGATTTTGAAAAAACAATAACTCTGTATGATCGTCTCTAATTCTTTATAATTTTTAGCAGCTCATGCAAGGTTTATAAACGCTATTAAATAATGTAACATAACGCAAATACCCGAGAAAATACTATACATGGAATGTATAGTATGGATATAGAAAATATTTTCCCACGAGATGTTTATCGTTACCCATCGGATGTTGTGAACGATAAATGCGTGTAAATATCGACATCCCTCGATGCATCCATTTTAATTAAATTTAAAGTTGAAGTACTGACATCCAAGTGAAGAGTAGCTCGGCTTGCTTGCGTATTCGCACTAACATTCAAATTGACGAATTTAATAAACTGCACATCCCGGAAGCACATTATGCACTAACTTGTAATTAGTTTTTGTTACGTGAACAGAATATAATAACGTACTCTAAATGCTTCAATTATTAACATCCAATATCCACCGTTTCGTTTAAGTAATGCAAGATTCAAGACTAAACGTTCTTGAACAATAAATAATTTAAATACCACGATACCCAGATGTCATTCAAACGCCATGGCCGCGCGAAAAGGCGGGAAGTGCAGTCCTCTGGACCTTTTATCTGTCCCTCGAGTGTCATCGCGCACAAAGGGTCGGCATAGATAGATAGGTACGGATGATTGATCGATCGGAACGACGAAAAGACGCTCTCTCGCTCCTGTTTACATTTTCATAAAGATTTCCCGACGACGATCGTTTATCGCATATAGGCTTCCCTCTCGCGCTTAGCAACAATATCTAATAAGGAACATGTAGATGTCGCGGAATAGCTTCCACACTCTTGTATCGCGCATCTCTTCCCCCCCCCCCCAGAAAACGTAAGAGGACACGTTCATTCATTCGTACTGCTTTCCTTGTATCGACGAATGAATATCGAAACTAAAATAAGAAAGTCGTGTGCGACCTCAACACGACGTGAAAACGAAAAATATATACGTCGAGACAAGCGTGACACACTTGTTACTCTAGCCGCTCTAGCCTAGGCAGAACGAAAATCCGCGATACGACGCCTTCGTGTTCCATGAATTCAGTAATGCTTTGTTTAATCCGCTTACATCCCGTCGCTTGTAAAATTGGAACGAGCAAACTCTCTCGGCGAGATCCATTCGAATGACAACCCATTCGCTACTGTCGAGCGCTGGAATAGACAGATGTAATGCTAGAATCATACATAATTTTCGCGATTATGCCCCGTCTATTTCTACTATTATGTCTCGACCATGTGGTAATCAAGTTTCTTCATTTAGAATGACAATTGTCATGTGCTCAAAAGTGATTTTGTCAATATTCGCGCATTTGATTACTGCCGTTACTACTATGAATACGATGTCACAGTTTCGTATCAATTATTAATCCATGTAACATCGAGAAAATACCTAAATATCTAATCCATGTAACATCGAGAAAATACTATAAAACGAAAACACATTTACTATAGTAGTGTGAGTAAACAATATAAAATTTGATTAATTTTACATTACCATTTTCATAAAAAAAATAAAAAATAAACATGTGCTTAATGCTCTCATTATTTCGCATGCAAATAGATATGTAATTCACAAAATAAAGACGTCATTTATGAAATCAATTTGTGAAAACAATTTCCAATAATAATCTTCGAAAACAGAACCGCAAATCAGATATAAACATTCGCAAAATCTTGACCTTCTCTTGCTCGAGGTGCGATATAATCAGATCAATCTAGATTAGTTTGTTCCCGAATACCTACATACTTGTCATCACACGTGCAAACCTATATTTAGCAACTCGTTGATAGAAAATGGATAAGTTACCGATTTGACGATAAAACGAGAAATACTCGATTTACTAAAACAAGAAGGAAATAGCTCTAAGGTAAAAGCGAGAAATCTTTTTTTCTTCACCTTGCAAAAGATTTATCATACAATTCCGGTCCTAGGGAATAAAATCTCATGAAATTTAAAAAAGAACATCTGGCATAAAGGTAGAGAGAGAGAGAGAGAGAGAGAGAGAGAGAGAGAGAGAGAGAGAAAGAGAGAAAGAGAAAGATAGACATATATACCTATAGAGCGTCATGGTTTAAAGTTATCTTTTCCCCCTCGATCTTTTCTCCACGATCTCGTTAAATCCCAAGGATAATTAAACTTCTTCCTGCCAGGCGAGACTTCTCGAAGATCAATCGCCGAGATCGCGTTTCGATACGACCAAATTCCAGACAAGTTTATCGCTAGCAAGATTATATATTTCGACTGTTATCCTCTAAATTTCTTCAAGAGTCTCAACAATATTTATGACTGGTATAATATCTCAATTTCATAGGCAAGACGATGATAAAAAGACCGCACAGACAAGTTTTACAATTTACATATAAAATGTTTTTCTATCAAATTTTAAATCGATAAAGTATATTTATAGAATGTAACATCTTGAAAGTTTTTAATTATTTTTATTAATGTTTAAATTACTATGATTTATATTTATAATTTAAATTTTTCTTTAATAAATTTTATAAAACGTATTTTATAGAGGCTTCAATTTTTTTAATGATTATTGTAAATAAATTTTATATAAACACAATACATATATAATATAAAGCAAAGTACGAGTTGTATAAAATCTTATTAAGTGATTTGTATACAAAATAATTGATTTTGTCTATGTAATGTAAACATAAATGCATAGATTTTTTTCATCTTATATGTTTGAATAGATATAAAAGAATCATGCTATTTTTGATATTATTTTAATTAGACCATTAAATAACAGTTAACAAAAAAGAGAAGAAAAACAAAGATAAATTAAGATAAAAAAAGCATTCTTCTCGTCGGAGGTGTAAAGTAATTAGAAACCCCGCGAGAACAAAGTTCCTACTAAATCGGACCTGGAAACGGGAACGAGAACGTAATTAAATATTGATCTTTCTGTATCGCGTCGGATAAAAAAATCGTAAATGGTTTTACATTTCACACGTTTCGAATTTAAAACGAATGTTGAACTTTCATCAATTATTTGCAATAAAAAAGGATCAAATCGAAATTAAAGAATCTGTCATTAAGTTTGATGGAACGAAAACAGAATCCAGATTAAGTTATTATCGATAAATTGAAAATTTCATATTGGATTAAATGTTTGTACATTATTTTTCCGCGATAAAAAGTAACATCAACATAACAAAATTAAGATTTAAAACTTGTCTTCTCGCGATCTGTTTTTTGCATTTCATATCTTGCACTATATCCATGAAGATCTGTGTACGTAATCCTTACTGCCTTTAGTTTGCGCCATATTGTCGGCATAACGTATCTATCAGTGTAGTGAATTATAATGGCGCATCGTGTATATACATTCGCAGTTAATGGACAATCGCCCACGCGGTAATTAATAACAATAAAGTTTGACATCAAATCGATCGAACAAGCAAATCCAACCCCCAGCATTTCGCGTTCTGACGCTTGTATTTGACGTCATATGAACATCATAATCGCGTAAACTTACATCGGAAATGAAATTTAACGTCAACGAGACCATAGTACGCTGTCAGTGACGTAATTCAATAAATAGTATAAGGAACTTTCAGTGCATGGGCAATACTTTTTAATTGCGTGACACGCGTGTGTTTTATTTGTAGATTATTTTTTGGATATCAAATAACGCAAAGATGAGTAAAAAAATATTAAAATTTAATTTCTAATGTAATTGAGTATAGAATATATAATTGTTTTGATCCCGTTTCAGCAAATAAAATATTTTTGATATACGCTCCATAAATATCAATGAACATAATTAATGCTGAACAAAATAAACACAGCAAGCTATACAAAAATATAAACCGAGAAATTAAACTTAGCAATAGCTTGAATTAAATTGGAAAGGCGAATTGAACGTTTATCTTTGAAGATTGAGATTGGGAAAGAGATTTCAATGTCAATAGGATTAAAATAACTTCTAGTGATATGAAATCGAATAACGTAACATCGTGCACTATTCTGATTTAATATTTCATCAATCACAACTCTTGGTTATGAATTGAACAAATCGCTAATTTTTTGAAAAACTATATCTTTTATTTTAATTCAATTTGATGATGATAAAAAATAAGTTTGAAAAATCAATTTTGCTAGACGAGACAAATTTCAACACAAGATAAATTTGCCGATACATATCAAAAGAGTTTTCATAACTACATTTATATACATTTATATACATATTTTGTAATGAAAATTTGAAGATTCTGTTATTTAAACTCACAATCAAATAAATTTTACAATAAGTTTAATAAGTAAAATCTGGCGAGATAAATAAAGTATCATTTCCACTTTCTCTTACATTTTTCAATTTGTTATTTATTGAATATTTATTGAACGAATATTTATAATACCTACGCGATGCAAATGAATCAATAATTATGTATAAATATGAATAGAAAATATAGAGTAATTTAACAATAGATAATGTAATGAAACATGTCAACTTATTGCGAAGAAAAAATATAAAGATATACAAATTCAAAATTGTTTACAGCGCATATGCAAAATCTCTACTGCAAATCAATATAGTAAAATGATGATAATATGAATAAAATAAAATATTGTGAAAATGAATATTCTGCTGCACATAAATAAAATTTTGTTTTCGAAAATTTTTCATATTATTTAAAAAAATAGGCATTTCCTACTTTAATTCGTTAGTTAAATGTTCTATTAATTTTTCAATCAATTAGAAAAACAATCAAAAAGTTTTAATTTTGAAATAAATTACACAATTCAAAACTTAAGAATATTTTGTTTTATCTGCCATATTCCTCTGCGAAATATCGCTGAATTATGTCGAATTGCACTTGCAATGTAAATATTGCGGCTCCATTAATTGTAGTGTTTCTCCATGAATACGTTGGTACCGTAATTTCCGAAATTTTATTTTTCGCCAACCCGTTGAAAAAAATTTTCATACCCTGCATATATTCACACATTATATCTGTCGTGTCGCGATATTTCCTTCACCGCGCGAATATTCTATACTAGCGGACCCATATTAATCTCACGTTTCACGCTTTATCTCTGTGTCGCTCAAACACGGTTCTCTCGCGTCATTATATCGCAAAAAATGTATGACGAAACATGACGCTCCTCCCTCTTTGTCGCAAATATCGTGAGGCAGATTTGTTCAAGTACGGCGTTTCCACTTTTGCGAACAAATGGCATGTTGTAAATTTTCGGAACGATATAAAACTAAGGAAAGGCCTTTTTCAAGAACTGAATACTCGCAGCGGGGGGCGCACACGAGTCACTTATTTTAAATAATGCTTTCAAACGGGACAAGATACGGAACTTGTGCATCGTAAATAACGCGATAAAACTGATTTTAAAATAAAGAAAGGGGAAATGAATTTCGATGTAGAACATTTTCCGCTTATCACAGCTGCTTATGCATATTCATATTTAAAGAAAAAAGATTAAAGGTAGTTCTATATTACTGATTAGCCTTAATTTGATTCGTTCTAGCAATTATATTTTAATTATATTTTATTAAAAATTATATGTCTATATACGTATATGTATGTATGTGTATATTTGTATAAAAGTAGAAAGACAGAGAAAATGACAGATAATATTTCGATCTGGTATAATAATCTCAAGAATTCAATGGAGACTAAATTAACATCTGCACACGAAGTAAGAAAAAAATTACATATATGTATATAAGTTACAGAAATTCATATAATTTTATTATATATATATGTACATATATATATATATATATACATATATATATATATATATATTATCACAATTATAAAAATGATTAATTCTTATCGAGGTGATTTTGCAATCTAGGTTGAGTTTCGATAATCACTGAAAATTTATAGTTTACATCATGTACACTATTTTTCTAGCACTGGTAGTAAATATCAAACACAACCAGAAGCACAAAACAAATTCGAAATCGATTATTTTATAATTCCTGTAATAAATGTCGCCGTCTCGCATCCCAAATGCCGCAATTCGGCAACCTACATCTCACATCTCACATATCGAATACTGATTTTAACTCTGATAGCTTTCGATTGCACCGATTGCATTGATAAATCGACGTAAATCTCACACGGAGTTTTTTTTTTTTTTTTTAGTTAATTTCGCGGCATCGTGTCACCGTCTATGATCTATGAATATTCTTCAACGTGTCCCCCATTCACGAACGCGTATTGCATTTTTTTTCTGACTGATCGATGTAATATATCATACAATGAACGAGGATCACGGAAATGGCAAACGGTGGCTGATCGCTTTTATACGCGTCATTTCTTGTATCTAGTTACCGCATCTACAATCTTCCCTTTATAAGACAGAGAAAAAAAGTCCACGTGAATACACAATGTGACGTGAACGTTGAAAAGCTCATTCTAAAGCACCGAGACAGAAAATTATGCGCGTGTGTAATAATGTGGAATACGTGTGCGTGAGGTAGCATGACTGCAAATTGAAACGAGTTTGATTATCAAAACGTAGAATGATTCTACGTATAGAATGATTCTAAAAAAAAATCGAGGTAATTTAGTCTAGGAGATAGAAAAATCAGAGAGATTTTAGCTTACTTAAGGAAATTATGTAACTAAAATTGTGTACATAAAATGCGAAATAGCATTAATTATGTAGCTACAAAATTCGAAAGTTTTAAGAATATTAAAAATGTATAATAAATAAAAAAGAAGATAAATTAAAAAGTCCAATAAATTAAAAAGACATTAAAAAGATGGAGGAGTTGAAATGTAAGTAAAGTATGTATATATATATGTATATATGAACATAGAAAAATGCTTTGAGATCCTCTCGAAGTAAGGAGCAAAAAGGCTCACTTTTATAAAACAAAAAATTGATCAAATAAAAAATTCTACATTGCTATACCTACCTTTATCTTTCTCTTTTTTTTCTTTTATTTCTCTTTATTGCATCCGGAAATATGCAAAAACAGAAAGATTCGCATACAAAAGTTACTTGACAATATTTGGAAAGTTGGAAACACCTTTCCACCTGCTTGGATAAATATTTCCATTTCGATGCAAAGTTTCTCATCGCAGGCATTTCTTTATCAGAAAGGAAAACTTTCGTTCACTTAAATATACACATATACACATAGATTCGAGTATCGCATAATCATTACATTATTGTTGCATTTGCATTTCATCAAATATCGTAGGATTTAAAATTGCACATTTCTTCCATTCTAACTTCCTTTGTCAATTCTTTTCGTTAAAATTGCAAATTTCGCGCGAAAATCTGCCAGTAAATGAACGTAAATGGAAAATTTATTTTTCGCGCTATGAGCTTTCGAATATGAGTGCTGTCTATATTACAACGACGATAAATGTTCCGTCTGTAAAGGAAAATTGTGCAGCAGCCTGTTGTATCGAGTACCGAAGCGAACTTGTCATGAGAAAGCATGGGGGATGCTCTCACGACATGCGCATGCATAGAATTGTACATGAGCCAACTTGTATTCGAATTACATATTTCTGTGTACTATAAAAAGAGGACATGAGTAATCAATTATTTCATCGCGTGATACACGTTTAATATCTTTTAACGTTTATCAAACAATTATCTCAGACGTTATAATTTACAGAACAGAGATAACTACTCGAAGTATAACATTGCCTAGCTTTAGTCCATTTTAAAATGCGATAAATCGATTTCCAAACACCGTTCGCAATTCCATCTTTTACTCTTACGCTTTCCCATTCAAGAGAAAAATAGCCGTGGTGTATCGATCGCGCGTGCTTTCTTCTCCCCTGACGTACAGCGATTTGCATTCGATTCCACTCGCAGTTTAATTGAAAGCCGTCGCGGATGCTGTAATTAACGCGCGTGGTATAATGTTTCTCAAAGGACCGGGTCTTAAACAGGTATTATTATAAAATCGAAAATAATGACAAATATATTTTCAAATTTTACATACAATATGCAATAATTAAAAATAAATAAACAAATATGCGACAAGCAATTCGTAAATTTTGCGATTTAATAACTGTCAACATTCGTGTCCGTGATGTTGTGTTGCGAATGCTTTCAATATTTCATTGTGAAAAAATGTGAAAGAATATAAATATCATTCCCGTGAATTTTTCTCACATCGTACCGAAATAATTATAATATTCCAGTCAGATGTTTAATTCGATTCTCGTTAATTATTACGCGACATCTTGTGTATGAAATAAATTAAAACGTAATTACACTTTGCACGCATCTCGGAATAAGAATACAACGTGCAAGTATAGAAAGAGTTGCTAAATAAGATTGGGAATCAAATTCGTGAAAATCGCTCGAAATTAGAGAATCTAATTTATTAAATTTGCTGATTACGCTTAACGCGAAGCACGCGTTTCTGTTAGCCAAGCCTATTTCATCAATTTTCACGCTTTTTCATCTTATACAACGACAAATGGCTTATGACGAGTTAAGACAGACGGGCCCTTAATCTTAATGTCTCTTCGGCCAAGTGGCCTTAAGGATTAACACGGCGATTTTCCCCCCAAAAGTTTGTGCAGCTTACCGTCACCTCTGGCAACGATCTCGCCGTCTTCGTTACGGCAATCCGCTCAAGTAATTAAAATAATTAAAGTGCTTAAAGAGCCGGAGAGACCGGATGCTTTACGACCGATTGCAATTCGACCTTGTTGCCTCGCCAAGACGCGTTTCAACGTTTAATTTCAGGACCAAGCCCGGGGGCTCGAACCGCCTGGAATTTCTAAACAATTCTGCTTTCCTCTTTCATATCCGAGATGAGATGTTCTATATTGCGATAAAGTTGCGTCCAAAAATTACGTTTTTAAGATATTTCACGTTTTTTCATAAAGTTTGTTCTGCTACGTACTTAAGAGTAATCATCATACATAGTTGGCAAAAAATAGAAATGCATAATAATTGTAAAATAATATAAAAAAATTGATATTATACTTTTATATTTATCATGAAATAATATGCATTGTTCAAAATGGCTATTTGTAGGTGCTAGAATGGTCCGGCGTGTCTTTGATCGATCGAAGTTTCGAGGAGGTGCAGCAAATAATTGAACGAACCGACGACGTGGCGGAATTGGTGGTGGAACACACGACCGAAATGTAAGTTAGTGCATACGGTAATATTATCGTGAATAGATAATACTCAACTATAATTCGATTCTCCGTATTCGCCCCATGTTTCTCGGTGACCGATTTCTATGGCACTCTCGCAAAACAGTACTGGAGATTTGTTGGACGATCCGCAATCTGGAAAAACACCTACAAATTTGGGCCTGCTGATGGGTGAGTAGACAAAATTTGCCAAAACGCGAGTGGTAATATTGTTCTGCATTCAAATATCTAAAGTTTTTCTTCTAATTGAATAATTTATAAGGACAATCTTCGATTATACATCATTAATATCCAAATAATAACAGTTTTGTATAAACTTGCAAGTAATTTTCATGAAATAACATTTTATTGCAGATCGATGTAAAAGTTAAAATTAAAAATTTGTTACGTTAAAATTTTATTACACAGTTTCCCGTAAAATCGGTTATCGTTCATCGATTTTCATGCCCTAAAAAACACGAGTTCTATGAAAAGAATTTTACATCCAAATCAATATCAAACAAAATATGATATATCTTCTATTGATTTGTAATATGAACGGCCATTGTAATAAAATATAAATATAATTGACTACATTTAGCTAATTCGAGGTCAGTGGTCAGGATTAGTTATTTCGAAAATAGGTAATCATAAAAAAAAATTTTAAAGGTGGGCAATCGCGTGTAGAGAGGCTTGCCTGGCTGGTATTAATATACATCGTACTAGAGATAAATGCCTCCGAAATAATACGAGTAGTATCTTTTTATATAACAGATAAAAGTTTCGTAGTATTCTAGGACGAGAATGATCTCTGACTGCTGACATGATTTCGTTTCCTCGAAAATGTATCCATAAGATGAACAAGTATTTTCGTATCTCCGAATATTTGCCCTTTATTCGCTACATTCATCTATATCGCTACGCGATCGCGTTACATTTCTGTATACAAATTCAGAAGAGCTGTTCATTTTTTTTTACTCTCGTATGTTGAAAGAGATCGGCTACAGAGATGTCATCGTAATCGCTATGGAAAAGCAGTGAAGCGACATGCGTCGCTTTTTGCTGATGCATTTTGATATATTTTTGCAGAAACCGAAACGGAGAAAGCACCACCGTCGCCGACGCGCAGGAAACTGCCAAAGACGCCGGTATAACGAGTTAATAAGTTGACACCTACACACATTGACCGTTTCTCTCTTTCTATCTTTTTCTCATTATCCTACACGATGTACACGATGCATACGCAGACTCGGGGATAAGCACGCTTATAAGCCGAGAATAAGAGCGCAAGAAAAAAGAAAGAGAAAAGTGCAGGGAAGCAGACGAATAAAAAAAGCGTCCTTTCGCATAATCTCTTTGTTTTGTATATAATATAAGTATAATTCATTAGCCGTACACGAACACGAACTGTGCACACTTGTTAACGAAAGATGTGTACAGACAGACGTGACGTGTGTGAAAGAGTGCGTGAGAGTGCGCGGCTTTAGCGTCAACGTGCAAATCAGTTAAAGTGAGCTTTGTTATGTGCTGAAATGTATGTGCTAAGTACGTTACGGACACAATTTACAAAAAGAATTTCTATTAATTATAATTAATTTTAATACCTGTAAATCAATTTTGCCGAGCAAAAAAGCATTCTGCACGAAGACTGACGTCTTCGGTCTCTTGCCCAGCATACATTTGCATGAATTTAAATATATTTTCTTTCAATATTTTATATCAAAGAGAATGATTTATCTCCAATTTCATATAAAATTTACTTTACGAGATTTTTAATTTATGCCAATTTACAATTGCAAATTGAGATTTTACTCACACATATTTCTGTTAAACAGTTTAATGCTGGTATTAATATAAACGATTGCGTTAAGCTTTTATGATCTGTGTATAATGCCAAACAAATTTGATATCATTTTATTTTCATTGAATTTCAATAATCATTTTATCTATGCCCCGATTATTCTGCTCTTCAAATTCGTCGATAATACCTGAGAATTACTTCCTAAATTTTATCTCTCACGGACTGGCAATCTTTGCTGAACGCTTAGTCGGCGGTCCTTAAAAAAAGCTGACAAAACTCGAGTACTCTAACCGAGCATTATTCGCAAAACGTAAGACCACTTGAGTCACGCAGCTCAGCCATTTTATCCCGGCAAAACACAATGCGGCACAATTCTACTGCGCATTTTCACTGATTGTGCGCAAAGACTGCTATGTACATGTAAATATTGTAACGAACTATAACGATGTCTCCTTTTTTTTTTGCAAAGCAAAGTGTGTCATTCGCATTGTCGCGGTCGCTTCAGATAAGTTACGAAGATCGCATCGATGACGAAGAAAAAAATCAGTCCTAACAGAGATAATCAAGAATTGTGTAGGAACTTACTTTCAAGGGTGTTTCTGGAGAATTAGGTAATTTCAGGAGAAAGAACTGCGAAATAAAGAAATCCAACTCGATTGATAATATATAGCAAGATAGTAACAAGATAAAGTTTTTGATCTGTAGCAAAAACTTACTTCAAGTTTGCGTGATTTTAGAACTTCAGACACAAGAGTGTAATAGAAGTTATCGTAGCTTTCTAAACTTTAGGAGAAATGGAGATACGAGATTATCAATCGCGTTTTGTACGATATTAGTCGGAGAAAACTAATAGCAAAAAGTTATCAAAAAATTTCGCGACTCGTAAAATATGTAGCAGAGACTTTTCCTTATTTCACATTTATTATGTTATATTATTATTATTAATTCTATTTATTCTATTTCTCTCGACTACTTGGAATTATTTCTCAACAAGCTATCGAGACAATATCAGAATATTTTAGTAGCGAGCAACATACCATCCAAAAGATATTCCATTCCTTCATGGTGCATTTTCACAATTTTCAAAAATTGAGATTTTAGATTGGTATCGTATCCTCTCTCTTTTTTTTTTTTTTTTTAATAAAAGTTATATAATATGAAAAGATAGTTTTACGAACATTCAATGGTCAAACTTTATTGTTACCTGTATCAACTACAGGAAATTTATTGCTAATTACTTTTATTTTATTCTCTGCTTTTTATCGGTTTTACTCGTTATTATCACATGATTTAAAGCTTACTATGATTTAGCACTCCGATGGATATCTTACCAGACGTGAAAGTTTTAGCAAGGATGAACGAAATTCTTATCGCTCGCCTAGCAGTCGTAAAATTTCCTCGAATTACCTATCGCAGATTACAGATAAAGTTTAAGAACAAGACTGTGTTGTAGCTAGAAAAAAAAGCAACGCTCGCAATTTATAGGTTCAACCAGTGCCGTGAATATCCGATAACACGCTGTTCGAACGTTCCAATGCCGTGATATGACGCGGGAGGTATGGCACGCTGTTTTCCAATCGATAGTGGCGATCCTAGCCACTAGTTTGAATACTCGAGCAGCATGCAGGAGAGAATCTCGAAAAATATGCTACACGAATGTCGCAATTATTCCATTGAATCGTATCCGTGCGTTGAATATTACGCATCGCATGGTTCACGTTTAAAGCTACTCAATATTCGGGTAGTAACTTGCGAGATGTTTGTATGGATCCACAGTTAACGAACGCAAACGTTCGCGTTATGTGATTGCCTGATATTTGTACAAAATTTAAAAGAGCGCATTTTTATAAAGACGTGAATCTTGAACAGACATACAGATATATACGTAATTAGTGTCTTTTATAAATAAAAAAAAAATACAAAAATATGAAAAGAAAAAAAAAGGGTATTGATAATATGCTGATTTACGTTCATTTGCATATTCGTTTATTTATAATTTTATGCGCGTAAAGTAATATTTAATCGTCGAAATGTAAGTAATGTAAATTTCGAATATCATTGACGGCACTGGTTTCCACTGGCTGATATCGATCCTAGGACTTGTCGTCGACGCGACTCGAGAGCAACTTAAATTTATTAGTACGTTATATATGATCCCTTTAGGCCATACAGCAGCACTCGTACAATCATTAGCAGAAATGCGCGTTACGGTGTACGCCGCTTCGTTTTCTTCGACGCAATCGCGGGGGTGTTCTTTCATATACGCCAGAATTGTGCAAAACGTACGTGTGAAAACGTGAAAATTGAGAATCTGATTATTCGGTGAAAAGTTGCACACTGATGAAACGAAGTCTAATGAATATCAAGAAAATTGTAAAAATTGTTACGAAATTGCAAATTTTATATTTTGTCACCAAAGAGAGGAATTATTTGTTCATTATTTACGCTGTTATTGACAATTAACGTTATTGTAGATATTAATAGACGGGATCGACTTTATTATCTGTAGAAACATATCTATAGTTGTAAAGTTAAAGGGAATTAAAATTTCTCGTTGAACGCTATAACCAATTGAGAGAATGCTCGTCGACGGTCAATTGCGCCGTCGAATGGAATATTCGGCGCTGTGAGTTTCAATTTGTTTCTTTTTCCCGAGCGTCATTAATACGCAGAATTTTGAATGCTACCGAGACCTGTCGCATGTTAAAATAATTTAATCTGTTAACGCTAGAACCCCGGCACCCGGCCGTCACATTTCCGTGCAACCGTTAATTCGATCGTTTACCAACGTGTCGCCGATTTATTCCAACGTGGCGTGTTATCCTATCGATCCTCCCCAATTAATTATCGCGACACGATCAGATGAATCGGCCGGCTGTGTAATTACATCGATCAATCGCGAGTTCACGAACACCTCCGTCCGTCGGTTTCGCACATATGGGGGAAAAGGCAAATATCTACGCGACACCGCAACCGATTTCTGTCTGAAGAGAAAAGCTTTCGTACAATCAATCGTAGAGAATCGCCGTGTGAGCAGCCCGTATGCTCATCGCGCCTCCGAGGATTTTTACGAAAGTCATCTGTTTTCGCGAAACGTCAGCATCGGTCGCGCGATTCGACCTCTGAGAACACGAGTGATTGAAATTTTAACATATAAAAAGATTTCGTCGTTGGATTCTCTCTCACTCTAATACTGCAGGACGTCAGATGTTTGACACGTCCTGTACATGCATACGTAAATAAAAAGTAAATTTATAATATGATACACGTGCTGAATTTTATAAAGACTTAATTCTTAGGAAGTTTATATAGCGTATGGGATCGTTCTCTACGAAATTGTTAATATGTGTGCATTTAATTAAATATATATGTATGTATTGCGTTGATAAAATATTGTATATCAATTCAGGAAACGTGCGGGATCTTTTGCATACGAAATAGTTTTACTCTAATTGGAATTACAATTCTAATAAGACTGTTAATAATACAAAACAATAATAATTACGATAATAATAGCGTTTGATTGCTATAAATCAACAGATATTTAATATAAAAATAGTATAATTATTCAGACATGTTGAAAAGTAAATGCAATACATTAAGCATTGTCGTAGCACGCGAGCAATGCAATGAAATAAAAAATAAATCCCGCAGATTCTTGCAAAAAAACATTAGTTTTTCTAAGATTTCTCGCTACAAGTTTACACATTTTATATAGTAATAGTTTTCTATTTTTAACCATGTTATATTGGTGCTATCATATTGATATAATCTCATTAAAAAAAAACCTAGTAACAATTGATCTAGGATGATACGTCAAAGATTAATGGCTGAGTCTCTCTTTCTTTATTACAATCATGCATATTGTAAATCTTTAAGATCACTCGTGTTTCCAGAATATAATTCCTCGTTTTTCTCGAGACAGCGAACGGGCGGAAGCGGAAACTCGCACGGCTCCTAGATATTAACGCGAGCTTCGAGACGTAGAAGCGATTGTAAAGCGCGGATCAACACAGGATGAATCTAGTGTTTTAGCGCAGTTTTAGGTATATTGGGTGTTTTGATAAAATACTTATCAACTTAAGAATTCTTTCGGCATAAATCCGCACGGTGAATGGAAACTGCAATGTAAGTCGAAACCTGATTCAAACAGCTTGAATTTCTATCGCTAAGACCCAACAGAATAAAATATCCCATTCATCTTCAATTTCTATTTTATCGCATAAACAATTAAGAATGTTGCTGCTTCCGACTTCCTCGAACAAGCTTTGCAAAGTCTTCGGTAGGTAAAAAGCTGAAAGACTAACATAAGCTCTGAAAACTCGCCCAGGTTTCGACTTGGTTGCGCCACTTGAAATAAATGATGCGGATTCTGCCTGGATATATCATACATCAAGCCAATCATCTTCGAGAGATCGGCCGTGTAAATATTACTTGATCTACAGACTAGAACTTTGTTATGGACCACTGTGTCTCTCGCGAGGGATTTTTACAGTTGGACCAATAAAAGTCCATATTGAATATATAAAGCTTGTTCAAGCGCACGTCGCACATGTTTGAAACAAAACGTTATTTATAATGCTAACAATGTGACAAATCGACTTTATGATCCCTCGCGTTGCTTTTACAAACGTCAAGTACTCAATAAATCGTATAAATAAATAAAATCCGGAAATTTTCGATTTATTCTTTATATATTTCTATTGCACAATTACATATGTTTCAGCCTTTTTGAAATTTTTTATATATCGAATATTTTTTAAATATATCATTTTCATTCTCTTCTTTTCTTCTCAATCTTCTTCATTCTTTTCGATTTTATAAATCTTGGTTTTCAAAATATACCAAATAAAAATGATAAAGAAATAATTTGTACTAGAGAAAAATTTTCCATTTTTCAATCAAAATTTTTCAAAAATATTTCCAATAAACTCGATATGACGTGTTGCGTCGACGATATACGGAATCTTCTTTCAATGCTTTTTGCCAGACATGTGCATTCTTCGTTTGAACAAGCCGTATATTACCTATAGATTTTTACCTTTATGAATGTTAAAGGATCAGATGATCGTCGTGCAGATTTATCAAGTACGTTTAGACGAAAAATTATGTGTTTTAAATACGATTATCGAGAATAAGACTAAGATTGCTACAACTTGCAATTAGATTTAGACGCTTCCGGCAGTTTACAGTGCAGCTTTCCGAATCTCTCGAACATACCCTTTCGTTTTCCACCTCGATCTTGTAGAAATTGTCTTACAAGACGTAGCAGACATTGTGCTACGTGTGCGTCGGTGCATTTATCAAAATAATCAGGAATATATTGTGGGGGAGCGTACGTGCAACGCCGAGATCGATGAACTTTGTTGATTACGGTACTCGACAAAATTATTTTTAAAAATTGTGCGTTTGGAAAATGATTGCGAAAATTGTCCGTCATGGAATTTAAATCCTTTCGATTTTTTTTTACGACGATTTTATTTGTCATTTATATTCGTTACAGGGAAATATAAAACACCGAGGGGAATTATTTTATTTTCTTACGTCGCAGAGAAAGAACATAAGAACTCACACAGACGTAATCCAATAACGAATTACATATGAATTGCGACTTACCTCGATATCATACACCTTAATATTCCTCGATGCTCCTTGGAATTCCTTAATTTTAATCGCTATTCCTCGATACTCCTCGATGCTCCTCTATGCTCCTCTATGTACTAGAACATAAAGTACATGTTTATGAAAAGAAAGTCTTTGAATAAACGGATAATTTTATTTAAATTATCAACGGAATCAATCACAGATACAGAAAGGCATTCACGTTCAACGTTCAATATCACTAACATGTTAAATATTAATAGAGAAAGATGAGAAAAGTAAGTAAAATCGGGAATAAAGTCCATCCGCGGAAAGGTATAGATACGAACGTAAGAACAGTCAGGAGCAGACTGAACGTCCTCGCTGTCGAAAACAAGAAAAATTCTGAGAAACGGCGCGCCACCGAAAACAACAAAAATACCGAAAATCGACGCGCCGAGTCAGCGAGAATTCCGTGAATGACGCGCTCGCCAAAATGGCCGACGCGCGTCATTCGCGCGCGAGAACATCGTAACAGGGTAACATCGCAAGCGAAACCTTACCGTTTCGATTAATCCCTCGATCCTTTTCGATTCGGCCAGCCGACATTGATCAGGCACGGAATGCTCGGCGGCGGAGCGGATGCCGCGACATAAGCGAGATATTCGTATCGGCGTTGGAAGGACGCGCTGTCCTTCCAACGGCCGCCGCGTCGCGCCCGCACCGGCTGGAAAATCGCGAAACGAAGCACCGGCAATCTTCATTCGTCGGTTACGGACACGCTCGATCCGACGGCGAACAGATTCGACACTTTCGCGAATCCGCGGGTGAGAATCGGCCCGGGGGCGGCGGAAAGGTCGCGGAAACACGCACCGATCACGCGTCGTCTACTCGCTGGCGCGGCGACGCGCAAACTGAGCTCCCGATCACTCGATCACGTGATCGCCGTTGTAACTTCTTCGCGAAGTGCGAAAATAAAAAAGCGCGAAAATTTATTTACACTAAAGGAGAATATTGATAATGGTCGAAATGATTAGATCACAGTGAAAAATCAAGCTCGGCCGTCTCTGGCCAGTGAAACATGAAAATACCTACATCGATGTAATAATAAAAATAATAATGTTATAAATATCAATTTGGCGCGTTCGCGAGAGTGCGAAAAGTATCCAACTTCACGCAGGTGATTACGTTGAAAGATGATGCCGCTCGAGCTCGAGCTTCTCTGGCCAGAGAAAGGTGAGTGAAACGCGAGAAAATATATTTGAAAATATATTCGAAAATACATCGATAATACATTATAAATATCGGTTCAGTTTGGCGCATTCGCGTGACATGCGAACGATGTCCAACTTTTCGCAGGTGACGCAGGTTAGGTTAAGATCAATATTTTGTGGGAAAAGCCGTGCTCCTGTTTTTTTTTTTTTGTACGTGTAAATTCTAAAAATACCTTCGAAAGTCGCTTTTGAAAAGTGCATCCAAATTCTTGTCATACGAAGAAATTTGTTCTGCTATCAACGAATTTCTGTTTCAGTGCTACATTCTTTCCTTCACATTTTACATGTTTTGCACCTAATCCTCACTGCGTCGCGCAGACAGACACAGAACAGTAGGAACAGTAAAACAGCGTAAAGTATCTGAAATAACACTTTCCGGAATCAACAGAGTTCACTGATAATCAGAACACTCTGACGAGAGAGAGAATGCAATTTTATCGCAATTTTTATGTAAGAAACACAAGTCTACGTGTTTTACATCGAAAGGTCTTTCCCTGTTCGCGTACTGTATGTCTCGTCAGTGGTGGAATTCGCGAGTGGAACAAAACAAATATACATATAGACGGTGCCTCTAACATGTGTAACCATTATTACTTGGTAATTCTTAGAGCTCGCGCGCGTAAAGCCCGCGATTTCTTCTTCATTTCCAATGTTGCAGCGTCGATTCTAAACGCCTTTAGTGAGTGAATAACGTGAGTGAAAAGTTGGTTGACATAGGCAGATGGACAAGATATTACTCTGACAATGAGACAGGATATAGAGATTTCTGCAATTTGTCATTTACTAAGCGATGTAATAAGATTAGTCTACGAGACATATCTGTACGGAAAATATAATAAGATGTATAAATTTTATAATTTATTAGTAACGCGTTTAGTATTTCTAGGACTTAATAAGCACGAGGATTTATTGACTTTTCAGCGCGAGCTCTACAATTACTTTCATCAATTTTGTACATCGTATACTTTGTAAATGGACTTGAAGTTTATGAAGCTAATCTTTGCATGCTAATGCTTTGCTGAAAGACATATTTACATTGAAGCATTTGAAATGTATTTCGCGCGTTTTTAATTTACATTCAGAGTCAAGGGGGTTTCGTCGCGCTTGAAAATCACACCACGCTGTCTTTGAGTCCCTTTGCAGAGTATTTAAAGCGATAAAATTGGATGATAGTGACGTTCGCGCATCCTCCGGGATTCTCTAGTGACGTAGGCGGTGGCGCAAAGGAAAAGAAAAGAAAAGGAAAGGAAAGGAAAAAGAAAGACAGCGCGCGCGCGCGCGCGAGCGTGCCCGTCGCTTTCGTGAGAGAGAACGAATGTCACGCTTTTCACTTTTCACTTCACTTCGTCTGAGAGGCAAGACGTGCTGTTACAATAAACGCGCAACGTGCAACGAGAGCAAGATTCGAGAAAAACGCGCAGCGCAAAAAAACGAAAGTGTCAGTTGGGGCGAGTTGTGTCGTTGCTGTTCTCCTTTCTTTGCTTCATTGCTGATGTCGCGCGGAATAAAATCGCCTGGAAGCGATCCGTCGCGAAGCACTCGAATGTCGAATTTCTCACTTTAATTTCGAGCCGGCGATTCTTTTACTTTCGACAGTTTGAAAGGAATGGAATAGTGTCGAGCGACGGATTTATTCACGTTAATATTTTGTGTATGTTAATAATTACGGAATTATTAAAATGATTCTATTCTCACTCGGTCGAATAATATTATACGATCGATTTGTTCGGAGCTTGAATGTTTTCAAGTTCAAAGCATTTATCTCGAATATATTTACATATTATTATAATATTATATTATAACGCGGCGATCATTAGATGTAGAGCATTTTCTCGCTTATTTATATTTGCCACGTTACTTTGGTACGAATTTCGAACGAACGCTCGATAAAGGAAGAGAGCTGTTTGCAAATACGGAAGCTGCATTTACAATGATGTTTCAAAGAGGTTTACTTTTTATGAAAAGTTATACGTTACGTACTTCTCTCTATAAATTGCTAATAAATACATACACATATATGTGCGCGACGCTCTTTAATTTCTCCCGGCAAAGCTGCTGGACACTGTTCCAGATTTTCTCGATATAATTTAAAGTCTGGATTCGCGATGAGGCTCGTCCTCTCCTCGTTTGCGAAAGAGCGGCCTCAAAGCCGAACGGAAAGGAGAAACGGCGGAAAAGCTAGAGGAGATTCTCGCGGAGAAGCTCGACTATATGCATACACGGGGAGGCTGTGGCACTCGATCTTTCTTTACGTAATTTACCCTGCCAGAGAAAGATCATATATATGTATAAATGTATATCCATCTTCGTCTTCCCTCGCTATCTCACTTTCTAACTGTTTCTTTCTCCTTATCACATTTTTGCACAACTCCACCGTTTCTCTTTTACGTTAGATATATCTCGCTCAGTCGTGATATCTTGTCCCCTCTGTTCTCTCTCTATCACTCTCTTTTCTCTCTTTCCTCCCGCCACCCTTCTATTGTCTCTAACTCTGACTCTTCTCACTGACTCATCCCGATGTACGATGGACTTACACGAGACTCCTCTCTGGATCTCTACACACTCTGCTCCGTCTCTCTTTGCTCTACGTTACTTTAAGTAAATCCGTTATTTCCACCCATACTCGAATGTACATACTCGATGTCATCTACGTTTCTTTATATTATACATATATATCTATATACATGCATATACGCAACTGTATGTCTCCCTGTATATACCCGCTGACAAAAGCTGACCGCACCGTGTAAAGATATAAAAAAAAAAAATAGATCTATAATGATCAGAAACAAAAAAAAGCAATAGATCCGCTGAGACGAAAGAGAAATGAAAAAGACGAAATGTAAGTTGTTCATGTTGAGCAAGTTTAGCATATTGGCCCTCCACGCTACTCTCTCCCAACTGGCACGAATTCTAGTTGTACGCTAGCGTTTTTTTCCTCCTTGGCGGCTCGTTTCTCTCACCTTTCTTTCTCTCTTTCTTTCTTTTTTTCTCTCTTCCAATTCTCTCCGTACGTCTGTGGCTGTCTCGTTGTTTAGCTGAGTGATATTTCATTTCATAGATCGTAACTTCTCTCTCGCTCCACGTACACACACATATGTATGGCTCTCTGTCTTTCTTTCTTTTTCTCTTTTTTTTTCCCCTATATCTATTCGCTATCCTTAATTTTGGTTGCGAGCGCAGACACACGAACACCAAACTCGTCCTGAGTGATGCACAAATGCCAAACGTCCGAGCGCATTGTCATCTTTGCGAGAGATTATCACTTGTAGCGCGCTCGTAATTGTGATGCTGCGGCTAGCAATCGATGACAGTGTGATCGACAATTCAGTATCCCATCGATATGCAACGCGTTCGGCGAGCACGCGGTAAATAAATAAATATGAACAAGCGTTTAACGAGCTCCGTTCCGTTTCGTTTTTTTTTTTCTCCATCATTCCGGAGCTTGAGTGTGAGCGTTTCCAATGTTTCAACATTCGACGACCGGGCCGTAGGGGGCGACGAAACCGATAATCTTTAACGATAACGACGAACAAGCGCACGAATCGCTCGGATGGAAACGCGGGCGTTTGGTTGTTGTCACGTTCTCGCTTTTCCCTGGTATATACGGACACAGAAGGTACGTGCACACGCGCAGATTTAATGGACGCACTTCCATCGAGTACGCTGAATGAATTTTCCTGGGGAAGGGGGACGAAACGTATTACAATGCTGGCCGATTGTTATACTAGGGAAATGCGCGCTTTGGAAACAACCGTAGACTGACATTGTACATTAACGCTTGTCGCTACGGCTCTTCTTCGGCTTCAAAAGAATTTATGCACGTGTACCCACTGTAGAACGAAATGATATATCGATGCATTAAGATCAACGCTTGATAAATGTTAAAAATAGAATAATGAATAATATTAATAATAATAATCGATACATTGTCTAATTGTCTGAATTTACAATTGATATACATATATCACTTAGAAAATACTCTACAAACAATTTATAATGCAAACGTTACAAAAAACAGACTAATGTTGTAAAAGAATAATATTCTTTAAATATTTGATTTACACTTTTCACTAATTTCAACAATGATCACTAAGCGGCGAAACTTCGACGCGACAATATTATTTTAACATGTAAAATTATTATATGAAAAGATATATGTATATAATGGGGAGAGATAGGAAGTTGTGGGTTAGATTAGTTTCGCCGTAATTTCTTTCCAGAATCTCATCGTCATCTTCATTAAAATTCATTTTTCACTTTCTACTTTAAATCGGGATAAAAAGATTCTCTCATCCTCCTCGCTTTTATTCGCGGCAACTTTTCTATTCCCATTACCGAGACCGCACCTGTTAACAGAGATTGTTCGTAAAAATAATCTTCAAGCATAATCCCGACCATTTTATGATCATTAATTATCTTTCCATGTTGTATTTTTCATTTTTCATCACCAATGATATAGTTAAAAATGTATATTATAATAATTATCCTTCCATTCATTAATAAAATGTTAAAATAAATATTAACAAATATGATATATAATATAATGATAAACATATAAATATTCAAAAATTTAATAATAGACTTGCCAGCTTTGCTTAATTCTATTAAATTTTATTTGCATAATTCAATGGCAACTTTTTACGTAATTTTTACGTAACTTTGTATGTAATTTCCGTAATTTAAAAAACTCTATTTTTCTAAATTTGCTAAATATAATTTATTAATATAAGTTAATAAATATAATTTATTAAAAATTATTACCAAGTCTCTTTCAAACTAAAATTCTTCCATGTCTATTTTATCTAAAAATTTACTATGTTACAATTTACATGTTAAAATATATACATATATATAGTCTTGAAATTAGCATATTATTCAAAAGTTTAGTAATGAAATTACCACACTGTATCAAATTTCAGTTTTGAAATTAGGATATTAGATTTGTATTTACATCGTAAATTCATATCCTATTTCAAAACCAATATTTTATGGGAATAACATTTAGAGCTAGGATATCAATTAGTTTCAATTTTCATTTAAATAGAAGAACAATTTGCATAAACAAGTTCTTTTGAAAGAACGCAAAAATATATGTACGTTAAATTTGTGTTAAAAGTTAAAATACTAAATTGCGAACACGAAGTTACAATAAAATTATTTTTAAAATGTTCGTCATTGTAGTATGACGTTATTGCAGCCGAAGAAGCGCGTCGCGACAATACACACGTTTGCTTGCGTAGAAAAAGTTACTTTTTCAGTAAATACATATGTAAATATATGTAGCAAGCAATTTACAGTTCGGGAAAACCGTACGTGAAAAGAGAAAGAGTGATAGACGATTTATGTTTTTTCGTGATAATAAAAGGCTTGAACACGCGGGAAGGCATGCGAGACTGGAATGCAGAGAAGATGGGTGAAGGATCGGAAAACATCGGAAGAGAGTACAAGGAGAAAAGAAGAAGACTTTTCTAGAGGAAAATATATAAATCGTCGGTCGTAACGAAAAGAGAAGAGATTAACGACAATTAACAAAAGCTTGCTTTCAAACGAACGTTTTTCTTGACTGTATCACACGTACAGGCTTGTAATCTAACATCGTTTAATGTGTTTTCTTGATACTATTTCAAAGATAAAAATGTGAAATGATTTATATTGTAATAAGTGAATAGAGTCATGCCGTGTTAACTCTTTCAGACAATTTATTGTTAGTCATTAATAATAAAAAATAAATTTTTCACATATATAGGTGTACATATTATAATATTATAAAACTATTTAATTCATTAATTTAATTAATATTTTTAAACATTATATAAATGTTTAATTTTGTAAATTTCAAAATTGTAGAAACTATGGATTTTCAAACTTTGACATTTTTCTATCAACTTTTCGAATATAAGGATTTTCGTGACTTTATATAAAAAAAACTTTTATAAATTCTATAATGTAAGAATTATAATTTTGTAAAATTGATCAATATTGTGAAAAGTCAAAAATTGTACATATTTGCTTGTCGTTTATAATATCAGATTTTTATCTCAATTTCCAAATTTAAAATTATAAATTATATAAATTATAAATTCGGATTAATTAAAAACAATTATTAGCCCGAATAGCTGGTTTGAAAGAGTTAAATAAAAATTAAATAAAAGAACAAAGTAGATCAGTACTTTTCTAGGATTACATCTCTGCACAGACACACAATTACACTCCCATAGTTGCTATATGTATGGTCTGCGACATGGAATGGGTCTTGACACGAATAAAATTAAACCTCGAGGACTGCTCTTAGTTTGTTCACATTTTTCTTCTTTGTTTTATCTTCTCAACAAAACTCCACCGCAAAACTGCTTCTGCATGCAAAATTAACTCTGCTTCGGTCTTCTCAACAACCGCGAGTGGAGCACGAAGGTTCCATTAAAAAAATCCTTTAATGTATACTGACGAAGAGTTTAGATATCTTTAAGTTGATACTTTTATATTTTCGAGTTTTATCGGTATTATTGGTATTTTCATATTTATTATATATTAAAAACTGGCTTCAGTAACTCTCCGTTGTAATATTAACGCTTTATTACTATCTGCTTTGTATTTTGGGAGCTGGGATATTTAAATTACGAAAATCAAGGAACATTCATCTCCATCGCAGGTTCAGAAATCTCCAACCCTTCGGATTACGATGCATTAGAAATATTAGGATTGATTTCCTATCTTTTAGGAACAAATAGCGAAGGAGAGGCAGGTGACCGGTCGCGTACAGATCCAGGTTTCATACGAGGCGGAGCGCAAGGAGTTGGTCGTTTCGGTTTTTATGGCCGACGACTTATGTGCGCGAGAAGACGCCGGATTCGGCACCATGCCGGAGGCTTTCGCAAAGCTTATCCTTGCTCCACCATCGTAAGTCCATGGACATGTCGTAAATTCTTGGATTGAATGTATCCGACACGTTAATCTTCCATAAAATCGTTTCTTGACCGTATAAAACCTACGATACGAACCAAAGTAAAAATCATAAATTTTATCAATATTAAGATAAATTATATAAAATTAGGGCGTGACAAAGTGATTAATATATATTTCGCGATTAATTTCGCATAAGCGCGATTGGTGTATTTAATTGCTTCTCTAAGAACTTGGCCAAATTGATTTCTTTTTCTTCATTAATCTTTTGTTTACTCTATGCTTCGACGCTTAAAATGAAAGATTGATTAATCACTTGTGACCTTCACAGCGGCGATGCAACTCCGCTGAAAACTATCGTAGCTGAGCCGACCCAGAAACCTATTTGGAACGCTACATTGTTCTTTACCGGAGTTGATGGCGAGAGCCTGATGGAACGTGCGATCGAGGTGACTCTCTGGGATTACTGTCCCGATGGCGATAATGTGTTCCTTGGTGAATGCACTGTCGATGTTCAGCGAGCGCTTGAAAATGATAGAGCGGTTTGGTAAGTGTATTTTTCGAAGGACGGAGATTTTGAAAAACTTTTGCATTGGAATGATAGCTGCAATTTGGGGAGCATGCAGTACTTGATTGACAAAACAATAAAATAGTCTATGAATTTTGCCAGCTAAACTATAATTGTTATAATGTTTAGAAATTATTATAAATTTAATAAAATTAATATATATTTTTTAAATGTTTTTATAATAATATTTTTAATAGCTTTATAAAAATTTTTAAAAATAATTATTCATTATTATCACGTGTACTGTAAATGTGTTAAATATTAATGTGTCGAATATTATCAGTTTTGTAATATAAATGTATCAAATATTAATGTGTGAAATTTCTACTTTTCATAAATAATAAATATATAAATAGATGCATAAATTAATTGATGTAGCAAGTTACGGTAATTAAATGATAATTAAATTGTTAAATAAATTACAATTGCAAAAAATTGAAATTCTGTTAACATTCATGTGCCAAAATATCACACATAAGTATCTACGAAATGTCAGGTATCGATTGGAGGATCCACGTGGGCTGCGAACAGGCAAGTCGCCGTATTGCTCACCACGCGGCTCGGTATCGATGGACGTTGCTCAGAGATTATTTAGAAAAGAGCTGCGAGATCGTAGCTACAGCGACGATACACAGAGTGATAGCGGTAGCCCAGAGTTCTGCTTCCTGCATCCAGACCATGCCTGGCACGCCAATTCCAGACGCGGTTCCAGCCAATCTGAGCAACTCGAGGTTGAGCCCTACGAGCTCAACCGGGATTACAGCAGATCTCTGCCGGGTAGCCGCAGGAGCAGCTTCCAAAGTCAGGGCGGCACCGACAGCAAACGTGAGTGTCACGAAAAGATTTTGCACGTGCAGCTGGTTTCCCTTTCAGAGAAATCGTTAGTGCAACGATGCGTCGATAAGAGGATGTTCCTCAATAATTTCCATTAGTCTCTTGACCGAGAAAAATTAGTACGAGACTTAATTAAGAAAACATTTAATATTATTGTCGGAAGGATAGAATTTTAATTACAAAGAAATGATATCTTAAATTAAATTTATATTAAGCTCTCTCACGAGAAAATTTAAGAAAATTTTAATTTTTATAATTCTATCTTAATAATTCTTAGTACTGATATAATTTTATTATGCAAAATTTAGAAATGTAACGATTAAAGAAAAAAATATCTTGGACAAATATTTTTTTTACTACAAATGTAAAATTTTTATTTATGATTTTTTTAGTAATTATTAGCGTGCGCATATTTTATGTATTTTTAAGTTGTTGTTACAAACAATTTTGCACGCATTTTCCAAATGATACATTCAATACACATAAATGAAATGAAATCTTAGAACGTTAGAACTTTGAAATTTCTCGCCTTTCTTATCAAAATTTTCGATATCGTTCGCAGATGCTTAACCCAATAAACTATGTTCCGCTTTCCGTTGCAAGCTGGTCATCATCTTCAAACGAATCTATCCTTCTTTTGTTCCTTTTCAAAGATGATAATGATAGAGTGGGACTATCCGTGATGCTATTGTTGGGTAGCCTCGAGTGCTACTTTGAAGCACTTGGCACGCTTAAGTAACAGCTTCCTCGATTATCGCTATTCGATTACGTCACTTCAGCTAGAAGATGCTCGTGTAAACGTTGTAAACAACAGAAATCGATGCATCGCAAAGTATCGTAAAAAATAGCAGGCGTCAAAGTATTAAAAAAATGGAAGGCTAACATTATAGAGAGAATGACATCGTAGCATTTTTTAAAAATGAAAACTATAAATACTTATATAACAATTTACAATCTATTTAATAATTGTATGAATAATTTTCATACTTTCATCATATTAGAATTAAATTTCGTTTCGCGAAGCACGGATGAAAAATGTCTTCGACTATCACTAATGTATAATTTTCATAATTGTATCTAATTGCTTCTACTTAAATTTGTTTCAGGTGGAAGCATGGGAGAAGCCGATAGAGAAGCTATAGTGTATTACAATCGCGATCGGCGGCGAAGCTCGTTCACCAGACCGATGAGAGATCCCGAGGAGATCTTGGAGGGTCTGCGAGCGTTAAAAGCGAACAAAGGCGAGCTCAGCAGGACCATGAGCCTCTCCGGCGATAAGAAACGCGGCAGCCGTGAGTATAAACATTTTCCTTGCTTTTTTTGGCCATCATTTCGCTCGTTCGTTCGTCCGTCGTCCGACTGTTTGTTTGCCTTTGTACCTTTCCATTCGTCACACCTCCACGACCATTTTTACTGCATTTTGTGATACACTTTTCTCTTTTTCTATCTTTCTCTATCTTTTGTCACCGTTACTGTTGTTTAACGTCTCGTTGGTAACCATCATGGTCACCATCATTGTCTAGTTCGACTAAGAGAATCATTAATAAACGTCATATCATAATCGTGCATCCAGATGTATGTAAGTGTGCGAGTGCGCGTGTGCATTGTATCTGACTATGAGTGTTCATACACCATCTCACCTGCGGTTGTCCGACCATATTCGTTATATGTGTACGTTACACGAATCACTTGCCTGTTTCTTTTTTTCTATTAATGTTGTTTTCCCCATCTTTTATTTCAATCTATAGAAAACAATTTTTGTGTAGAAATTTTTACCAATTTTTAACCAATTTTCTCACCGTTCGATTTCTAAAAAATATTGTGTATTGTTTCCATACTAAATCAAAAATAAAGGAATTTAGAAATTTTTGTTCGTTAAAAATCCAAGGAATAAACGAGTTGAAGACGCAATGTCGTTAAAACAAGACGCTTTCGCAACAATTATTTTAATATTTAACTTTAGGGTGTCAAAAGATATCTTTTTAAATTCATAAATTTTTTTGAAATTATGTTAAGAATCAATCAAATATAATCTGCAGTTCTTTTCATCATATATAAATTTTCGTTTGTATAATCACGTTCCTAATCATATTTAGTGTAGCCCTCACCTACATGTTTAGTCACTCTTTTGTAAAATTAGAAACCCTTCTTTTCCCAACATTTTTGTACTCGGATGTCGATGCAATTATTATTTATCTGTCTCGCACTATCACGTCCTGTCGAACGCGCGGTTTGACCGAGCGAACGATCTTAATATACGGAGAAATTTCTCAAAAGCCGTTTGTCAAAAGCCATATTTTGTCCCAGTTTATGGAATCTAAAATCAGACGGATCATAGTGGGAATAGTCCGACTTGGAAAGGATTTTGACAAGATTTCGGGATACGGTCGACTCGATTACAGATTTTCGTGTCTAACGTCGACCATGACGATGACCACCTTCGATACTCGCCTTCTGTTTTATCTCAATTGTGCTCGTCGCTTATTTCATCGTTCGTGCTCTCGATGTTTGATACGGCGTTTATTTAATTTCTCGATTAGATTTCAAATCTCCAACAAGCATTCGCTAAAAGCCATCACATAGATTCGTCGACGTCGGAATGGAGCCAGAAAAAGTAGAAAGTATCTTAATTACGACCGTAGGTCTATCAGAGCTTAAACAAATCCATCATGCGACATTTCGCTTTTGCGAATCTGCGAAATTTCAAGTACCGTTCGTCAATCATCCTTCGCTTTTTCGTCTGGAGGAGTCATCGTCCCGGTCAACGAAAATGCTCGAATATGACGTGGTTTTCTCGAATTCAAAACCACCATGTTCATTCCGCCTTTGTGTCTGTCTCTCGCTCTGCTTACGTTCCACGAAGAGGTCGATGTTCTCCATCAAACCAGTCAAAAGATAACGCAATCACGATCTGTGCTCTCTGCTCATCTGTATTTGCGATCGCTGTTGCGCGCCCGCTGTTGCCTGTTGCTGATTGCTCGTATCGTCTCACAGCCTGACAGTCGAATCCCTGCTCTCGCTATACCTCAGGCTTTTACGAAGCGAGAAACAATGTTATCGTCGTCGCCGCCGCCGCTGCTGCTGCTGCTGCTGCTGCTGCTGCTGTCGCCGCCGCCGTTGTGACCACAATAACGGAAAACATAATTCATCGTTGTGCTTCTATACCGTTGCACGCACGTGTGTAACTTTACGTGCCACAACTCTTCGCTCTCTGTTGCTCTCTTTCTTTCTACCTCTGTTCTTATGCTGTTCAGCCTCTCATTGACTCCTACGAGTGTTGTTTGCCGCATTGACACCAAGTGTGCCATAAGCGATGCGCTGCTGATTGTTCTGTCAGCAAGATTATCGTTTCTTCGTTTTTCAAGCTTAACGGTCGCTTTAGCTGGCGGCTTCTGCCACGTGCTAAACATACAAAGTCCATTGCGATGATAATATATATGTTAATAATTATAAACATTTTTCGTATAGCGATCAAGAACAATGATCGGAACGATTAATATTTAATTGGTGCTTACCAGCATAATGAATGTAATCCAGTTTTCATAATCTTCGCAAAATTATGCTTGACATTTTATTCCACTACAGATTAATTTCTTAAACGTATGAAAAGAATATTTCAAATTTAAAATATTATTACGTAATATGGCTACGCAGACAGAATTCATAAAGTCACAGTAACATTTTTCCGTGATGAAGAATTAACTCTACTTACAATTACAGTTTGTAAGTAAAGTTACATATAGAATTACCGTCATTTTTATCTGCTGACATCTAATAAAGATAGTAGACTTGCGTTATGAGGAAGTAGGCTTTAAATTGTGCATGAGAAAGAAGCTGGCTGATGTTTTTGGAGCACATGTAAAAACAATGAAATCAGTGCGACAGGTCAAAGAGCTCCTCACAATTATTCCTATTCAGTCTCCTCGCTTTCGCTCAAAATGACCGAATTATGCGGCATTCATCTCGTTGACAGTAAGTCGCTGTGCTGAATATTCTGAAGCGATCATTAAGAGCGTATCCCGACAGCGTCAAAAGAATCGCAAACACCCAGTCAGTTTCTCGCCCTCCGACTTCCTGTTAACATCTGTGTGCATCTTCGTTCACATAAGTGCACGGCCTCGAGCGCTGCGAGTGCACTTTGAACTTGACGCTTCACACTGTATTGTTGATTATCTTGATATCCTTTCTCGGTCGGCATCGTCCGCTAATTCGCCAAAACTCTGAATGCTCTTCGTACTCAACTCGAATCGCGAAATACTCGGTTCGCTCGGTCGAAATGCCATCGGCCATCGTCACGACCCCGATTATCGACGACAAATCGTGGGCCACGCACGCACGACCACCAACCAACCAACCAACCAACCAACCAACCAACCAACCAACCAATCAACCAACCAACCAATCAACCAACCAACCAACCAACCAATCGACCACCATCGACCACCAACAACAACGACAACAGAGTGCGTAGTCCCAACAGTTACTGTGTGGCAGTGCGAGCCTGTGTCTCCGAGGACCGGTAACTCGGCCTCCTTCCCATTGCCGCACTCCACACCACCTCGATAAATAATCGCAAGGCACTGTCAACCAACGTTATGGGCTTCCGGTAAGACACACTCTTTCTCTATCGCTCTTTTCCTCTATCACTTTCTGTCTATCTGTAATTTGAGCAGAATCTCGCTACCAATTTCTGCCTCTTTAGTTAACCCTTTAACAAAATGCTATCGTAGTATTTATTCTGCAACGGAGAGAGAATAAGAACGGAGTACATTTACATCAAATACAGATATAGCAAGATTGTCGTCAGAATATCCATTAGTTCGGATACACACGGATAAAAAATAGGAACAGGATTTCGATTCGAAAATTCCCAAGCCTGATTAAATTTTCGGATTACAATTTCAAATTTGAACATTTTACTTTTTTCTCACCAAGATATCTTTTACGTGATTTTAGTAAAAGAATTAACAATTCTATAACAAAACATTAATTCCATTAGTAACATGATGTTTTATTCGAAGGTATATTGAATATTTTATTTTATTTTGCAATGTTTTATTTTTTTAATACAACCTAATTTTATAAAATATCAGTTGTAACAACACATTTTCAACAAGGAAAATCTCTGAGCAAAATTTACATGGATAATAAATGTTTTTATAATCATTGCAACTTTGTTGTCCAATTTACGTCTAATTCTTATGTTTTTTTTCTCTATCATCTTCCACACTTTCTCCATTATCTTATTTTGTTTTCTTTCACACTAACCACTGACATAGTCATTGATAATGGAAAAAGAATTTAAAAGAAATATACATCAATATACTATCAATAAAGAATACCGTTCTATATCTCTCGCGTTTCGCTTTTCTATTTTTGCAATTTTCCTTTTTTCCCTCTCTTTGCGCGCATGTGCCATTAATTTGTCTTTCTCCCGATACACGCCACATTGTATTTTTTGAAAGACGCACGCAATGCCATTTATCATAAGACCAAGAAAGGATAACACGTTGGTAAACTCCACCCGCGGAATATTTTCTTTCCACTTTGCACGCGTCTCTCGTGATCCCATTCTGATATAATTTTTTACAAGATTAATTATACTTCTGTTA
Organism: Tetramorium bicarinatum; assembly: GCA_928718305.1. Classification (NCBI taxonomy): domain Eukaryota; kingdom Metazoa; phylum Arthropoda; class Insecta; order Hymenoptera; family Formicidae; genus Tetramorium; species Tetramorium bicarinatum. Next base: position 17,195,135 of record OV788327.1, read on the forward strand.
GTTTTACAACTTCTCGAGTATATCATTAATTTCCTGCCTGCGTTAATCGTACTCCATTTCATCTTCCACTCTCATTTATTGGTCTACTTAATCATTCTAAATGCCAAGAGTTAGTGCATTAATTCCTTGCCATCTTCTAATTAACTCTATCCCTTTTTTCTCTTTTCCCAAGATTATATTTTTTGTATATTTGATCGAGATACCTACCTTAATAATAATATACTATATAACGTTTTTTCTCTCTGAAATTACTTTTATTATTTTACTTAACTTTGTTAACGATTAAAATTTCTTAAGCAGCGAATTCAGTTTAATTAACAATTATAACTTTATTAATATATTCTAATATTAACACACAGAAATACATCAATTTTGCATCTTTAGTCATTTTAACGTTAACAACTTTACATATAACTTTCATAATTGATGGATAGACGAATAAATTTACAAGCACATATACACATACATATATTCATACACGTTTGCTTATGCAAACGTTATTTATTTTCTTGATGATAATACATTACGGAAATAGTGCAATTTTTCGAGTCATCTGCAGACAGGTGAGTAGTAAACAAAATACCTTATCCAAGTCCTGTTCCTTACTGCAAACCTTCACGACTTCCTTTTTGCTTTTCTCTCCTAAATTTTCTGGCAATTAACGTGAATAGTGCTTTGGAATATTCGCTTAAGCGCAATATTAGCATTTATAGATAATTTGAACGCTAGCCACTTATACTGCTGTTGCTACCTACAATCGTGATTTTAGGTAAGAGAAGTCGTATGCCATCGTCGTATCGTCGCACGTCTTTAGTTCTATATTGATATGAATATTTAACAAGTAGCATTTTATTAATATGACTGACTTATTAATACACTCTCTATACTGACAACATCTTTCTATCAATTCTCTCTTTATACCATGCCTACTAATTCTGAAATTGTTCTTAACCTTTTTTAATTTTTAATTATTTTATTTAATATTTTTATCTATGTATATATATTTACAATTTTCTACTTTATGATACCTAGTTACAAAAAATATATGCTAAAGAACATTCGTGCATATATAAAAATGTTTAATTAGTGATATTTTATATGAAACAATAATGTTAATGTACGAATATGATATATGGATAAAGTGACATTTTTATCGAATTTTTGTATAAAAAATTTTTAATAAAAGAATTTGAAATAAAAGATTAAATTCGAAATATGCAATGATGCTTGTAAAAATAAATAAATAAATATATATATATTAAGTGTAATCCCAATATCTTTTTTAATAGCGAAAAAATTAAAAACAAATTGGTAGAAAATATAATTTTAAATAAAAAATCCATAATATTTAATAATTTATTCATAAATTTATAATTTTGACAAAAAAATATTTGTTAGAATTAGAATGATTTGTGTGTTCTATATATAATAAATATATGAGGAAATGTAAGTGTAAGAATTATAATGAGAACTTTAGAAGGAATATGTTAATAATAGAACAAGGACGAACTATTAGCTCTTCGAGCTTCTAATTATCTTATTACAGCTATCGAGACTGAACTTCCCTCTTCGTAGAGTTGAAACTCCCTGCTATCGTTGGTACTTTGGAGTCGAAGTTTGTATCTTCTATGTAGAGAGAACGCGTTTGGAATTTATTACACACATCTACCTAATTCAGGAAGCTTCGGTCGTTGAATTTCACGATTCGATTAGCAGCTCCATTGGCATTGATTGAATTGCTTGCATAAAAGTTCTCACTGGATATTCTTTCTTATAATATAATAAAATGGATGTTATCAGCAATTTAAAAATCAGTATAAAACAGATATATATAGATTATATATTTTTTATTTATTATAAAAATTATATATGTATAATTTTTTCCTATGATTTTAATATATAATAAATAGATAAATAGAGAATAAAACAAGAGTTATCTAACATTTTCGTAATCACTTATTTGAAAGGCCACCCAAATAAGAAGATATATCGTCAAAAGATATTTAAAGCAAATTTTAATAAATATTTTTTTAAAAATTACAACGTAATTAATCATGTTAGCGACATAAAATATAGAATTACCTATACTGAAATTCATACGATCGAAGGTGCTTTGCAACTGTATTATCGTATTATTCAGTAGGAAGCTTCTGTGAGAAATCTGTTGCATAACAAAAATTGAATTTAAAATTACAAGTCCGTAGAATTGATTCTTCTGATTGGCAAGTGTAAATTGTTTCATCCAACAACTACTAACTGCAATCTGTATGGAGACAAGCATTTAGAAAATCATGTAAATATAGGAATGGTAATTATGATACTTAATCTTATGAATTTTTGAGACGACATATACGAATTGAAACGAAAACCTATTGTCTGCATTTAATGAATAAATAATATCTTGACAAAAGATAAGATTTCTGCTTGCTCGTGAAATATCATACAGTTTGCAGGCAGTCCGATGTGATCAATAGTGTGAGAAGATATTTTTCAACTCGTAGGGCGGGGTGAGCGCAAAGACAGCGTCATGGAGATTCCTGAGAGATTTTACGATCGAAATAGCGAATCTGACGAAGATGAGAAATTGAGGTACGCGATCCATCTTTCGTGACAAGTTAAAACGGATCAATCACTCTATACTATTCGCATTTTCAATGTCTTTATTATTAATTCATCAATTACGGTTTATTTCATCGCCTCGTTGATATTTTAGTTCAGTCATCGTATATGCAACGATAGAAGAGCGGATGGAAACTCTGATTCATCCTACATTGATATTCATTAAGCTAAACATAATTGAATTTGTATGGCATAACTTTCGTTATTGCAGTCAGTCGGCGAGAAATGAAAATGGCGTCGATCTGAAACTGGGTCGCGGACAATTGCTACCAAAAGGATACAAAATAATCAGTGGTAAAATATCCGTTCCAATAATCTCCCTAAAATTAAATTATTCATTTTCGCAAATTTTATTCTATACTTTATCTTAATTCTATTCAAAATTTCAAGTTGATTATTCTATACCTTATCTTAATTCTATTCAAAATATCAAATTCTATTCATAATTTCAAATGATACGAAAAAGTGCTTTTTGATCATTTTACTCAATTGATAAATCACAGAGCCGAGAGAAATTGCGTTTATTTTTAATTCTCGAATGTTTATCGAACTTTATTTTATTAAAATATTTTTTACAATAATTGTTGGATATTTCTATTTGATTGCGATCGCAAATGTTGCAGGAGCACAGAATGGCGAAGTACAATTGGGCTTCTATCTGTGCAAGGGAACTCTCGAGGTCGAAGTTATCTGCGCAAGGGATATTTGTCCCGAGGAGAAGGAGGAGCCAGGTAATTTGAGGAACGTGCTTTCTCTCTTTGCCGCTGTTAATTCCCTCATTCGAGTTATTCGTTCCTGTTTGCAGTTACTATAAAATTCTCGCAACGTAGTACCTTTGAAATCCTCCCGGCAATCTATCCTCGCGCGAACGTTAATTTCGAAGCCGTTACTTTTACAGCGTGCGGGTGTTCGGTCTTGATTATTCATGCATTACTTTAGCGTTTAGAAACAAATTTCCGAGCGAGCGTTCAACGCGCCGGTTAATCGCAACGACCTACATCCGCTAACTTGTTGAGGCTTATTAAGGTTGAAACTGCAGTAAAACCAGCATGTAACATTTTTATGAATATTTCAAAGATACCTAAGAGCCATTAGCTCAGCTTTTTATATTTAGTAAATTTAGTAAAAAGATAGAAAAGATTTAATAAAATTTACGATAATAATATACTTTTTCTTTTCTTCTTCAGAAATTTAACCGTTTCTACTTGTGCGTATTATGAAAAGAAGTCAAATGTCTCTTTGATATATATTTTCAATTGAAAATTCATCAATGTGACAAGAGAAGAAAAAAAATTCTTTTCACTCGCAGATATGCTGAAAATATCGAATTCTAAGACCATTTTCCCGAATACTGACAGCAAAAATATTATTCTTATCCACTAGATACTTACGTGAAGACGTACTTGCGAGAACGAGACGGCGACAAGTGGTTGCAGAAGCGCAAGACCCGCGTAGTGCGACACTCGAAGACGCCGCAGTATCGGCAGACGCTCAAGTACGGACGCTGCGACACCCTGCAGGGCAGGCACTTGCTGGTGATGCTGTGGGAGAAGAAACAGGGCTTCGAGAGCAACCAGGGCCTGGGCGGCGCCGAAGTGGATCTCGATCTGCTGCCGCCGAAGGAATTCATCTTCGACTGGTATCCGCTCTTCCCGATCCACACCCTCGGCACGAACAATGCGGACTCGCCATGATGGCTAAGGGAAAAGTGGGCCCTCGAGGCCGGCGAGCTCGACCTCCGATTGAGCCTTTTGCTCAAGGACGAGGGCGAGTCCGTCGTCAAGATCATCTCTTGATGGAAATTGTGGTTAATCATATGGCAATGTCGAGACCAACGCGATCTTGATCTCCGCGAGGCAATGGTATTCTTTACAGGTCCTTGAGTATAGCAGCGACGAGGCTCACGTTGTTCCAGAAGTTAAAGGTAAATGAAGTTCGCGTCGACCAAGTTTCCGTCTTTCTGTGTTGCCGCGACTTTTCAATTATAACTTGTATTCGCAAGAGCATGCGGATGCACTCAGATAGAAAAATGCTTTTATTTCATTTAATTGATTAACTGTATTTTATTATATACGAATATTAAATTAATCGACACACTTATAATTGGTTGGCATTAAGTCGATTAACGTATTTTATAATTGTTAATTAATTAAAAGTACAAACAAACAAGTAATGAATACATCTGTCAGTTAAATGTTTGATTATTCATTAATATTTATAAATAAATAAATAAATAAATATATATATATACATATATAGGAGAAAGATGTATTTCTAGAGTTGGATATTATCGGAATATTACAATAAAAGTTTTTATCTTTTCTTTTAATCTAAATATAAAGTTCAAGCAAAAATGTCGCGGAGGATAAGAATTTCAGATTGCTTATCACAATAGACAAAATGCGATTCTCAAAAATAATAAGATCAGTCGGTAAAATGAATCGATTGTACATTGTACAATGACACGAACTTGATAGAAAAAGTTCGGTAATCACGCATAGCGCATAACCGGAAGACAATCAACTTCAGATGGTTTATACAATTGTTCAAGAAGATCAAGACAATCAATTTTAAAAATTGTAAAGACATAACGCTTCCATTGAACTTACGCTTGTGGGATGATGTCAGCGTCAGCGTCGTCGCATTTCAAACTCGGCGAAAAGACAAAATAGAGGATGAGAGAAATAGATTCAAGAGAACCGAGTTCCTTCGATTAGCGCCTTTCGATATCCGCGAGTGTTTTGTCGATACTCGCAGTGATTTTAGCAATAAAGGTCTACCTATGCTCGCGAGAAGCAGCAGGGATAGAGGAAGAAAGGTACGGAAAGTTTATTTTTCGACGAGTAACTACAGAGACAAGTGGAGGTAGCCATGTATATCCTGATAAAATGATAAGGGTCCATTTTTCCCGAAACAAATATAATAGCGAGTACGTACGATTGTGCGAAGCGAAGCTCGATCGACATCTGCCGCCGGCGGCGGTCTCATCTGGTTGATCCAGTCAGCGTGATTCGATCGAATTTCGCACATACTAATTCAAATATTGATACTTGAAGGTCAGCGGGAATATAGAGCCCGTTCGATCTTCCTATGTCGATGAGGCATTTTCAAGATTCGCGTTTCTCTTCAATATAGATGTACAATTTGGAACGGAATAAAAGTTTACAATAATACTTATATGTACAATAATAGTAAACGATTACAATCTCTTTGTTCCGCTTGATTTCCACGATGATTAACATTCTGAATTGTGTTATTTTTCGTTGTTCTCTTACATTAGATTTACCATATAAAATAATTTTAAATTAAATTAAATTAAATTAAATTATAAAAAACCAGAATTTTTGTATATATACATAACGTTCCAAAAAGTGATGATTATAAGAAAGTAGAAAATGACCGAATCGAATGCCTCGATCGGCGAATTTAATGCTTTAACTATATAATGGTAGACAATCGTTTCAAGGCTCGCTGGTCGAGCTGATGACAAAAAGAAAAAAAAAAAAAAAAGGAGCACGTAACTTGAGGTGGTGGCGAGACGAGCGGATGAGTTCCCGAAGGTAACTTCGCGGCTAATTTGAATAATAACCAACCAAACTCGGTGTTTAGAAGTCGCACAATTTTTGTAGCTCGTAGACTGATAGAAGGGACGGACAGGCGGCGTTCTTCGACGTTTCTCAGATGTAACACTGACGTCCCGTTTTGCGTAGCGTCTCGAAGATCACTATGACTCCACGAAGCAATCACGGACAGTTTGATTGGTTGAATGAAAAAAAAGAAAAGAAAAAAAATTGACAGAGAGATGACTCGAGGAAGGAAATATTCCAAACAGCGAAAATTCCAACACGAGCTTAATCTATCGCTTCGGGATGACTTACGATGATTCTCGGGACGTGTTAATGTGAATGTTTAAGTCCTACAATGTCCCGCAACGAGATTAGGGACAGAATGGATTGTCCAGAATTATTGCGCTTACCCCGCCCGAGTAATTAGTGATAGGTAATAAACGTGATAATATTATAACAGAATTAATTAATGATTCGGCAGCATTCTCACAATATGATCTATGAGTCCCGTCGTAAACGATTGAGAAGATTACAAATTTATTATTATGCTGAGTGTGCAGAAACGGTGGAACACGCGGCGGTACTTAAGTGATATGGTGTATGTGTATAACGGTGAGGCTTACGGCGTCGATATCGACCCAGGACGTGGTATACACACATGCATATCTATACATAAATATTACACTATATATTATTACAATCCGCGGGGAAACTGTAACGAAGGATAATCAAAATGTACATGTGTTTAAATGATACGATTAAGGATAAATACGGTGTCACTGTCCCATATCATTGAAACTCGGTGTTAACGATGTAGATGTTTAAGGGATGTCAACGAAAGTTCAATCGAAAATTTATTTTCGCAAATCCTTTGAAACGAAATTCTTAATGACGGTAGATTTACATGCACAGTTCTTATGTTAATAATTTTCTATATATATGTACATCTTCGTTGATGCTACCCTTCCATAAATATTGGATCTCTGTGAAATATCAGGCCCTGAGTTTTCTTACGAAAACTTTTACTTCGTCATCGTTAACGTCGGATCTTTCAGATCCGATGTTAAGATCCAACAGTTTGGACGAATCTTGAGATTTCTTTGCAATCTGTAAACAGCAGATTTTTGATCGAAAAGACGTGCAGGCGGAATCGCGAGCGCCCAAGCATCAAGAAAGTAATTTTTTACTTAAAACACACAGAGAGTGAGAAAGCCCGGCCCGAAAAAAAAAGACATTTTAATTACGGTTGTGCTGTTCACATCTTTTGTCGATATAATCGCTACATCAGTCTCTCGCCTCAAACGCCAGCGACATGCCTCGCAAAATTCATAAACGAGACGATTGTGCCTTTGCGAGGGCTACGTCAGATATATCGTAGAAAAAATAATGTTTCACGAATACAATCGGCCTAGAAACATATCTGATATTATGAATATTAAACGATACAAATTCGAACTTTGCTGTTAAACAAATTATGCATTACTTCATATAATCTCATATCTGCATTTTATTTATTATTATGTTGTATAATGCTGATCTCTAATACGCATTTGTCGATACTCAAAGCAGCTTGTAATGCAATTAAATTTCTAAATATTGATTTTTTTCTTTTCACGAACGAACGATAAGTTGTACGAACCATGTTAAAGAAATAGAGAAATAAATTCAAACAATGTTCTTACAAATGACGTAAACAGAAAGTACAAGTGAAAGAGATATTTATAGCGAAGGTAAAGGAAATCGGCAAAACTTTCGACGAAAAATCAACGCGAATTAATTCGAACAGTTACATTTCATCGAAAGTTTTCTCATATGAAGATCGCATGGACAATCTTCTCGTACGAATGCAATCATCTATACTCTAGACGGAGAACTTCTCTCCTTTGTAAGTAGTTGAGCGCATTCTAAACAAGTTTTCTACTAGCCTTCGAAGTGACCTAATAACTATTACGATCGTTAGTTACCGTTATCGACGCCGTTGTTATTGTTACCACTATCGCTACTGCTTATTCTCTTCTTGACTACTCTAGATAAATTAATACTTATTAGAATTCGAGATGAGAATTTATATTTCGTAATAATGTTAGTTTTAAATCACTTTGTCAGTGATCTTTATTAATGAATTTACAAATAACAAATGAATTTTTTGTTTTTTAAATTATTTTTTTATCATTAATTAAGTAAATCTCATCTATATCATTTTTTGTGTTTAAAAATGTTCTTCATAACTCTTATAAAACTAATACTGACTTTCTAATTAAACACTTTCTCTTGCTTTAAATATATGTATATAATTTTTTTTCCAATTTTGATATATCGTTATTATATATATTTCTCATACTAATTATATTATATTGATATTTATTTATATATTTAGGGGAGGCTCTAAGAACAAAGAGTTAAATTGTCCGTATTCGAACGCTACGCTTCGCTCATTTCTCATGCGTTTCTAAAAATCTTCTAGCAGTCTAGTTTTCGACGAAGTTCGAGCTTACAGTAAAATCTTTATCTTATAGTAAAATCTAGACACATGTGTCATTCGCTCGGATAGAGAGCAACTACGATTTTTCTACGATACAGAACGCTAGCATCTTAATGTAGATCATGACTTGAGTCTGTTTCACTGTTGTCTCACGTCTAATTATGACGAACATACACCTATACACGAAGCACACACAAAGACAGGCGAACAGACAAACAGGCAAACACATATGTATACACATGCACGCAAATACGTTGTATCAATCTTGACAATCGAAACTATTGATCCAAACTTATAGATAAATATGTGTGTGTCTCGTGTACTTATTACAATTCATATAATTCTATATATACTGCGGGCCGTGTATAAAATATTCCTAGAGACGAGCACACACATCGCTAATTCTTGTAACTGTACATTCGGTATATTGTAAATTATCAGGTCAATCAATCGCAGATATAAATATTCCTAAAAAAATTATCGATGAACGTTGAAGGAAGTAGGCTTCCTTCCTCTTGAGATGAGACGGATGTTGGCGCGATCGGTCACTTCATCATTGAGAACGCTATTACGTAAAAGTTACAAGCAAAGGCCTCTTCCCTTACATATCTGTGTTGTACTCGTTCTAACGTGTAATTGTAAGTGTCAGGGACAATCTCACGGAAGTGCGCGCGTGTCTTTACGTGGATCAAACAACAATGGCAAGTTCTCTAATCTGCGTAGCAGAAAGTTTGCTCGTATTGGCGTTTCGACGATGAAAATCAATCCTGTATCCGTTCGAGTTTGCTTCGTTCCTTAATAATAATAATAATAATAATAACATTGTACTATTTGTGCTAAAAGAACTTGTCGAAAGATCCTTAAATGCAGCACACACTCGAATTAGTTACACTTTACTTCGTGACGAAACGCTATGCGAGGAAAACGAAGAAACTAACCATTTACTAATTACAATTTTTTTTTGTTTGTTTTCTCATTTTGATCACTATCGTGATTGCTGGATTTTCGTTACTTGTTCAATCATACTTTGTCACATTTCACGGGAAAAGATGTCTCGCGGGAATTTAAGCGATCGGCGATAATTATAATCGCGATCTCCGTTTCTCAACAGGAAGTGCTCAAGTACGGCCTAAAATCACATTCGAACGAGTCGCGAAAAGAACGCTTGATCCTCGTAGATACGCGATTAATTGTTACGTACATACACCTATAAGTACTAGCCGTTAAACTGATGATTTGTAAAATGTATAATTAAAACGAAGCGAGGAGGCTTCGAGAGGAGAGAGAGGAGAAAGGCGAAAAACGGAATCGTACGTAAAAGATTTTAAACAAGTTACAATAATCATTCGGGACCCAAATAATTTCGGCCGCAGAACAATTAGGGATTGCTAGTTAAATGTGTTTAGCGATAATTAGCCTGCAAAAATTAAATAAAAATAAATTTGACTAGAGCGATTTATCGTTAAAAAAAACCTCTTTGACGAGCAGAAAACTTTTGGTCTCGACTTCTTCTCACGTTCTATGATATCGTTTCACTCGAAATAACTCAAGATTCCATATCACTAAAGCAATCGACCTGTTTTTTCCAATATTCTCCGAATTTCGTCTTTCTAATATATCGCTGTCGTTAGTGACTGTAGATACTTATAAAATTAGAATTTATAAACTTAGATACGTTAAGAAATTCTGCCATTTTCTCATCAGCCATAGAGATGGCAGTTAGAAAACTTTTCGCTGATGTACAGTAAGCTGATTTCCTTCGATCGTGACACGTCGTGTAAGCTATCAAAAATTTAGAAATTTATACAAAATTATTTATTTATAAAACCTTATCTTTTTGAGTAGTGAGTACATAAAGTAGTGAATACTGCACTTGTAGAAATTGATATCAGCTTGCTCTTGAATAAAAATTACTAAATCTCATTATACTTTATTTTAAATAGATACTTTTTTAAATAAGAAAATTAGTATTGAAAAAATATACAATCCATACAATCATGTATATTTAATACAACAACTTTTTAATCATAGATTATACATATTTAATAATTTTAAATGACAACTATCCCTTTTAACATAGCCATATAATTTTCATTAATTGAATCTCTGATATCTATTCAAATGTAATAAATAGCTGACAACGTGTCGAGAAGCATTGAAGAATATCAGCATAAATAGAAATATACTACGGCCTTGTAAAATCTTGTATAAAAAGGGCAAGTGTGTCGACGATTTTTCTTGCTTTCTTTTATTAGAATTGTTAGAAATAAAAATTCCTATAATTTTTAAGAGCGATTAGTGTAATCGTTCCGCGCTCGTGCACACTTTCATAAAAGTGATGGTTCGCAAAAAAAAGCGCAACAAAGTGGGAAAGACACCCTTAACGTAGCTAAGAGATATAAATATGATATGTTGTCACACGTATATCAAACTCAATGTGATGTTCCCTGTATGTTGAATGTTGATCGTCACGTATGTGAATTAGAGTCACAGAATGTGATAGAATTGCGGGTTAATCAAGAGTATGGATAATTAGTGGTTAAGCGAACTGCAATATAATTTTCTTTCTATTGATTTCGTGGCACGTAACGGTTATGAAGCAATCTTAACTGATTAAACATTAATTGATTGATGATGCGAGAAAGTTCTTGAGTCGAATAAAATTTATTCTCAATATAACATCTACGAACACAAATTTATATTATTGAAATTTTAGTTTTATAAAGGAGAAAGGTCCGTGTATGCAAGAGTTCGAACATGATATTTTAATTAATTGCTTAAGAACTTTAATTTTAGAAGTAGGTAGGTAGTAATTATAGAAGATAGTAATTGAATGAAATATCCGAGAACAACTCTTGATGAAGTAATATTCTCAGTTTCTAAATTTCTAATGCAAAATAAAAATATATCGTCTCAGAAGTTTCTCATAATGAAACAATCGACAAATCAATGCTTTTTAAATAATTAATTTATTTAAATTTTAATTAATTATCGTCAGTGAGTAAATTAAACTTTTCTTCTTATTGAAAAAAGCACCTAATACGAATAAAAGTACCTAATACGACTTCCACACTTTTTTCCTATGAGGAGAAGTTCTGTAAGAAACGGACAAAAAAATTGAATTTTCTATTTAAAGATATTAACAGCGGACTTTACACTATTTATCACGCCTAACAATCTCATTTTATAGTAGAATACATATATTTTGTATTTAATATATTTACTACACATATAAAACTGGTGAAAAGTCAGGCATCGTTGCACGTATTAGGTAACATCAATGATTTCTAATTGTGAATCGATGGCAAATAGAATAAGACAAGAATAATAAAGAAAAGAAGGATGTGTAACTAAATAATAATGTAGCAGTTAGAATAGACATTATTATTAAGTTCTTCAGTGGGGAAAAAGTCATATTTTTCCATATGTCGAAAGAGCGAGAGAGAAAGAGAGTGAAAAAGAGTTTTATTATTATAGTACAACATTGTATGTAATATTTTTCTTGAGAAAGTACAGGAAGGACCATCATATATCTTGCAAGATTAAAATAGTTTTGATTAGCCAGCGATTAAATTAGAATAATAAATAGATTGTTGATAATATTAGCGCAATATGCTTCGTATTTCAGAATTAATTTTTCGAAGATTATAATCGACTGCTGTATTTGGTCGGGTTAAAAATGACGCGCAAAAAAAATGAGAGATGAATAATATAAAAAAATAAGGATTGTCAGATTGACAGAATGTTGTGTACAGTTGTTTTATATGAAACATCTGTAACAAGAGGAACAAAAAGAAGAAGAAATAACAGTTGGCTTCTATTTGCTCCTTATTAAACTCTTTCTTTAACAACGATTTGTAAGTCGCAATTTTTTTACATTTAGATTTGTTTCTCTATGAATTTTGATCGCGTCATTGTTCTTTATTTAAATTGTTTAAAATTTAATAAGTTACTCTTCATTTTTATGTATCGGCCATCAGTATTCGTGTATCGAATAGTATTAATGAATGAAGTATAGTTACGTATGCAGGCATATAGGATTGAAGATTAAAATTTTTGCTGAAAACAAGAAGCTTGAATATTTTTCATGCAACAAGTTTAACACGTGAGGAAATATCCTTTTTCTCGCGAAGCGACGATTTGGGCCTGCTTGTTTTAGTTACTTCTTTTTATCTCCTTATTTTTATTCCATAAAAAATTCAAATATGCTTATTTCATTTGAGATAAAAAAGTGCAAGTAGGACTAAATCTAGCCGATGAACTTGAAGGATGACTGATTTATATGCATAATATGCGCGTGTGTGTGTAAGTATGTCTATGTAAATCTTTTCAGTGTTCTTTTTTCTTTTACTTTTTCTTGAGAAATTTGTGGATTTTTGTAAATCTCTTCCATTTTACATTGATCTCTTTTCTCATCACGCGCGCGCGACACACACACACACATCATGTGCGAAAGAAATGCTGCGTATATAAAACAGACGTTAGATAATTAAAGATGTGAAAAAAGCGAAATTGAATTGCTACTGATTTCTGTAAGTATCAAAGACATGTTTTGTTTTCATGTAAAGCACATAAACCGAAATAATAAATAATATTTTTTGTCGACGTAATCACTTATCTTCCTTATCTCTTCCGCAATGAATGTGAGAAAAACGAGCTAAAAACATTCAAAACTGCAAGTAACTTAGGTAACTTGTCTAAATTAAATGACATGATCAATACGAGACGTGTTATTATTCGTTAATTTGTAATTTCAAAGTTTATTTATAATTTGGCACAATTTCGATACAATGCAAGCCGTTTTCATTATATACTTTCTAGAGTGTTGAAATTAACGATAATATTAGCCATATTTTACGGACAATAAAAAGCGTGGATGTTAGAGATGGTAGATATCTTGAAGTTGTCCCACCATTCGATTTGGTAAAATACACAGGATATTTCAATATAGTGTCCAAACTTTATTGTATTGGAGGTAAATTGGGAGTTATAAATATAGATGAATTAAATATATTGTTCAAAAGAGACATAGATAAAATTTGTCGAAGTTTTGTTTTGCCGCCAAAGACTGGATCATTTTAAGCAGTGAGGATGCTGTAATAACTAAACTAAACTAAGGTCTGCCATTAATATTAGATTGATTCTTAATTCCTATTTCTAAGTAGTGGCCGGCATTATTATAAATAAAATCTCATGCAAATACTCCATTCCTTTTAAAAACATAAAAATTTTTAACAAAGTCAAGAATCCTCTTCCAAATATTTTCTAAATTTGTAAGAGAGAGAGAGACCTACATTTAGTATCTTCTTAATTTTCGAAATAGAAAACATTGGATAAATTATGAAATAAAATAATATACATATATGATTCCTTAACATACATATTTGTTAAACACAAGAAGAATAAAATATATATCGCAAGTAACATATTTCGATTAATAATAAAAAGACATTAATAAATTAGAAAAAAACAAAGATGGGTTAAATTATTTTATTCTTTATGTTACATAAGAGTTTTTTCTCAATATGTAAATACAATATTTTATTTTCACAATATTACAACTTATTTTATAGAAAAATAAACTAAAACATTATAGTTTCGATAAACAAAATTAAAGCGTTGAGATGTAGCAAACACATTGGCATATTCGCATGTTCCAATTTCGTGGCATACCATACAACTTGCCACTTATGGAACAGGGGAAAACTAGAGAGGAAAATAAAGGAATGAGAGAGTAGAATCGGTAGTTCTTTTTTTGAAATGAGAGTTATAATCGCGTATATTATATTATGGTCCTAACAAGTTTATTATCAAGAATATCAAACACCTAATAGTTTATAAGATATAAATGTTTGATAATTTTCATAAATTCTGTATTTGTAATGAGAATCTAAACTTTCGTTGTTGAACAATATCGAGTCACTTTTATTCAAAAAATTATTATGAAATTATTGAATAAATTATTAAAAAATCTTATATTTAAAAATTATAGAAAAAATAATTGCATTTTATAATTTTTTTAAATTGTATATTACGTAAATTTAAATATTATATATATATATATATATATATATATATATATATATATATATACATACATTACATATATATGTTATGTATACATAAATTTAATCTATAAATAAAATTTTTAAAATACGGAAGAATTAATTTTTAATTTATATGTTAAATCGGCTAAATTTTGCGACATATTTATGTAAAAAATTTAAGAAGTAATATTTACAATTTTCTATCCCTTCTATCTTCGAACCAATTCTTTCTTCGTAGGTATAATATACTTTATTCGTGTTTGCTGCTTTACGTTTATGAATCTTCTCGAGTAAATAATAAAATTGATCTTTTATTTTCTATTCCTCCTATTCAAAAATCAATTTAATTACTTGAGTGAAATCGAGTGCCGTAAGTATAACGATGTACATAACATTCGAGAATGAAAGAGAGGAAAATTGAAGAGTCATTAAAATCCCCCCTTCAAGCGGCCAATGTCACTTTCACCACCTCATGTACCACTACTGATGAATATAAGATGGCCGAAATTTAAACAAATAAAAGATTCTCTATTACTCTGCATATAATAATTCTTTAAAACAAGGAAAATCATTATTAAATTATCTTATGAAATAACACTAATTGTAAGACGATTCGCCTCCGCAGAATATTAAATTTTTACAGAAAGACACTATTTCCTGGGAGATCCCATTTGAGTCCTGTTTAGCCTGAAAATTAATTCCCATTTGAAAATAAATTTGAGATTTGCCGAGGGTTAATTTCCGCCATTGGTTAATACGGAAACATGCATTCCACGTACGTCGCGTTGCATACCCATCGCTAATCCCCCTCTCTCTCTCTCTCTCTCTCTCTCTCTCTCCCCCTCTCTCCAAGCCATTCACCCTCCACGACTGTCTCTGCCTCTTTCCTCTTGCTTCCTCCGGTCACCAAGTAAGCGACACAGGTGAGGAGCGTGAGACGTGCATCGCGGATGCTGGAGGGACTTCGTAGGTGGCTGCCGCGGCTTCTCGACTCGCTGGCGTGGGGGTAACTGGAGCTTCGACTTAAGTCAACTGTATCGCGTCAAGATGAAGTAGTACACACTGTCTCGTTGCGGAGTGCATGTGTCGGGCACGCGAAAACATCGCGCGGCATAGAGACGTGCAAAGAGAACCGGAAATCGTCGACGACAAGATAACGCAGAGGACTTGTATTGTTCGTTCCCGAAACTCTTGCTTATTAATGCATTAAGGCAGAAGATATGAGACTCTACGCTGTGAGTTAAATTGATTCTTATTTTTCTTGTTTCCACACTTTGTACAACGTTTTATTAATGAACTAAATTTAAATGTAAGGACATTTTCAATAAAAAATACTCAAATTTAGCATTTAATATTTTAACATTACGTACTTGTATTTTTAAAATAAGTTCTGAATTTTAGATAATTACAAAAAATTAATGAACAATAAATTAATATAAATAAATAAATGAATGTAAATAAAGATAATAGTTCAATGTAAAATAAAAATCACGTTTTATGGATCAAACACTGTTATACAAAATTAAATTTAAAGATATAATATATAAAATATAATTTTATATTAATTTTATTATATCAAACATAAAATAATTAAGAGTGAGTGTTGACTGAGCAATTTAGAACTATCAATTAATTATACCTGTATATTACACTACTTTCTGTACATATCGTTTATTTCAGAGTACTTTAACTGTAATTTTTTAAATCAATGAATTATGATGATGTAGCGTACTTTTACTAAAAGAAACAAAGAAAACAATTTTATTTTATA
This sequence comes from Tetramorium bicarinatum, assembly GCA_928718305.1. Taxonomy (NCBI): domain Eukaryota; kingdom Metazoa; phylum Arthropoda; class Insecta; order Hymenoptera; family Formicidae; genus Tetramorium; species Tetramorium bicarinatum. Next base: position 17,211,620 of record OV788327.1, read on the forward strand.
AAATTTATTTTAGAATAAAAATGTAGTTCAATTTTTCTCCTCTCTCTTTCAAAATCGCATTATTTTATTTATTTTATTACACATAAATATACACATATACAAGAAATTAAACTAAGATAAAAATTGTTTTCCAAGATTTAAAGTATGTATATTTACGACCTATTTTTATAGATTTACTATTATCCATATTTTATATTAAAAATAACGGTTTCTTTTTTTATGTACGAAATGTATCATGGTTACTCTCCTTACAGGTTGCTCTTATAACATGGGCGGCATTCATAACTGCATCTTCGGAACATAACAGCGCAAATTTGAATGATGATGATGAAAAGGTAAATTTGGCAAACAGAATTACATTATGATGTAGAAGATTATATAAATCGCAGTAAATTTTCATGATAATTTATTAAAATATAATATAACGGTTTATTATTTGTCTATAATAAATAATATATCTATAATGCAATAAAAAGTTACAATTGCAACGTTTTAACTTTCGTAGTTTTGAGCAAAAAAATGAATAATCTCTAAATTATTCAAGTCTTGAAAAAATACGAGAAAAAATGTAAAGGTACAAATGCTATCTTAATTTATTTATAAATCAAAATTTAAAACATTTTAATATGAAACTTAGAAAGTGATTTTGAGAATGAACAAAAACTGTATAATCGAAAACACTCGTAATTAAATTTAGATCGACAGTTCCAATACGTAGAGAAAGTTCCAAGATGATTGAACCGCGTGTCTCGCGTGAAAAAAGTTTCTTCTTCTAATTTCGACAGCTGTAGCCGTAGGGGGTACCTGGCTATAAGGAGAAGCCCTAGAGTTTAGGCGAATAGAGTACTTGCAAACATCCTTAACCTTGAGGCATAGAAATCTTTAACCTCGATCTACTTGCACAGCGCGTCATTCAAGTGCTACTTTACGTATAGGCGCGACGAGCCGAGATGAATTACAGCTGGGAGCTAACGTAGACTGAGTGAATGTCGTGGTTTCGAGGAATAGAGAGAGAAAGAGAACATTTTCACTTGCAACGTTTGTGCCACACGAAATAGTTCATTGCCTGCAGTTCCCACCTTTTCTAAAATGTCTTTCGCGAAGTGCCAGCTGTTCTATTGAAAAACGCGAACAATTAAATGTTCTTCACATCATTCATATCATCCATATCATTGTGTATAACGATAAAATTTATCGATAAAATAAAATATTACTAATTCACGAATAGTGTATAAAATTCATGCAAAATTAAATATATAAATCGTACAAGTAATATAAATACAAAAGTTATTTAACTAATTTTAATTTAGTATAAAATTGAACGAGTTTACGCCAGTGATCAGTATTTTAAAATTTAATCATTGCAGAGAAAATGGTAGTCAAGAAAGTCGAATACTTTCGCGTACATCTTTATTTGCATACTCTGGAAATTTTCGTGTCAGAATGTATACGCTTTGCCTGCCAAGAAATTTCTAGCAAAGTATAAAATTACTTATCCAAGAAGGTTTTTGCAGATATAATATCATTATTTATTTTAAAGAAGAGATTTAGAATGAAAATGTTAATATAGTATCCAGAACCACGAAGTGATAAGCTAAAAACAAATGATAATTACATAATTTCAAAATTAATATAAAAAAATAGAATAATATAAAAAATAAGAGTTTCCAACTTTATAAAAGCACCATAAAATTGAAATTTATTTTTAAATGCATAATTCATAATACTATGGAAAGGAAATTCTTTCTTCTTTCTGTTTCCATCCATTTTTTTTAAATTAAAAACAATAACACTGCGTGTATACAACATAACGTGTATATAGACATGAAAAAAAGATTAGTATATAAATTTATTATTCTGAGCGTTTTTGAAATAAATATTAATTTTTTAATTCAAGAGTTTTAGTTTATTGATTGAAAGTGAACGTTTGCTTGTAATAAAGTTGAAAATACCAGATTTCTTTATACTCTCACGCGAAAATAAAACACACTTTGAACCGTTTAAGGATAAACGGTGAAAATTCGCGTCGTGCAAGCGTGACTCGCGTCAGCGGGTGGGTTAATCGCAGTTGTTTAGTTCGAATGCATTCCGGGTGAAATTGATGCAATTGCTATTATACAAACGCCATGGGTGAATTAAGAGGCGCGCCAGCGGAACGCCTTGTCAGGGACAAGGTAAAACGCGACAGCGGGCGGAGAATGCGCCGACGGGCATGAAGAGTCGTGCATTTTCTTCGCGTTAAAAGGAAACTCGCCAGTGAAAGTGGCCACACGCGGACATAAATTCGTTCGCCGGGTAATTGCCGTTGGTTTGACGAACAGCACCATCGCGCGCACCATCGTGTGTTACACAATGTCACGCAATGTAGGGAAACGAATCGATCGACGTTTGTCAAGTGTACGATTGATAGCTGCGACTGAAATTTTCCGGTCGGAAAGCTGAGAAAATTATATATCTTGAGCGACTGTTTCAAGTTCTTGAAAAAAATTCGGTTTGATTAATGTCGCATCGTGAGAATCTCTTCAATTTATTCTTCCAATTCATTCAGTAGCGTTTGCGGTTTTCGGGTAATAAAAAGAAATAAAACGAAAGATTGAAATGGGGAGGAAGGGGATATGCCGTTGCGTTAAGCTGAAACATATTCTCTAAATATTATTTCAATTTAATCAATAAAATATGCAGACGAATATTTCCTTATGACAGGGAAACAATATACGCGGAGAAAGTTGTTTTCAATGTGTTTATACGTAAATCATATACTACACTGGAAAGATCGTTTGTTCTTGATACATTAGATTATAAATGCCTCGACGAATTGCCTCGAAGTTATGATTATTTTTTATTGACGCATTTGCCCCACAAAGCCTGTACTGCTCGTTATTATTATTATTATTTTAATGCACCACTTCACTCTATATCCGTGTCGGCGGATAAGCCAAACCATACGTCAATTACGTCTTGATTTATTCGTAATATTACGCATCTATGCAGCACCATAGGTCCGTAACACACGCAAAAAGGTTTCCGACGCTTCTAGTTCACTAAGAATACTGTTCAAACTGGGTCATTGGCAAAATAAAATATGAGAGAAATTTGAATGTCGTAGTAAAAGATAGACAAGTCTCGAAATATATAATTTTCTTTAAATATATAATAATAATACAATATTTCTGTTAGAAAAGATATAAAATTACATTATCAATTGTAAAAGATAATTTATTTACTGAAAGAGTCAAAGAATTTTGCCAAATTCAGCTTTAAGAATTTAATAATTAAATAACCAATTAAATTTTTACAACTTTAACCAAGCAAATTTTATTCATATTTGACTGGTGATTATAAACTAGTAGTTACTCGAATTAATTCGTTGAAATTTGAAACGTTGAGAAAAAAATGTAAAAATTACAATTGGAAAGTTTAATACAACAGGATAAAGTAAATTCCTAATGGATTATTAGATAAAGAATTTCTATAAAGAAATATAGCTTCAAATTAGACCTCAGTCTAATCGAATTTATTTCTTTGTTGCGCTGTGAACTGTTCAATTAGAAATACAGAGATACGTTTTGTGAAAGAAAATAAAATATGTTGTTTCGGCAAATAAGGAGAAAGTAAAGGGTCCACCGTGGTGTGGATTGAGGACGTATCAGCTTCGCTTCGTTCTCGCTGGACCATCGGGATTTATTCGACTCTCACTGGTTTTTCTTTTGCGCGCGGTGCAGGAATGCGACGCATCTTTCTCGTTTCTCCTTTCTTCTCGCTCGAACGCCACGGGAGAAAGGGAGATCGGCGTTGGTACCGTAACTGCACCTTTCTCTCGCGCCAGGCGACCGACACAGCGGCGTTATTTTCAGCCACCGCGCCGATCTCCCGCGCGACGCGGAAAGATCGTCGTGCGGGATTACGATGGGAAACTACGGGGTGCCGCGGATTCTTTTTAATGGGTGTGTCCGTCCCATATACCCAGAGCTTCTCTCGAGACTCTTTTCGAGAACTGGTTAATTATCTCGAGCAACGATAGATATCTGCCTAGCGAAACTTACTGACAGCTCATTTTATTTTTCTTAACAACAAATTTATCGATTTTCACGTTTGTTGGGTCTTTTTTCGTGACAATAACTAGCGATCGCATTTTCGAGAAAGTTGGTCGCTCCGATCGTGATAAATGACCAAAACATTTTTATACTATAAATTTTTTTGAGAGTACTGTTCTTTTTATCACGCTTCTGCATTACACAGTATATGTATACATGTAATGTGTGTATAATATATCAGTCATAATACGCTAATTTTTTGTTTTACAAAAACGTATATCGATTGCCTCGGAATAGTCGAAGCACGTTTGTCGTCGATTTTTATCGTGAGTGCACTATACTTGGCGCTTTTTACGCCTTCTTCTTGCAAAATCTTCTGGGTCACCGCGATTTGCTTCGTTTGGAGATCCGTGGCGCTTGGATACGATCGAGTATCTCGTTTCCTCCTCCGGTCAACAACATCGATATCAGATCAGATACCGTAGAAAAAGTTAAAAAAAGAAAGAAATCAACGAATTTACGACTTTAATCTAATAGAATGTTACTTAACGAGCGTTCGAAATAATTTAAAAGAAATGTTGAACACGCGAATTAAAGCTATTTGAGAAAATGAAGGGAAGAGCCTTTTAATATTGTACGATATGTTACATGGTCGATAAACGAAATTCTCATAAGTGTGATTTATGTATATATTCCAATAAAGATAAATAGAAAACGATAACCACGGTTGCACTAACGTCAGATGAGCTTGATGATTTCATTTTCCTCTAAATCATAGCTTTCTATTGATAAGTTAAAGAAATGAAAATAAAAGTATGTACTACAAAATGCAAAAAAATGATGTTTTACTAGTGATGTTTTATTTCTCAACTTTTTGTTTAATTTTAGTCTTTTTTTACACAACATGCTGTTAATTTCTATAATATGTGCAAATACAAGTATGACATTCTTAGCAAATATATATATATATATATTTAAAATTTACTTTTCGATAAGTTATTAATATAAGCTTACAAATTTAGTCAATTTATATAAGTCAATAAATAATACTATGTAATATAATAATGCAAATAATTTTATGTTAAATTGTGATTATTAAAATATTTTTCTTAATTAATAAAACTAATTTACATTATATAATATATTTATATATAATATCTTTATTAAATTATCGCATCTATGATTTCGAAATATAACTTTCCAATTTTCCGATGTAATTTTCATTATAAAATTATTCCGAGTGATCGCGAATTTTCGAAACAATTATTTTAACTGATTTATTTTGTAGGCTGTCGACTATACGGATTTGCCGACGAAGCAGATAGTACAACCGTACGTAACGGACATAGAAGCGAGGAGTTCTGAACAGACAAGCACCGAAGATTATTCTGACGATTTCGCGAATGCCGGATTAAGTAGATCAGCAGTTCACACCGGCGAGGAGAGAGGATCGAATGGTATTTCCACAACCGATTCCTCCTCGCCAGGATCGATTTATGCGACGCCGCTCTCCGAGACAAGTATCCGTTTAGAGTCAACCGACAAGTATCCATTTAGAGAGTATCCAAGTCACGAGACAGGATACACCGAGGATGTGTTCCTTGTCGAAGATGCTGGCAATTTTGGACAAAAGGTCCAGAATCATCCGCGTGACGGAACGATCGTCAGGACTATCGTTCGGATTAGCGAGGGCCGAAAGGATAACGATACGAGTTTTCAGAAGCCTTACAGCAGTACCGTGTCGCCTCTCAAAAATAAAAACAACCATAAAAGGCCTTACGCATCGGCTACTCGGGAACCATTTGTGTTCGCATTGAAGGAGAAAAATAATTCGGCAGATGATTTGTCTTCCGACGACAATGAAATGATCAATTTTGAAACATCCGCGAGGAATTCCGCTAAAATTTTCAATGTATTGAAAAGGGAAAACTCGTCGGCAGACGACGTTGCTTCGATCCTCGAAAACGACGTCGTGCCCGAAATTCTTCCAACACCGCAAGCGAGATTATCTCGAGTGCACAACGATACTGCGAACGAAAAAACCACGGAGAAATCTATGGAATCCGCTAAAAAATCGGAGACCGTTGTAAAAACGTCGACGATCGTGGAGATCGTTCCTTCGTTTCAAGCGAGATTTTCAAGTCCCATCGTAGTGGCCGATTTGCCTGATAGAGAAGCACAGGAGATGGTTGATTATATGGACGATGCATCTGAAATATACAAATCAGTTGAGAACACCGAGATTACTTCGGAGATTAACGCTGAAAGTTCCGCCAGCATAACATCTGCGGCCATGCTGAACCCTCTGCAAGTCGGGATCACGCTGATGAATGCCGACCAAGCTAGCTTGACAAATGACAGGGAGCAATCTACCGCGATGGACATTGAGGATTATCCCCAGGATGACCTGCAACGTCTAGCAAGTGTGGATAAGGAATTTGTCAAGAACAATGGAAACCAATCACGTATCGATTACCAGGATGAGAATTTTGAAAGCGATGTCGAGAAACGTGTTGAAGTTGACATACAAAAAGTTCCTGACGGCTCTGTCGAGATTCAAAAGTCCATTGAACTCTTCCATACCGCGCCGGTACACGAGATTCATTATCCCCCGGAATACATTCAACAAACTGCAAATGTCGGTGTCATCGAAACGAATAATATTGGGAGTTTGCAGAGATTGAAGCAGCCATATGATCAGAACGAGCAGTCAGAATTGCGACCGACTTACGATATTTATCAAGGTAACTATCGATCGCTCCGGCATTATTTATCTCATTTTAATTTAATTCTAATTTTTAAAAATCAATTATCAATTATTAGAAAATTCTTGGTATTTGAATTTTAATCATAGAGAGTTGTTTAAAATCATGAAAAATATAATAGAAATATTAATTATTAATCAAAACAATACACCTATACTTAATTTTTATTATTTTTATATCGCTATCTGAACTATCTCGTATGAAAAATCTCGTATGAATGCTGAAGTTAAAAATTGCCCTAATAATTTCGAGACGATATTAACTTTCACCAAATGTCTTTTTATCGCGGAAAAAAGTCTGCATGACGCAAACTTACATTAACGTGCAACGACGGATTAATGCTTACCATATGCGCGTAATAATACTCGCATTATCAAAGCACGCATCAGCGCCACTACAAATTGCCAGTTTTCACCCGTACGTGGTGGAATGCGGGAGGCAATGCGTTAATCTCGACTTCCGTTCCAGGCAATAACCAGGACGAAAAGAACGTCGTTAAGGTGCATGCGTCCACGTTCTCGCAGAAGAACCTTAACCGGCACGAACACAATGCCCTCGAGGACGACATTGGCAGACCAACGGCTTCGGGTGTGACCGTCAAATATTCATCGAGTACTCACGAGCAAACACCCTTCGAGCAGCCATTCAAATACAACGGCATTCTGTCGGTCCCGAATCAGTTTGATGACACGTTATACGATCAATCTAATGTACAACATAATTTTAACGGCAACAATAACGGCATACCACCACGCGCAAAACCTCTCGGAACTTCCACGAGACAAGAAACAGCGAGCGAGCCCGCAAAACCATATGTACCAAGTACGTATCAGTATTCCGTACATCAGCCGCAAGCAAATCAACCGCATCATGATCATCAGCATTCATTCCGATCGCCGGAGATAAGGCAATCGGAAGCTTCTTCGCAGCTTCTTCTTAGAATAATTCCTGAGGGATCGTCCGCGAACAGAGGATTCCTCGTGCCCATCCCGCGACCTTATCCGTTCGAGATGGAGAAGAAGAGTCCGATGGAGCGCGTGGTCGAGAAGAAGGTGCCGGTACCGGTGCCGCAGCCGTATCCCGTGCACGTGCAGGTGCCGGTGGAAAAGCCGATCCACCTGCCACACATCTATCCGCTCCACATCGAACGGGTGGTCGAGAAAAGGGTGCCATATACGGTCCAGCGGTTAGTAGTGCAGCAGCCTCCTTCGTACCCGCTGCACGTGAGGCTACCAACGGCTTACTCGGCGGCTTACACGGCGGCACCGATCGAGCAGCCGGCGCACGCAACGGTGCCGCTAGAAAAAGTCACGGAGAAACCGGCGATTTCCGCGCGACCCTCTCGACCGTACCGTGCGAACACGGACAGGCCGATCGAGAGCGGCGCGGCCGGCGCGATCGACACCAGATTTACAAAATATTATCAGAAGCCGCAGGAGACGATCTTTTCCGGCGAAAATACGAATCTCCACGGTCTTGCCGGCGGCTTGACGTTCGTGCCGCAGCTGCCGCAGAGCGAGACGAACGCGTCGCAGTTTTACAGTATTCCTTATGACAGACCGTCGGCGTACGATTATAATATCGACGTCGGCAAGAATTACGTTCCCACAGCACACTTTTCCAACATCAAGCTGGTGATACTGCCGAAGAAGTTTGGCAGTCACGTGATACTGAGGCCGCACACGCCCACGTCGTCCTACATGATACCGTCCTTCGGTCGGCAGATTCTGTATAATTTAGTGGAGAAGGATAAGGCGCACAAGGATGAATATGTGGGTCCTGCGCCACCGCGCAAAACCTCGCAGGGCAAGGTATTTCCGCAAATAAAGTCGCCGCAGTTCTCCAGTGCCGCTCAATCGTTAGCCGTTCTGAGAAAGTCTAGACAGCCGGAAACACAGCATCGCGGAAGTTTCAGGCAATCGAAAATGGAGTACGGCTTCAAGCCGCCTATGGTGCCGTCCATTCAGTACGACGAAAATACTGCCAGTAAAGTAGAGAATTAACGTAACAACCTATGATAGTAATAGTAACATTAAATAAACGTCTAAAGTGCGTCATAAAAAAAATGTCTCGAAGACTTTCTATTCTTTTAAACTTTTCTCGAGCACATTTTAGACGTTTCTTGCACTCTGCGTTATTACAAAACGATTCATGGATTTGCGGTTGATCTATTGAAAGATAGATATTAATGTAGAAAAAAAGCCAACTTACAATATTTCCTATATATTAATGAAAATTTATTTGCACAAATTTTAGTTGTTTAATATTTTATACATAATATATATATATATTTATTATTGAAAATTATCTTTTTCAGTGACTTGCTGTATTTTCTAATTTATTCCAATTTTAATTGTGATTTTAAACTGTTTTGCAATTTATATTAGCGTTATCTTTATTTTATTTTATGGTAAAACATTGTATTTTATATCATATTACCATATAAGTATCTAAAGTTATTTTATTGTTGCAAACAAAAGAAAAGCTATATTAGTTTGCAAATATTATAATATATAAGAACATTTTTTATTGCAATATTGTTAACCATAAATAGAAAACACGATTTATTATTACTATTATTAATATTGTAATGCAATACGATAATTATACAATGGAATGGATGCATGTGTAAGTTTTGTACAATACATTTTATATTTTCATATTTTATTTTTATATGTTATTTCTTGCTATACTGTTTATTTCATTCATTACATTTTTATTTAATTTTTATTGCCCTTTATTAATTTTTTAGTTTTACAAACTTCTACATATCATATTGAGTTTTTATTAAAAATCTAGTTAAGAAAACTAATATCTAATATATAAAAAAATGTATGCAAGCCTTTTTCTACTCCTTCGATATATGTAAGATAAATATAAATAAAAGACACATATTACAAGTTACAAGTATTTTCAGGGAGTATGTTTAGAGAGTAAGAAAAATCGATGTCAATGTTTCTAAATATTAAAATGGTAAAAGATATAGAAAAATGTTTTAAAAAAAAATTTTATAATTTTAAACTGTACTCTATAAAGGTAGCAAAGTTTTTTTAAATACTTTTCATTATTAATTTTTTGACAAGATTAAAGCTCACTTGTAGATATTTAAATTTAATATGTATAAAAAATCTTTTATAGATTTATGCATATTTTTCAGCAATTAGATAAGAAAAGCATTTATTATCTCTCCGACACTAACGATAAGTTTTCGTTTTTAACAGGTACGCGCTGTCTATTGAGCTCTATAAAAATGTCTTTTTTTATATTTTATAAATATTAGAAATGCTATACTTTTACATACTCATGACAACTTGCAGTATCAATCGTTTTCACTGACTCATCTTATTCTTATGCTGCCATTTTACACAAATCTCATATTATCATTAATGGATATTATGCCCGCAGTAGATAGCATGTAATGATGAGCGTATTATTATTATGAGAACTGAATTATCGACATAGATAATTAGGTAAAAAGAGAAATAAAATTTATCTTAAATATTTTCACAAACTGATAATAACAAGATAGAACTAACATCGATACAATATCAAGAAAATGTTGAAAATATATCTGTATCTCTTGTTTAAATTTTGTAAGTAGAATGAACGTAATACTTGCAATGCGAGTAACAGCGGAGTCTATTGCTTCCTCCTCACATTGCCCAATTTCATTATGTTTCACATTCACCCAGCTAAACTGCATTTTTCATTTGCAATAAAATTTGGTAACACACTTTATATCTCCGAGAGCATCGTTGCGTATCGCTCAGCCAGCCATGTCGCGATTTTCCGTAATGCTAGCACTCGTAAATTACAGCTTGCTGTTTGACTCGTTAAAAAGTCTGACAAACAGTATTTAACGTAGTGTAACGATTTAATAATCTACACGTTAAACGTTAAAAAGTGTAAAACGTTTCGCGCTTACATAGAGATACGATCAAATATATCTATATATCATATAAACAAGCTCGCGAATGGAACATCGAAATTAACATAAATGGCTTTTCCGCTTCTACACATCGAATATATGGAAACCGCACGTTTGATACATCTCATTTCGCGATATCATTTTCCATGGAAATATCCTCTATAAAATGTAAATATCGTACTGTCATTATCCAGCTACCAAATAATCTACGTTGCTGATGGTATATTGAGTCATCACAACGTAATCGGAATGCTCGGAATATTAGTTCTCTAAATGATGTATCGAATAAAATTGAAGGAAGCATCTTGCAAAGAAATCTTGAAAATGTTAAACTTGTCATTAATTAAACAGTAAGACCGACGCTCTTCTTCTCTCATTCTCTCTTTCTCTCTCTCTCTCTCTATCATTTCTCGCATTACTGAAGAATCATTATTCCAGCCGTATATGTATGTGAGTTTATAACTAAACAATCATTGCAATCAATCACATAAAAATTTGTGCGAGAAATAAAATTTAATATTTGGGGGTTTCAACGATTTCGGGGAAATCATCGGACAATTATCGGAGCACTCCCTCGATTCTAATGACGGGCGAAGCTATTTATCCGTCCGTTTTTGCAAGTCATTCGGCATAAACCGACAATCGTCATTCGAGCTCGTTGTTATGCGCACGGTGGTGGGATCTCAGCGATTCAGCCGATGGTGAGGACGCTGATGATGAGGGAGAGATTGCGTGACCGCCGGCGCTGCATTGCGAAACAGAATTATCCGCCGTTAGGTAATCATAGGTAAGAAGAGCAAATAGCGTCAAATTTAAATCAGATTGTATCACCGTGCGGCATTCCTCACCGGTGGCTCTCCGGCTTTACCGTAGAAAGCAAGCAAAGCGTGAAACGCATCACTTAGGAAAGTCTCACTTGAGTTTAAGTGCCGGCACAAGTACCCCCCGTCAGCTCCCGAGCAGTCTTTGCAAATAACTAACATGTTGCACGCACGGTATAATCTTATGTAGTAATAATAATGCTCATAATAAAAGTAATAAATACGAATTTAAAATGTAATATATTATGTATTTAAACAATAGTAAGTAAAAGTAGGACCGATATGTGAACACACAAATCCTGTATTTAAATAGAGAGATTAGACGAAATAGGCACGATTCCGCATAATGCAACGTCAACTTGTTGACAAAATTGTGAGATAATTCGCCAACGGAACTTTTATTTCGTCGAGACGAGCGGTGTGCGGTGTGTGTCATTAAAAAGAAATAAACTTCTGTGAGACCGTATCGCATATAAAGAATGACGATCTGTCTGGGTGGCCCCGTCGCAATATTTCTGTCATCCTTCGTTACCCGTAACGGTGGTCTCTCTATACTAATATACAATGTAATTTAGGTATTACAATGAAAAATGGACATAATTCCAAATAAATTCAGACAAGCAGAAAAGATACTAAATCAATATCCGCCCATTAAATATTTTTTTATGCAACAAACTTAAGTTTTGTTTTATTATTATCCGATTAATTTTGAATGAATTTCAACAGAGAATCTTCATTTTATCTAATTTTAAATCTAATCTTTTTATCTAATTTTAAATCTAATTTTAAATCTAATCTTAGGGCATTGCAAATAATCGAACGTTAAAAGAATAATATGCACTTAAAAAATTTTGATCGAAGAATTGAGTTCTTGATAAATATCGACATGTATATCACCAAATATACTCGTTACAGTTAAACAAAAGCATTTTTTCAAACGAAAGAAAAACAGTAGTCATTTTTTAATAGGTTTTTAGTTGCATATAACTCTAATTTTTTAAATGCTCTATGAGCCGTAATCTCAAAAAATTTGTGATTAATGTTATATAAAAGGGTTACTTTAATTTATACCAAATTGGTACCTGTCAATTTTATTCTATTCTGAATTAAATATATCATTAAAACTTTTAATTTCTCAAAAAGTTTCTTCATAAAAAATAAGATTATAAATGTAATATTTGATTACTAAAAATCTTATTAATCTTAATTTTCTCATTGAATTGTTTTAAAAATTGAAAGTTCTCCCAATCTATTTAATTCTGAATAAAATAAATCTTTTTAGAGTACGTCATATGTAGTAATATATAACAATACAAAATAAATCACATTAAAGTAGCCTTTCTTTACACCTTCAACCTCGAATTTCTCAAGATTGCGACATGTAGAGTACTTCTAAACTCATAATCCTATTAAACACAGAAAAGATCACAGGAAAGGAACGGTTATTCCTTTCTTTTGGTTTCCTTCTTGTTAAAATCTCTGCTACCGTGCATTCTATATATACATCCTTCTTATATATTTCTGTTAATGTTACATGAGAAGATGATATATATATATATATATATATATATATATATATATATATATATCCATAATTGGATCCGCCGTAAGCGAAAGGATTAATCCGGCGTTTGGGTCTTACGCGGTCTAGCTGCTTGACGTAACGAGCTACATACGTTGCGGCATTAGCATATCGTTACGGTTGTCGGTGCACGCCAGTGCAGGCATATTAATATTACGGTGGATGATGACACCCCGTTGCTTGCGTACATGCGGAGATGTTTCAAGGACACGCGTGCGTATTCACAAAAGAAGAAGAAAACTGAAAGGTGAGAGAGAGCGTCGTTAGTGATGCTCCAGATGAGCGTATGCCCTTCCTCGTGCGCGTACGCGGCAGCGCGACGACGCATACAAAGAGGATCGAAAGGCAGGATTTACGGAGCGAACGGGCACGCTGGCGGATTCCGCATAATTAAGGCCCGATTGCGCAATTCTCTAAACGGGAGCGATGTTACTCGCGTTACTGCTGTGCGTGCCTCTCCGTCGTAATCCTGATTCAGGGGCGTTTACATCCGCGCGCTGCTTAAAATCGACGCGCGTGTAGACGATTGTTCGCAGATTGAAATCTCCGCTTTAATTCAATTATACAAATCGGTTTAAACTTGGCAATTCAATTCTAATACATGCAGTAGCTTTAGTTATTAAATTAACTATTTCCATATAATGAAATAAACAGTACGCCGTCACGCGTGACTGGAAACTCATTGATTTTTATTGTAATTCTCTCTCTCAATCTCTCTCTCTCTCTATTCTCTATTAAGTTTCTCTCTTTCTCTCTGATACTCAAAAAGAATCAAAGACTACTTATGAATTATGAATTGTAGAAAATAGCAAATTTTTCAAATATGGATTTGTGAAATATCTGAATAATCCATGAAGATACACACATATCTTTTCTTGATTCATTTGATTTCATCAGTTCTCAATTAAAAACGGTTTAATAAGAATATCGACTCTCTAGTTTTTATAATAATTAATGCAACTATGTATACAGCTGAACGTCCTCCTACGCGCGTTCTTTGCAACTGCCCCCCTTCAACGTCGCGTCCCTTTCAGGGGTCCTGCACGTCTCTCAGCAGCTAACGAGCACGTTCCCGTGGACCCACTCGTGGACTCGCGCGTTCGCGTCCGTTGGTCCTGCCACTTAATTAAGACTCAATTGCCTAATTAGTCCGCTCGAAGAAGGCGAGCAGCGGCGCGCCGCATCGCGCCGCGGGCTGTCCCACGCGATGAAGTAATCAGCTTTCTCCACGATGTAGACGCGCTTCTACTCGAATCCGCTCCGCTCTGCTCGTCTAGGACTCGCTCGCTCGCTCCCGGAGCCCGAAATCGCGACGCGAGGCGGCCGCGAGAGAGAACAATGGGAAATAAAGCGCGGGCTTTCCTCACGCGCGGCCTCCCTATGTGAACTGGAGTACACGCGGCCGCCGTCTCTTATACTGCCTACACTGTCGCTCGAGCGAATCCCCTTGGCTCTTACTCCCCCGACGGTGGCGGCCGGCGACAGGAAACGGATCTTCTCCGTGGAAGCGGAGAGACGAGAAAGGGAGAAAGAGAGAGAGAGAGAGAGAGAGAGCTCCCTATATAAGTACCAGTATGCGCGCCGAAACGTCACCATATTTCAGCATTCAGTCCAGTGCTCTTCTTCCATTCCACACACGGTATCCGAAGCGTCGTCTCTCGCATCACCACCCACCCCCGTGATCTTCGTTCCCCGAGCATGGATTTGATAGTGCGACAGGTAATGATTTCGCGCGAGAAAGGTGCAGACTCGTGATAAATCGATCGGCTATCAGTTGAGCTCTTATCTTTCTGTCGGGGAAGCTTTTGGATCCGCCGTGCGGTCGCGGGTGTGCTTCCGGGGGTTCCCCGCGCCCCAAGTGTGATCGCCACATGAGAGATGACGATCCGCCGTGAGTCTCTGGCAAGGATTAATATCAATATAATTTCGCTGAGTTCAATTTCGCCGTAAGTACGCGTAAAAAAAGAAATTTATGTCAAACATCGGTTTTTACTTATTCACGAGTAATAAAATAAAAGTTGTTACATGTAATTAAATAATGAAATTGATCAGCGAAATTATATCGGTATTAATTCTTGGTACTGGATAAACGCATGTATAGTTAATTCGGTTGGCATTGGGCATTTATATCGCTTCTTTAAGCTTCTAATAAAGCTTCTAACACTAAAACTATGTACTTAATAATATAAGTTTCTAATTTATAGCATCTAATTTATAGAAGTTATATAAAATTAATCGTTAATTAAAATAAAAATTTTAATTTAAAAATTATAAGAGAAAGGACAAGATTTGCATTGTGTAAAAAAATTCAGGACAAGGTGAATGTCTTATTATCTATCTTAATTTGCATGAGAAATTAAGTGTTATAAAGTTCAAGAAAGAATATAAATGTAACACAAAACTGAATTCTTTTTAAAACTTATGTAATTAATTTCTCACTTATTGTCTGTATCAAATCTGTTATCATTATATTATCATTAAATTATATGTAATATCAGAATATACTTTTCGTCCTTGGTTATTATTTAATGTTAAAAGTATTCTAAATTTATAATTTCAGGTCTAAAGTTAGAGCATGGAATTTATTGAAGTAATACTATAAAGGATTGAAAATTTTTTACAATTAATCAATTAATATCAACTGTTAAATACATATTTTTCTAAAGATATGCATCTGACACTTTTTAGCGTTTAGTTGAATTTATCGAAAACGTACATTTCATTTTATTATATTTCTTTTTCTTGTTTCTATTTTATTGCTTTTTCTTTGTTTCGAATTTAAAATTAAAAGTGGTATCAATATTCAAATATTAATATTTTGCGTATTTGTATATATAAGAAATAAGAGAGAGAGAGAGAGAGAGAGAGAGAGAGATGTATGAATTTTTAAAACATGAAATTATGAATAATGATAGATAACACTTTAATTTGCATTTGCACTTGTACATATATGCTGTATATACATATGTAATATTGAGATGCAGTATAATTAATACGTAATTATACTAACGCATGCAATCATTATACACTTGTATACTTGCTAAAGCAGAAATGTTTAATTAATTAATGTAGGGTGTAGGGTGTAGGGTGAAAATGGTTCAAATGATTTTCATTAATTCAATAAAATTCTTTTTTTTTTAAGGTACTAGTTCGCAAAATGTATAACTGTGTGTGTTTTAAAGATTTTTACATCTCACGGATGTATCAAATTCCATAAATATGTATTAAATTTCATTGATTATATTTAATATTATATAATATATGTATGTACATATAGAAACAGAATACGAATATATATATTGTTTTTTCTTTTTTAATTTTTGTGATAATAATTAAGTCCGTGCTTATTAACAATTTTTAAAAATATTTTTAAATATGTATAAAAATATAAAATGTTTGTAATTATTAAGCAATTTATTATTATTTATTTATTATTTATTTATTATTATTTTAAAATAATTTTAAATATATATGTATATATAAAATATATATTATAAAAAATATATTTATAAAGTACAATTGACAAATTGAATAATTACAAATCCATTATAAGTGTCGGCTTAATCAACCGTTGCAACATTTGACGAAACTAATTTGTGCCCACGCGAGATTTTATCTTCATTTATACTCAGACATTAGTATGCTAAAGCAGCTACTTAATTATCTAAAAAATCGTGCGTATGAAAGACGTTTTCCCGCGGAAAAGTCACGGATTACGTGCTTAAGAGCTCTCTGATTCCTTTACCGTTATGTTTAGTCTTGCGTCAGTTTTTAAAGTGCCGGTGATGTAATATCGTGCACCTTCTCACGATACGGCAGAAACGAGAGAAGAAAAGATAGAGGCACATGAGTCTAATTTCCCGCCTACGCAACGTGCGCGTTGTTGATCATCTGACGTTCTCATCTGACGCATGGAAAGCATCCCTGGGAAATCATCGGAAATATTTTAGGATCTAATTAGCGTTTCGCTGACAGTCTTTAAATCTTTAAATCTTTTTGTTTGAATCCATGTTACTTCGTTATATATGTATTTAACATAACATGTGAGAACATTATATGTATTAATATCTACGTGTAGATGCCTGCAAGTATTGCGAAGATAAAGTTCTTTAGTTTATGATTACTTTAATTCAGATCATTTATATTATTTCATATTCAAAAACAATGCTATAAACATCATAAGAACATATTGAGATCGTTAGATATATTGATGAATGTAACAAATATGATCTCAATTCTTACTTTGATCCGATTCGCCTCAGTCTGCCCTATATAGAAATCTGAGAAATTTGAGTTTTTGAAAAAATTTTGTGTTTTGGAGACTTATTAATTTTATAGCACGCAAAGAAATTTACTGCAGAGGTGTAACAGTTCTTACTACATTTACGTCGATATATAGGATTTTGAAAAGAAATAATCGACGGATAATTATTTGTTTCTTATTTTCGGATTAAATACTTATTACTCTAAGCAGAATTGGATATTTACAAGACACATTTTTATATTCGTATCATTTATGTTTACGCGTTTTTATTAATTTAATAAATATTTTTTTATAGGTACTGTTCGCCCTATTGGCGAGCATTAGCATTGTGCTCTGCGAACCACCCCTCAGCAACCAGTACGGTGTTCCCGGAAATTACGCAGGTGGAGGTCATCATGAAATACAAGGTGGTGGGAACGGATTTGGAGGCCATTATGGTGGGCACGATAATCAAGATTATACAGATAATGAGGTATTTGTAATACATATCTATATCTAAACAATTTTCAAAGAATTACACAATTGAAAACAATGTATCCCATGTCCCTTCAATGTGTCTTCATCATAACTTTGCTGTTTTTCAGACACTTGCTAGTTTCTTTTTTCAAAATAGAAATCGATATTTTCTTGATAATAACTAACCCTTATTAATAAATTTTTAAACCATCCGATATAAAATCATTAAACGATTCTTTTAAAATAATTCCAAATGAAATAAATAATGTTACAAAGTTCAATTATTTGGCAATGCAAACGCTGCTACAGATGTAATAGTAAAATGAAAAAAAGTACTTAAAAATTTTTACAAGGATGAAATATTGTAATTGCCCGATTAAAAATTTATGCAATACGATCTGACATAACGTGGGATCGAATCTCGACCTATCATCTTTGATCTTCATTCGATGATTACTTCAATAGCTGGTGCAACACGTTTTGCGAAATCAGGCTTCAAATTGCATGATCATAATTAAGTCTGCTTATTAAATAATTAAGCGATGTATTTTTTTATTGACAGACCATTTATAAAATAATGCAAAATAATTGGTCTCAATTATCATGACAATGAAATATTTTTAATACTTCTTGTAATCATCGATGACTTTCGAGGTTGTTTCGAATTGATTTTTAAATTTAAGATGACTCATGATAAATTGATATTCCGCCGATGGTTTTGAGGATTGCACAATCCGAAACATTAAGAAAAAGGACGCATATTACACCATCAAGACAGACGTTCTTTTGTTCAGAGAATTCAGTGTTGCTTTCTAAATCTAGATCCCTGTTCCTAATATATGTATCGCCGATTATTCTGACGGCTCTTGCGAAAACGCGAGGCACTCCCGCGGTCAAAGTTGAGAACACCTCAGATCTAGATTTGGTCATGTCTTGGAAATAACATTGAACTCTTTGGATAAAGAAAGGTCTGACCTCATTACGTAAACCTTGTCCGAAGGAGTGCGCTCTGCGCTTGAACTAACTCTATTTTCTGAATGATCTCACGATTTTTTATAGGCGGTGAGTAGGATGATAAATCCTAAAATACTTAATGTTATATCATGATCGAGATGTTTCTTTTATCTTTTATAATCTCTCACGATTTGCAACTGATATCAATACATAGTATCTATTTATCTGAAATTAATATTGAAGCTACATCGTTTTTCACACGAGACGTTTATTACGAGACTTTTAATAGTAATTATTACGGCGCGAGAAAGAGGATTATTAGTTGAAATATTTATAAATTAAATAAATCAATTTAAAATTAATAATGATATAAAAACGATAATCGTGTGACATGTGTAATATTTAATATTATTTATCATTAACAATAGTTTAGATATAGTTGGATATAGTTAAGAACTCTTATTTTTAAACTTCTTACTAATTAAAAATTAAAACTTTTATTTTTATACATTTCTATAATTATATTTTTCGTTTATTTAATTTATTTATGTGCACATGTATATAAATTCAAGTTATTTAATTATTGGAAAAAACCCATCAATTATATTTTTAAAAATCGTGATAATATTACAATGGAACGCAATTAAAAAATTAAATTTCTCGCCATTTCTCACGTCTCTCTTAATTAAAAACAAAATCACCGCATCTCTGTATCGTAAAAGCATTGCTTTGCACAATATATCTCGCAATGAAATGGATTAAAAATCTATGATCGAAAGGTACTTATACGTGTTCTGCTCGCAGCTCACTACCCATACTCGCACATTGTTTGTACACGATTACGTTAATCGAGGATCGACGCATCGCGTTCAAGTGTCTCGAGATGCTACAAATTCGAGTCCGAGAGCCGAGAGTGTGGCGCAAACGGGGATGATGTAACAATATTAATAGGGTGAACCGCGACCGCGGGCATAATTCACGGTAAATCGTTATTGCTGGTTAGCTAATCGTCCCAGGGATCTGAGCGCGCTCGCGAGATGCGCGTTCTCGCATCTCGTGCGGATCTGCCCGTCGGCGAGCGAGCCGTTGCTGGTGATAGTAGCTAGGTGATGGTTGTGTGTGCCATGAGCCAGATTAAATCGCAGCGGCTTCTCTTCACCATCGTCGTCCGCTCTACTTTGCCGGGACGAAGGAAGGAAAGCTTGTCGTCCTGACTAGGGTGGTTGCATCATTGCCGCATTAATAATGTGCATCCATTCGTGTTAATTTTTTTTCACTTATCACCTTTCCTCATTTATCTCTATACTTTTACATCTTGCATTCTTTACTCTCTCTCTCTTTCTCTCTCTCTCTCTCTCTCTCTCTCTCTCTCTCTCTCTCTCTCTCTCTCTCTCTCTCTCTCTCTACTGCTCTCTTTCTCTAGAGTTTTTTTCTATCATCTTCTACGAAAAGATAAGGGAGAGAAAAGGAATTCGCGATCATTTGTATTTTGCTTCAGCCCAAGGCCTACGAATTCGGCTATTCCGTGAAAGACCAAGCTACCGGAAACGATTTCGGTAGGCAAGAGACGAGCGACGGTGAGACCGTTCGCGGTGAGTACAGAGTGCAGCTTCCGGACGGTAGGACGCAGATCGTTACCTACACCGCCGACTGGAGGACCGGTTTCCACGCCGACGTGAGGTACGAGGGTACTCCGACTTATCCGGATCAGTACAACACCGGAAATACCGGATACAATGCTGGTCAAGGTTTCGGCTACCAGGGAAATCAAATCGGTGGAGGCGGCGGATTTCCCGGAGGTGTGTAACATAGAATGTTTAACATTTTGCTCGTAACTTCTTTAGGCATATTACATCATACGTGATCCACAGAATGTTAATTCTAAATTTTAAAAATTTTAAATATGGTTTAGCTTATTGTTAGGGGACAAATAATATTTATCAAACTATATGAAAAATATCTAATCAATATAAATCGAGAAATTAAATTTATCAGCAATAAAAAACAATTTAAGATTTTGACAATTCATACAATTTGTTTTTTTTTTTGTATGAGAGAATATTAACTTTCCTGTCATCCAAAAATATTAAGGAAATGATGGAAAAGCGAATTTTTTTACAAAATATTAAACGTAGAAATATACTTCTAACAAAATCATTTTAATATCTTAAATATCTCATTTTTTCAAATATTTTGCATAATTTTTATTATTGTTGGAACTGCCAAGTGTTTAGTCACATATTCTTTTGATGTTTTATATTAACAGGTAACCAAGGCGGTTACAACTACCCACAGGGCGGTGGACACTACAACAACGCCAACAACTATCAGTTTGGCTCCAATTCTATAGACAGCAGTTATAACAATTTTGGTTCGAGGAATAACTACCCGGGAGTACCGTCACCCACATACGGTCCTACTTTCCGTTAGAATATATAAGAAAATATTATATAGGATATATTGATCCAGCTTGTGAGCGCAGTCTTTTTTTTCCAATAAAGACATTTTTTCATAAAAATTTTTTATTTGTATAACACCACCAAACCTTAGCTTATCATGGTGAAGGAGAATTGTAGTTTATATTCAACTTTCTGTCATTATTACCAATAATAACGTACGTATCTTTGACAATTTCGTAATTTGCTTACGACATGAAAAGTCATGAGGACAAACATATATTTGTGATCAAAATGTTGCAACATCAACTAATGTGTGATAGGCATCACAATTCCGTTATAATTATACGGTTGATGAGGGAGTCTCTTGATTATTCAGCCCTATCTACTGTATTTGCCCTGTGTTTATTTCGTATCTTGTAGGTAATCTCGGAGAAAATAGAGACAAGCGCCTTATATTTGTCTTATGTTTCTCATATGAAAGGGATGAGATAAAATTCTTTCCTGTGAACACAATTACTTTCGAGGCTTATGTTAACTGCATTTCTCTTTCAAGTAAATTGTGGTGTTTGTAAAAGAAGTTCGGTATTCCTTTGCTATATTTAAGAAAATATACTCTCCAACAGAATAATAATGTTTTTACTATTTAGCAAATTTTGATGTTAACGAAATTATCTTAAATTTAAATTATGGTTTATACCTCTCTTGATAAACAAGTGCTTTGTAATAACGGGTAATTATTTGCGAAAAATATGAAGTATAAACTGTGAT
Organism: Tetramorium bicarinatum; assembly: GCA_928718305.1. Taxonomy (NCBI): domain Eukaryota; kingdom Metazoa; phylum Arthropoda; class Insecta; order Hymenoptera; family Formicidae; genus Tetramorium; species Tetramorium bicarinatum. Next base: position 17,233,591 of record OV788327.1, read on the forward strand.
CTTTTTTTTCTTATTATGTCAAGTTCAGCGTCTGGGATACTTGTAAATATATCATCAGAAGATGCTGCTGTTTTGAATTATGTCATCAGGAAGTTTACGTGCACGTTCATGTAGATAAACTTTCTCCAACGTGTAACACTTAAATTACACACTACAAATTTCATTAAATCGCAAATACACATTACCACACATTACAAAAATTTTTGTACCATTATTATTCTATATAATCATATCATGTTAATAGCGTAGTAAGAATATAAGATAATTTCGCAAAACCAGTTTATTTAATTTGCATGTGAAATTATTTTAAGTAAAGGTTTGGAGAGAATGTTAATTTGGTATTTATATTAAACCGAATAATATAATCTCTAAGCTGTCGCTACAGATATTTTTCAAATAATATATGTGTGCATATGCATGTCAAACATAAACATCTTAATTATATTAAAATAAAATTATGTCTAAATAAAAAATATATGTTTATAATAAAAATTTAAATAAGACAATTTTGCAAAATAAGATATTAAAAACATCTATATAATAATTAAGATGAAATAAACAGCCTGTCTATTAATATCATGTTTCTAATGAAATAATGAAAAAATAAATCCAAAAATTCTAAAATTTAACCGGCTACTAAATATTCTTTAAACTATTCTCTGTAAGAATAGCTGTCTTTTTCAGTATAGATTTGTCATATTCTGAAATGTGACGATGTCATTCAAACATAAGGAAGTAAAGGCGAAAATAATCGGAAATATGCGGATGTCCTCATTCGAGCTATTATAAATTTGAGGCGCATGCGGATATCTGTAGATCCGGGCTATTACAAATTTAAGGCGAATCAAATAGAGACGAAATATCTAAGACGAAATATCTAAGACGTTGCGTGCGCGTGAAAAAAATTCGCAAGATCTGTGAATTCGTCCGCGAACGAACAAGCCGGGGATACTCCGACCGTGTTTATTGGTCTTCTCTGGAGAAAGTCACTGGAGATACATTTTTGCCCAAGTGCGACTCGCGTAAATCCTCAGACCGATTAAGAAATGCTTCGTTAGGGGATTCCTATTTGATTTCATCTTTAATGCCCGCGATTGCTCCAATAACATATTTCTCCGCTCAGAATCTCTTCCCTTCTAATTGACTACTATGTCGAGAGTGCACGTAATGAAGGAAGCGGTCCATTAACTCCATATGTGCTTCTGAATCTTTGTACAATCGAATAAAAAAATACAAAATTTTGTAATACTTTACTTGTTTAATAGTTTCTTATATTAATATTTCTTTGCTGCATACAAATTTGGATATTTCCTCGAGTATTTTTTTAATTATTTTTTTAGAAAATCTCATTATTACAAAAATTACTATTGCATTTAGAAACTCTTGACATGAAATAATCGTCGTGTGTCAAATAATTTTTTGAAATGGCCCTGAAATACTTCATTCAAGCATACTTTTAGAAATGAACGTAAGTCTAGTGGACCCGAAAATAGACATCGAGTTGAACTACTGTTTCGCGTTCGGACATCTTTACGCGAGGTCGAGCCCCACTCTGACTTACTTCACATATGTGGAATCTTGCTTCTTGAGAGGTGACGTATCCGAGCTACATCAGATCTGAAGAAAAGTTACCTGGCAGAAGAATAAGTACGCATACATATCTATGATGCGCGTGTAGCACATGCGACGAGCCTTCCGCATCGCGTGGAGTATTGCGTAATGCCGTTTATCCCCGATTACAGGGCAAACCGCGCATTCGCGAGCCTTCACTCAGATGAGTTACGTGGCCACCTATCTGCACCGCGCTTCTACCTGCCGATGCCGCGCTCGGCGGTGCCGATCCATAATTACTAGCAATTATGCCGAGATCAATTAACCACCCCCGATCGCCGCGTATTGACATTACCGCGTGATCCCGCGCGTTTACCCGACAAAAAGTCAAATTCGTTGATTAAAATGAATTCAGTCCTGTGCAGTCCCCAAGGAATCAAATCCCAATGTTTAGATTTCGCAAATTGCAGATGTAATACATTTACTAAAAAGAAATTTCTCTATTCCACTAATATTTGCTTACATCTTCATTATTTATAAAGCTTTTGTATTTTGATTCTCAATATTGATGGAAATAATAGAAAATCACATTTGTGTAAAATTTGCGAGATCGTCTTAGGCGACATAAGATTTAACGAGATTGAACTCTCTTCAACATTCTTGAGTATTCGTGTGCGTGAAGTCATTAACGAAAGCAATGCGCACAAATGGGCTGAGGTGAGATGATCGTGATGAATGGAAAGATGGCCCACGCATATGCCGGAATCCGACAGTGTTTGTGAAACAGCTGATTAATGCAGTGATCGATGTATTCGAGTTAACCTTACAGCATGTACCAAATTTTCAGTTTTTATTTCTCAAGTTGTCTCAGGAAGAAAAAACGGATGCTATTTTATAACAAAAATCTTAATCAGTAACTTAAACGAATCTTGAAAACAAATTTCTGGAAACGTTTCTAAAAGAAAGCAATTCCCAGAAATTACGTAACTGTACAGATTTAGCAGTTATAAATTCAACTTATGTTAAAGTAGCGTGATGCATCGTATCTTATTTTAATATCCTTATTCTCATATAATATAAGTCTTACGTAACGCATAAAATCGCCCAAAATTGTTAAAACGTGCAGCGAAAGGTCATTATGTATCCTTTCTGGATACTCGGTACCACACCAACGAAATTTGCAATTTCGACAAAATTACTGCCAACCGCATATCTGATTTGTAGTAATATCCCGAAACAACTTACCATAAAGGTACCACCATTATATTGCAATTACGAGATCACCGAAAAAGGTATTTGAAGTTCGCAGTTAAATTGTTGGTGATCAGTTCACCAATTACTCATGCAAGCACGTAAATTGATATCTTTGAAAAAAATTACTTTTTGAAAAAAAAATAAAAAGATGCCAGTTGCACGCGGTTGAAAAGATTTATTTAAAAATATGTTATATCGATTCAATATTTTTCAGTGCAAGAAATAACTTGCGATGTATAGATGCATCAGCATATCATCCATCGCTTTTTGTTATAGATAAAGATTATAGATATTGTTATAGATATACTTCATTAGATCAACGATATTACATAAGATCAGAGAACTGTTATATTTTTATGACATTACGGATTAAATTACATTTTCATACAATGACATTTAGATAATGTTACCTTCACCAATTCGTATGTCTATATTATAATAGTAATTTACTTAATTTTATAAGACGCATAACGAATTTGGCATCGAGCCGTGTAGGGCAAGGCATTGGCAATCAGAAGTTGCGATATTTCATACGCTCGACAAGCATATTGATCGAATATCATACAAATTAGAAATTCAAATAAAATATGGACTACAAAGATTTTCACTCGCTAATGTGCGATATGGATAATAGATATAAATAACAACTTCAGCAACGTGCATATTAGTCAGACAGTGTTATTTCAAATTACGCTTACCGTAAGATCTTTCTAAGTACACAGCACGTAGTAATAATGATAGTAATAATATTCGTAAATCATCATCCATTAGGTTCTGTATTACGTATGCAACACGTAGAATAGCGTGCTTATTGAATTCATGAATTCACAAACACCGTATCATTAGAAGAAAGATGTTTTATCTCTTGTGTGCTATAAAGTGTTCTTCCATAATAATATTATTTGAAGGAAAAGGAAATTAAATGTTAGTGTTTACCAGGAAAACGAAAGCGATAATCTCAATTGATACAGATATACACACAGATACAGATACATACTTAATCAATAAATTTCATAAGATAAATATATGTGTCATATTTTTTAGCACGAATAATATTTCTGATACCAAAGATGTTTTTTACTCTTGTCGAACATACATTTTATTGTTCTTTTAATTAATTTAAAGTTTCTATTTGCTTTTACTTACTGCTATATCGAATTTATTGAAAACGAAAGAAATTATATAAATTTTTTGCGTTAGACATATTAAAAATTTTCTCATAAAAATTTCTCTTTTTCTTCATTGTAGTCATATTATAAGGAAAGAGAAATCAAAGTCTTGAATTAGCGACTGCATATAGTAAATCGAAAATTTCATACAGATACTATGCGGAATTGACAGTATCATGCTAAACTAATGCTACACGGAACCGAAGTTGTTACATTGTCGAGTATAAGTATATACTTTACGTTAAAGAAGAGCAAAAACGTCAAAAGCAATTAATTGCAAAGGTAAATGCAACGTTTTCGATCGACGTTATGCACGAAATATTGTGCAAATCACAGTGTACATTTATGTAAAAATTGATATAGAAAGTAAATGAGAATTTTATCATTCAGCTAATTTGCTTTTATTTTAAATTTTATTTTAAAAAATGCAATGAAATAAATTTTATGTTATAAAATAAATGGATTTATCGATTAAAAATAGAAATTATGAAATAGCCGGAAAACAGCTAAAATAACCCGAAATATTCTTTCCCAGCAGTCATTATAATCTAAACGTGTATTATACTTTGTATATTACGTCTACGTAATTACTACTGTCCTAATCATATCATCGTGAAAACGATGTTATTTTAATAACGCTCCCTGCAGTTATGGCAGATTGTTTATTATCTCGCACGTGTTTACCGCGAGCGCACGCCTGAGAGAATCTCACATGCGTGTATGTATTGTACGTACAAACGACGAACGGTGTTTCGCATTTGTAGACGTGCTGCTCGCTATGATGCATCTCGGAGCATTCTCGTAACAGCGTGGCCAATCGCATACCGGGGCACGTATAAGGAACCCGGCAGGATCGGCAGGAAAAAGGGATCAGGCAGCCGCTTCGCGCGTGATACGTCAATTTATCTGCCGGCAGCTAAAATCGCGTTGCGCGATATGTAATATTTATTCTCCGTGATGAGAGTATCTGCACACGCAACCACAGACAGAATATCTTTGTCCCCCCCCCCCCCACCTCAACTTCACTCCTAAACAGATTGGGCAAATTTTATGCTGCGCATCAACCTGAAGAACCGTGCATCTTGTAGCAGCGCTGTACGGCTGATTTCGCAGATGCGGTGGAGTTGCACCACTTCAAGTATAACATTGACAACAACGGCGATACGGCTCTGCCTAACAAATGAAGCGCTGAGAATGGGATAGGTCATTGCAGACCCTGAACGGTCTGAACCAAGGCTCACAAAAGCACTGACTGAATCAATACACTTTGCCAAGAAGTTTCTTAGCTATCTTTATAAGAACCGTTCGAGTACAGCGCTTACCCAACGTGTAATGTTGAAACGACATTGAATAATACTAATGATATAGATTGAATGATATTGAATAATGTTGCCTACACGAACGAATATCGAAATATTCATCGCATATCGAATCGACGTCATGAAATAATTTGATAAGAATTAAAGAGTAAGATATCTGGGCCAAACGCACGGCTCGCTTTCCCATATCATTTTTATTACATTTGTAACCCATTTATATATTTTTTATAAAACATTTAATTATTTATTGGAGTGCCCAAGTATCTAGACCCATTTGTCTCTATTTATCTTTTCTTCAAATTAATAAAGTTTATACAAGTTTATGTTCAAGTATTTTGCATAATATTCTTTCGCAATTTCTTTTTTATACTTTTCAGATATTTCTTTTTTATTTGAGTTTATTTCTAGTTTTTTAATAATTTTATTCCAAAATTAATTAATAGGTAAAAAATATTTGTATTTTTATACAAATTATATAACAAACAAGAGAGATTCATAAAAACATTTCACAACATTTTAAAAATGTTTAAGATTTTTTCATCGCTACTTTTGTTACATTGTTATTTTTTTAGCATTTATTACTATTTTTCTATATTTTTATTGCAATTTTGTATAATAATTTGCATCGCAAAGTATAGATACTTATATTGTACATAAAAATTTTCTCTCTTTTTCTTTATCTTTGGTAAATCCACTTCAAATGTTTTCCAAGGAAATGAATTCTGCAAGAGTTCTTATTCTGTATTTATTATAATTTTTAACACTAAAATCATCATTGTGACAAATGAAAGATGATGAAAAATGGCTCTACGTTATCGAGAAGTTTTTAAATATACATATATTGAAATATATGCTATTTATACAAACGTAAAGTCTTCTCCCTTACAGTCATTTACATAAAAATATATAAGAAATTAATATACATATATTTATAAATATGAAAATATAGGCTGTAGTAATATTTTATTTCATAATTTAAAATAAATAGCCACATAATTACAGTGGGAACGAAAGGGTTAAACACTTGATGCTAATGACTAATAGTGACGCGAAATAGTCAACACAGGTATGAATTAAAAAAAAAAATCTCAATCATCAATCGATTTATCGATTTTATTAAACAGCTACGAAATGATGGAATCTTCGTCGAGACTCCGTGCGTGCATATTGCGTGTCATCGATCTATTCGAAATTATTTATCGGGGCTATCGCAAAATTAATCGCGAAAATCGCCGTATTGAGACGTCACTCGCACTCGCGGCTCGGGTGACGTCGGATTACTCGTAAATTTGTTAAACGTTTGCATAAGTCGTCGCCACGGAGATTTATGCGAGCCGCTTCTATATCTTGCACGGATCGCGGCAAGCGCCTCTCCGCGCTATCTAAACGGCGGGGACGCGCGCGACGGCATACCGAATAGATTGGATTTATATCCCACTCATCCTCACGTCTCTCCGCGGTCTCTCTACCAACACTTGGTCCGATTACCGGCAGGCGTATTTCTTCACATCCACCTTTCATTCGTAACTACAAACTCGGTAATTGGTTCGATACACTTCGGGTCCGAAGAGGATGAGATCAGCAGCGGTCGCCCCCCGCGCGAAGAGGGCCTTTTTTTTTTCATCCGATCAGACGGTTCGAAAGTGTGGCGAGTCGTATTTCGAAGGCCGTCTTCGGGATCGAAGCGCGGCCGTGAAGGGGGAAAGGGGAGAATATAGGTATCGCAGAGACGTAGCGCATCCCGCGCTAGACGGGAAAATGTGTCGAGGATCGCGGGGAGCCCGCCGGCAGCGGCAGCGGCAGCGGCACCAGCGAATTTTCCTAGAGCTACCTCCGCGGCATGTGCAATCGCATTCTTGCTCGCGCGTGCAACGCGTCGCGCGGACGCGTTCTTCTCTTGCCGCCACGTGCCTAGGATTCTTTTTATTGCACGGAGAGCACGATGTCGAAAATATACGTCCGCGCCGAGACGGAGGCTGAATTGCCCAATACGTCCGACGCGATGATTCGCGATAGTTTTGAGAAGCTCGCGCTCGGAAATGTTTTCTTTCTTTTTTTTCTTTCTCATCTTCTGGCCTATCACCATCTGACAAGTCGATTTAATTATCCTTTCGATTTTATCTGTGTAATATATTTGAAAGTCCACAGGAATGCGGACGTATACATTTTTTTAGCGGAGCATACTCTGTGATGTATTTTGCATAGAACGTATATGCCTAATAAAACCGTATCATCGATAAATTACTATGGAAATTTAAAATGTCCAATTTTAAGCTCTCACGTTTGCGTGGAATAGATGGTATTAGCTGGGGATACGTTATTCCTAATTTTTTTACCAACACATTAATGTTACGCTTTAATTTCCTACGTGTAATACCCATGCAAAATTCTTATTCTATGTACATGTAAGAAAATGCTCGAGTAATCATAATTGCAAATTTAAAATATATCATACCTTTCACTATCCTATCACTTTTTTCACGCCCAATTGTCGATTCTAATCAATTGATATATGACGTACATTATGACGTACGTATCAAAATAATACAACATAATATCCTCAAATACTTAGAAGAAAAAAATTTAATTGTATAATCTGTGCTAATAAAAGAGTTTTCTCATCAAATATATGAATACATTTTAGCTTTTTTAATTGCAGGAAATTAATCTGATCAATCAGACTGTCCAGTAATCTTCAAGATACTTGAAGTAGCGTATTTCATTAACTTGATATTGAAGCGTTAAGCCGGTGATTCGGATTTTTTCGACATGTATCCACATGTCGGAAATCGATTTCTATGAGGTGCTCCCGGACGCAGGTATGTTTTACCGTGCGAGATGACCTGATCGAGAAACCGAAAGTCACGTGCGTAGCCCCAATTAAAATTTTAAAGCCATTTCAGTCATCAACGGGCTATCTCTTCCCATAATGCATCACACGGAGTGAAGGGAAGATGCGCACCTCTCCACCTCCCACACCCTCCCACAGTGCGGCCGGTCATTCTAATACGTCGGTTAATACATGGATATGCAGTACGAAGGATAAACTGTAACAAAGGGTCTGCGTGGTATATAAACTCCCCGGAGGATCATCTTCTCAGTTCGCTTCGTGTCTTCGGTTCTACAGCAATATGAATTGCCACCAGGTAGGCCAGCAGATAGTATCGTCAGCGATGGCGGATCGCTTTAACCCTTTCCGCTACAAAATGCAATAGTCCGCCAGCGAGTTTCATAGTAATTAATTATTAATAATTCTACATATTGCTAATGTTAAATTTTATTATTAAATGTTTACTTATTAAAACTTTTTTATCTTGTTCTCCATTATATCAATATTTTTATTGTTTAATATTATTAAATTATTTTATTTAATTTGATAATTGCTTTTTTTTATATAAAAGCTTAGAAAAGGATATTGAAAAAAGTTTCTTTGCTACATTATTTTGAATAGAAAAAATTGAAAAATGTCTCGGTCCATTTATATATGATATACCTTTGTTGACTGAGTTTTAATTCTACCCCCTAATTTATTCATCGATAAATTTTAAAATTCTTTAATGATAGAAATTTTCATTTTTATAGAATTTCGTACTGATAAACAGTAGAAAATTCAAAGCTAGTTTCTCTCTCTCTTGTAAATAAAAAAAAATACAAGTCAAAGGCTCTTTATAATCGATCAAATCATTTATCCAACATCTAGTGTCTATAGCCAACATATAGTTGTTACAGCTGCCTTTCTCTCTCATTATTCTTACGAACAAAATATCTTTGATAAAGTATGAATGAACAAGCAATCGTAACAGACAGCTTTTAAGTTTGCTTAATAGAAGAAAATGGAAGTAGTTGTAACAGGAATAAATTGCAACAGTGATCGCTAATCTGGACTCTTATAAATGCTTGTGATGCGCGTATGCAACACGATTTGCAATTATCTTCCATTGTGCCAGCGATGACTCTCAGCTCGGTGACAACGCATCACAGCCGTGAAAGGTGCGACATTTATGACAAATGTTGCAATTTATCCCGGTCACGTATGCAATTCCGTCTTTTCTTGCATATTGCAATAAACGTTACGGCAAAAACCGATTAAGAAATTTAATAATTAATCACGTGAACAAATTGTCACATATAAGGAGAGATAAAGTCTAAGCTAAGAGTCGAAGAGATCGGCGCTTAAAAATATTTCTCAAAAATCTTTTAGATAGCACTTTTTTTGTGCTTCTGGAACTTAATACTTTATATAATCGGTAATAATATAATAAAATCCTTTCTATCGCAAACAATATAATAATGTAGTTGAGATTAGATCTCGCATTTCGATAAAGCGGTACGATTTTCCTTTGCTACGTGTCGAACATATATAACCGCATATAACGGAGGGATGTCTGCTTGTGCCCCACTTTCCCTCAGTAACCCGCGATTATCGCAGCGAACACTGTAATGTCCACCATCTCGGTCCCGCAATATCTCGGTATCTCTGGTCATCTCTCCCTCGAGATGACCCAGCGACGAAGTATACATTCTCTTTCGGAATAAAGAGAGAATAGCGAGTCAAGACCGGAAGTCAATGATATAATCATCATTCTCGATATAGCGATTTCGTAATACTTGGCAAACAAGTTGTCATCGAGTTGTCATTAATTTCAATGGTTTTATGATTAAATGTTATTAATTTTGTTATCGTCACAGATGTATTTCCGAGCAAAACTGCAAAGTGCACATTTATATATTAATTTGATTTGTTACAATGTTTCATTATCATTATAATTTGCTACTCACCAATCTGGCAAAGCTGCAAAATCTTCTCTTTGATTGCAGTTGGCCAAGCTGGTCTTGGTGCTGTCATGTATTGGCAGCGACGTCCTGGCGGGTCTCCTACCGGGGGGTGGCACAGGTGCCGGAGGATATCAGTACAACCGACCGGGCGGCGGTGGATTCGGTGGAGGATACGCGGGTGATGCCGGAGGTTTCGGGGGTGGCAACGGCGGCGGCGGCGGCGGCGGCGGCGGCGGCGGCCACGGTGACTTTGGTATCGGCAGTTATAGAGGAAGACCCAGCCAAGCTTACGGTCCACCGGGGAGTGGCGGTGATTCCTTTGGCAGACCGGGTGCAACTGGATTCGGAGGACAGCCGTCGTACAGATATCCGCAGTTCGGCGAGGGTGGCAGCGGTGGGTACCAAAACGGTGGTGCCGGAGGATACCAAGGAGGAGGCTATGGAGGATATGGCGGACGCGATGGCGGAAGGGTAAAATTATTTTCAATACATTTTTCAATTTCTAGATAAACTACTCTAGGATAATAAAAAAAAATGACATCTTAGAAAGCTATTTAAAAAAAAATTTTACTATCAAGTTTTACCTTGCATATATTACATACTAATGTTTCAGATCATATTTATTTGTGTTCGAAATTTAAAAGAGTAAATGATAATTTTGCAGAGTCTGCTTTCTGGAGCGTACGGCTAAAAAATATTTTCATCTAGCAAAGTTTGAGAATTTGGATGATTAATTATTTAATACTTGCCCCAATATTTCTCCGTACTGAACCGTATATTCTTCTTGCTTCTGACCACCTGTTCGTTTGCTATATATACGATGATAGTTTATTAGATGTTATTTCGTAGCCACAGCCGTACAGTTTCCAATACGAGGTCGTCGATCCGCCGAGCGGTAATGATTATTCTCAGCGCGAGAGCAGCGACGGTAATGTTGTTCAAGGAGAGTACAGAGTCCTGTTGCCGGATTCGAGGACACAAATCGTCCGATACATGGCTGACGATGTGAATGGATACAATGCGGAGGTTCAATATGAAGGACAAGCTCAGTATTCTCGTGGTGGATATCCAGGAGGTGGATATCAAGGTGGCGGTTATCAAGGAGGTCAGTATATAGAACATAATAATAAGCAATGGGTTTAAATACATATGTGCACGCACAAAATTAATATAAAATCACATAATTGCACATCTTTAAATTATGAGACAGATAATGTGATATTAAAAACAATTCAACACATATGCAAGCAAAATTTGAAATTAATTTAATTAATTTAAAATTATCAATAATACTACATTATTAAGTAAATCTATTTTTCGCAAATTTTAAATTTAATTATTTAATTAATTAGAAATTGCAGCTTTATATAAATTTCTAAATTTCCATCAAATTTTCAAGAAATTGAAACAAATATAAATTGTTATCAAACGAAAATAACATGTGTAAATGAAAAAATTATTACAATTCTTTATATGTCGTCAACAGGTAGACCCGGAGGCGGTTTCGGCGGACCCGGAGGTTTTGGAGGTGGTTTCGGTGGTGATGGTGCTAGCAATCAATATTTGCCACCGCACAATAATTATCACAAATAACCCGTTCAACACGGGCTAACTTGCCAAAATACGACATATATCGCGTGCATTTCTGGCGACAACCATCACGGACCTCCCTCCGCTTATATTCTGAATACGGTAATCCTTCGCCCACACACGAGACACCAACCCTCTCTCGATCACCTATGCGTCAAATCACTTTCACCTATATTTAATGATTACACAAGGACTAATTAGCATAACGTCATATGCATGTATGAATATATGTAATTATATATATATGATATACATAATTTTGTACATGGTAACTGTATTATCAAACATACGCTTGTATTTTTCGTAAGCGATTATCAAACTCTTATGTTATGTATGTATTTATATATGAGCTTGTAGTAAAACATAAATGAAGTATTCTTTCTACTTAACTTCATATAGTTTTACCCCCAATTGATCCTTAATCTGTGCTTTAATTAGATCTATAATAGATCTTTAAATCCAAATAAAGTTTCTTTTTATACGTTCCTTCACTGCGTTTCGAATAGTTTCTTGAACAATGCAAACATCCATATACGAGAAATATTTATTTATATTGATTTATATAGGGCGTTGATTTAAATAACGCATGGAGACGCGTTCGGACGCTAAATAGCTTAGCACTATCTCTGCTTAATTCATATCAGAAAGATATGATACTAAATCATTTTTTTCTTTTTAGATGCTACTAATATTCCTTTATTGTTTCAAAATAAATGTTTGAGAAATACGTAATTTTTAAATACAATTATCAAATAAAAATAAAATGTCTTTGGCATCATAATATTCATCGTAAAATAAATGTATTAGAAATAAAATATTTTCTTGATACAAAGTTTAAATGCTGCAGATAAAGTTGTATCGGATCTGTTATGCGTCTTCTGACTTATGTGTGTCCTTGTCCTATGAAGAAATTGAAATAAAATTCTCAAAGATATTTGTATGACGTTTAATAGATGAGATTATTTCTTGTAACGTGTAATAAAATCATATTTATATTTATAATTACCTTTCCCTAAAGGTGTTTTTCGTGTATTTTGTATTCGAGATCTGATAGATATGCCTCTTCCACCTACACATATAGATATTTATTTAATTATTCACGAATAATATTAATATAACTGAAAAATTATATTCAATTGTTTTAATGTTTTATATAACTATATAATTACATCATATATTAACTTACCAATAGGAGGAAAACTCTCATCATCTTTTAGAAGAAAATCTTCCATAGAGGTACCATAAGCATAGCTAGAATGCAATGCTAGAAAGAAAGATAAAATATCGACATTTTATTAGTATTTTTATATGCAGCAGAATTATCTTATTAATAAACAAATTATGTAAAATATAATTCAATCATTTATAATTTAGGTAAAAAATTGTTTAAACTTACGATTAAGATTTGGAGGTCGCAATGGTTTCTCATTTAACTAAAAAAATTAAAAAAAAAACATGAAATTAGTAAATGACATTTTTTTAAATTAATATAAAAATTATGTTAAAAATATAATACATACATATTTTGACACATATTTTTTTTCTTCAGTAGCCGACTTAACAGACTTATCAATATTATTAGTATTATTAGTAGACTCATCAGTAGGTTTACTAGTAGATGGCACTGCTTTTTGCAATTTGCTACAATAAACAATTTCTACTGGTTTTGATTCATTTCGACGGCGTACTTCTTCTTCGTATGTTCTGCTAGAAACTTTCAATCTATATTGTTCACTTACCTATCACAAGACAATTAATAAAAAAATCATTGACGTGATAGTATTATGTAAATTTTATAAAACTATTTAAATAAATACATATGTTTATTCGCGCATAAGTATGTTTGTCATGTATTATACTTACGCCTGTCATAGAAAGAACTGCGTTACACTGTAGATCAGATGTAGATGGAGATTCTTTCATTACTAAGTTGCTCATTAAATTCGTCATGGTAGACAGCTCAGACGTAGATTCATTAGGACAATGTATTCCTGGCTTTATTTCGATTTCAAGTGGTTCACAAAACTCATCACATAATGTCCATGCCCATTGTTGCAGCACAGATCTACTACACCATTCAGTTCCTCCATCAACATATTTATGAAACTAAACATTACAAAATAGAATTATAAAAAAAATATATATATATAAATACACTTTATATAAAACATCATAAGATAATAAAAATGTTTACATGACATTCAAACCCTTTTTCAAAGCTATATGTATAGCGTGTAAATATATTTTCAGCATAAGCAGGAATAAATTGCATTTCTCGATCTGTTCTTTTCTTGTAGAGTTCATTTGCCAAATGTGTAAACAATGATTCCAATTCATAAATTTTAAATTCTTCTTTATCTTGTCCTAAAATATAAGCAAATAATATGTATATATATATATAAAATAATAATATATAATAAATAACATGTAATGGTATAAGACGCACTTAAAAAATAAATTTCTGTTGATCATAAAAAAATTTTTAAGATTTTATTTTTATAAATTTACATCTTTTAATCCACTTTTAAATACACAATTACCATCTAAGTTGAGATACATTAATATATCATCTCCTTTTCTTAACAGAGGCAAGGTATAAACAAAGCATTGGGCCACAAATGTCTCAATTTATATAACAATATTGTGTTGAATTGAAAAACGATATATCTATATATATATATATATAGAGAGAGAGAGAGAGAGAGAGAGAGAGAACTTTATAAAAGTAAAATAAATATTAAATACTATTTTTTAAACTTGTGATAAATGAGTGAGTGAGTGAATAAATGAATAAGTGAACAAATGAGTGAACAAGTGAGATAGAGGGAAAAGGGAGAAAGTTGATGAATTATATTTTCTTATATCATATCTTATTAAATATTAGAAAGATATTTCATAATAAAAGTGCACTTACCGGCTGCGTCGCTCAGTTTTCCTAGCAAAGACCGTACTACTCCAGTAAGCTCTCTTTTTGTATAAAGATAAGGATACTGATCCACAAGTTTTCTAGATTCTAAGAAATTCACCAATTTCTCATACATAACAGCAAAATCAGTCTCTCCACCAGGGTATTCTATAGGTATGTTATGAGAGGTCTGACTCATCTCCAGTGCTTCCCGTTTATATCCTAATGGAATCTTAGCGCTGACAATTGCATGATGTACATCTTCTATACCATTCTCAAGTGAAAAAACTCCAAATGCATATTCGGCCGGAAAATATTCAGAAATGTTGTTAACAAGGACTTGGAAAAACTTGTTAACATGTACGAAACAAAATTTCAATTGTGGCAAAACTGCAATAAAGAGGAGTATTATTTAATACAATTATTTAATAATTTAATATGTTACATTTATATAATCTAATATATATATATATATATCGTACTTGAGTCTCTCGCATATCGTTACTTATGTTCTCAAGATTTTTAATCCAAAGAGAAAATTAATAAAACTTGTTAAGTTTTATAGAAACATATAATTTCGTTTAATATATCAATTATTGTTTTTGTCTTTTGAATTTTTACAAAGTCACACTCTTCGAATTTAATGTAAAAAGTATCAAATCTGTAATATATAATTTACTTTCGAATTAACTTCTACAATAAATTACATTATGTAACATACATACAATTAAGATTTACAGCCGAGTCAATTATTACTTTTATATTTTCTTGCATATTTTTTTTAAACATCTCTGCATCCCTTTGTTTCTGTTCAAGCATACTTATTGATTCTCCAAGTGTTGTTTTCTTGTCTTTGTTTCCTATTTGTAACGTGATTTTATCTTTTTTGGCCATAGCTTCATATGGACCTTTTTCTTGCTTTGTTAAACTCTATTGACAAAAAAGATATCTATTTTATTAAACATATTAAAGAAACATATAAGCTACAAAACAAAATTTTTACATATATTTTTTATCACATAATATATAATCCTTAAAAAATGTAATTTTTGAATAAACATATATGGAATAAATAAACTTTCTCATCAAAGTCTTTGATAATAGTGATATCAATCATCTTAACATTTATATCAATGATTGTAATTGCTAATATTTCCTATAAAAAAAGACATCTTAGAAGTATATAATTTACTACTAAAAACAATATATAACTATACATATTTTTACAAATATTATTAAAATGCTTCTTAATGAGAGCTTAGAATTAATAGCCATTACAATTAAGAAATAAAAAAGGTAGCAAATGATACATTAATAATGTATATGCTTAGAATAAAAGAAAATCGTCGTTTTTATATAGTTTAATGATTTATTAAAACCCTTAATTAGCACGTTAGAATTAAACATTTACCTGCCACTCCGCGTTACAATCCGGATCCTGTTGTACGTCTTTGAATCCGTTAGGAAAATTACGGCCTTTAGCTTCCATGCGTTTTCTCCAATCGGCCATAAAGAAGAAGAATGCATTTCTGTATGCCTTATTCTTCGGCATGTTTCTCAGTGAGAATAAAGTCACCTTCTATCGTAAGTAATTTCAGAATAATCCAATAAAGGAGAGGACAGGTTAAAATGATAGGTTAACCATTACCGATCCGGCACAATGGACAATGGATCGCTGATCTATGCTGGCTACTGCTGACTGTCGCTGAGTGCTGTTAGAACACGCGCGAAAACGCCATTTTAGAGATAGCTCTGTGTTTTACAAGTTCAAATATTGTCTCCCTTCTGCACTTAAAGTAACGTAGATATACATATGTTTGAAATTAATCGAAAGTAAGAAGAAGAAGAATTCTAACGTAGTTCACGGCAGCAGTGAGAAACAAATACTAATCTTCTCTTGTGGTAATCTTATCAAAAGTTTGATTTTATTGTCAGCTCAAGTTTTACTTTCACATCGAAGGGCAATTCTCCAATTCACTTTTCGTCGGATAACAAAGAAAATCGAAGGGAAACTATTAGGAACTGGACTATCCTTACCTTCTTTCCTGGAACGTTTTCAATTCATACAGTCGAATAGATTGCGCACAAATGTATTATATTCATATCATCCTTTGAATATCTGGTACGTAAAACTTCCTCAGCATTCCAAGGAGCGTTGTAAGCAAAAGTATGATGATGGAGAATGCGACATCTTAAACCAAACCGATGTTACTAGCGACATCTGCACAAGTATACTGTATAATTTTGTATTACTTGAATTCTACAAAATAAAGAAAATTGTACGAAGAAAAAAAATTGTTTAAATAAAATAAAACTGGATCGCCGATTCCGATCGGCGGGGGATGGTGGAAGGCTTCTGTAGATTAATCTGTTTTTATGCAATTTATAGCTTGCATGAAAATGAATAGGCATCAAAGTTTTTATGAAAATTTTATTTGGAGGAAAAGATAAAACTTGCAAAAATATCCCAAAAATAACTCTCATGTTACAAAATATTACAAAATAAGTTTATACATTATATATCCTTAATCAGAGCTTCATGGCGAGGAACGACGATAATCTGAAACGAAACCGGTGATCATTGCCGGCACCGTGTCGCCTTTATTTGACACCTGTTTCTCCGTTGTTCGCCCTGGCAGCATCAGAAGCGCATTAGCACCTTTGCAACTAAATAACTTGCTACTAATTTGATTTCCCGTGATATATGCTACTGGATATGGTTCGTTTCTATTCCATTTCAAATATGCTCTTACAAATTCCGGACGTGAATCCAAATCATACGATGACATTAACTGAAATACGTTAAAACAACAACATTTTATAGGTATTATTACGAACATTATTGTTTCGCAAAATGAAGGTGATCTTACGAACCGTAACTGATGAAATGACTGGTCCCGAGAAATTACCGTGCATCTCATTCAAGAGGGGTAAGAGGAATAAACGCGCGGTAACGAGAGCAGACACCGGATTTCCCGGTAAGCACAGGAAATATTTCTTTTTGCCTAAGAACATGCACGTTGCAAACGTCGTTGGCTTTCCCGGTTTCATGTTTACGCGTCCTAAAAAAAATATATTTAATACTTCATATGAAAAACACGTACTTTAATATATTAATATAAAAATGATTAAAAAACGAAAAATGTACCAAAATGTATAGTAGCCTTGAAATACGTCTTTAAAATAGGCTTCAACAAATCTCTATCGCCCATTGACACAGAGCCCGTCGTTACAAGCACATCTACTTCTTTTAAAGCACTCTTGATTTTATCTATCATATCCATCGCGCTGCAAAATAGTTATATTAATAATGAAATTATATTTGTAATCACTAGATTAATAAATAAAAAGAGTATTATAAATACAATGTATACTAGGAATGACAAATTTTGGACATACTTATCAACCGCAATTCCGAAATCCAAAGGCTCGAAGCCATTCTCTTTTAAAAACGTGATTAGAGTTATTCTATTACTATCATAGACCTGTCCAGGTCTTAAAGGCTCTCCAGCTTCTTGCAATTCATCTCCAGTAGACAATATACCTATACAGGGAAGTTTAGTAACTGTAACGAATTTGCAGCCGCAAGCTACCAAGAGTCCTATTTCTGCTGGACCAATATTCGTGTATGAATCTAACACTAAACTTCCTTTTTCTATATCGCAACCAATAGGTCTGCAAGATATAAATAAATAATCAAATAAATAATTATCAAGAATAAAATAATACTGTTTTGAAAGATAAAATCTATCGAGCTTATACCTAATATCTTGTCCCTCTTTTGGTTCGGTCATTATTTCAATTTCTTTTTCCTCCGTCTTATCAGAGCTCTTTAATACAAGTTTTGTATCTTCAACTTGTACAACCGCTGTTGCATCTGCAATCGGGCAAAAAAATAGTAAAATTTTTATCGTAACTAGATCAACAAGTAAATTGTAGTTACAACTGTTTACCATCAGGGACAGGCGCTCCAGTGTTTACTCGAACACAAGTGCCAGGTTCAAGAGACACTAGAGTAGGCTAAAAAAGTTTTCTTTTATTCTTTAATTTCGCGTCACATTGAGTATATGTTAATGCGACTTACTGCAGTCCCCGCAGTCACACCACACAACACCTTCCTTCTGCCTTTTCCATCGCTTGCCAATACCGCATATCCATCTTTGATGGAAGCTCTAAATGGCGGCAGATGGCAATTAGAATAAATGTCTTCAGCTAATATCCTACCAGAAGCATCTTTTACATTTACAGTTTCAAACGTTCTTTCCTTTACACTTCTGCGTATTATTGTTTCTGCTTCCTCGACAGAAATCATGGGAAATGGGGATTCTCTAGGGCGCGTTGCTATATTGTCGAAATCCATCTGGAATACTCTGATTGTATTACACGATTTCGTGGAAAACCATTATTTTGTTTCTAATTCTAAAAAAGTATCTCACTGGATTTCCACAAGAAGCATCATGCAAACAAGACGTAATATTACGTTGAACAGTGTCATGTGTACTTTCAACTTTTTTCTTATTATCCAGGATTAAATCTACAGCATGTGGAATAGCAGGTGCGATTGCACTCAAGCACTCTATTGCTGCCTTACGTGAACCGGGCAGATTAATAATCAATGTTTTATTTCGTATTCCACATACAGCTCTAAAAACCAATTAAAAGTTAGAATTTCAAAAAATTATGGAATAAATAGAAACTTTGTCGAGACTTTACCGAGAAAGCACCGCCAGTGGAGTTATTTTTAGGCTTGACATGAGCATTGCTGAAGACAGTCCAGGAGCTTCTTTATCAATAACTTTTTTAGTTGCCTCGGGTGTAACATCTCTCTTGGCAAATCCTGTGCCACCAGTAGTGAGAATAACGTCAGCTTTATTTTTATCACTCCAAGAGATTAAATGCTCCTATAGATGCCATATAAATATATGCACGAGCACACACAATCATAATGTTAAAAAAAAAGATTGCTAAAATATAATTACCATTATTGACACTTCATCATCATGTACAATGGTAGTGCAAGAAATGTCTCCTTGAAGGATATTTTCTGCCGAATTTGCATTACTGATAAATGCTTTTAATGCAGGTCCACTTTCATCTGTTTTCTCACCAGTCGCACAAGTGTCACTTACTAAAACATTAGAATAGAATCATTAGAATTTAAGAAATATGTAATAATATTTAATCTTCAAATCTTCATATTTTCGTACATTTGTACAACTAAAAAACTTTGTAATCTTTCAAATATATGTTTCTAAGCTACATTGATATATTCTTCATAAATGTATTATTATGTATTATTATAGCATTACCGGTTAAAATTGCAAATCTTATTGGTGCCATTTTAGCCTTCTTTAATAACCTCTTCTTCTTCTTTTTTTTCTTTAGGTTCTTGACACTCAATCCCTTCTTTTTCTTTAATTTCTTGGCACTCGAGCCCTTAACTGAGTTTGATCCGGTCAGTGACTTTTAATGACCTTTTGACTATTTCTTATCAGATTAACGATTACGTGAAATATATACGAGATAGGAAAGAATTGGTTCTGCTCTTCGTAGCTGCACTACATTATACTTTCTGCACTTAAAACGAAATACGAAAAACGAAAGTATACAAGTAGATGTTAGAAAAAAAAAGAAAAACTCAATAATACACAAAGTTCAGCTACAAAACAATATATCTCTTTCATTGCATTATTAATCAAATGTTGTTTGTCATCTATAACATTATTGGAAAATATCTGAAGGTAAAATACTTGGTAAACGAAAGACTATAACAAGACCAGTAGAAAATTGTCCATATGAAACATCAATGAATTAATACAGATAAAGAAATCACAAAGATTATAATTTAATCTAAATTAATTATAGCATTTTTCATTCGCTATTCAAACATGTTTAAACAATTAATGCTCAAATAGAATATCTTGTTCCATTCACATTTAATGTGATATATATCTTTGCTCACATATTTCAGATGGCGGATTTAATAAAACTGGTTTAAGTTATACATAAAGATGTAATTAAATCGTAACCCTTAGTCCTTTACCTTCGGTAATATTATCAGTGATAGATAGGCATAGAACGTAGTCAGCGTTTTCCCCAGCTGTGAAATGAACTTTATTATTGAAGAATTATTTAACAATAAGAGATACATAGCGAAGAGTGCACTCAATTCTAAAGTACAATTCTAAAGTACAATTATACTTTCGCCCCTTTCTTGCTTTGCATATGAAATAAAAGTTGTAGACATAATTCTCGCGATATTAGTATTCTTCACGCAATACTTCTAATTCTTGCATACGCATCGCGAATAAATTGATACTAGCAGAAATAATATACAAATACTTCCATTTGATCATATAAGCAGATTAAGTCGTGCTATACATTATTCGTCACGCAACAATCTTTACAACAATTTTGCGACAGGTCCGCATTATATACCTTTTCCTTGTTATGCAATTCTTTCGGACATTAACAGTGCGCGATTTAAGGAAGGAATGCAACTGAACGGAAAGTATTCAAAACATTGGTTTCAAATCATTTTGGATGGAAGATTAAGCGTGTGTCCTGAAGTCAATAGTCGACTAGGCCTCTGGAATAACGGAAAATGGCATGGTTTTTTTAGCAGCATACAAAATTTACATTGTTATATTTAGTTGCACCGAATCAGCATTGATCTGTGCTTAATCAATCTTCTCTCTGTGTTAATAATCAGGACTACATAATAGAGACAATCGTTAATATCCGGTAAATACAAATTGTCGGTGCAACTCAGTAATTGCAACTTTAGGCGTCAGAATCGGGGGAATTTTACCGATTGTTCCTCGGACTCAGTGAACGAAGTGGTGAATCTCTGTATCTTCTACGTGATTCTGTTCTACCTCGGTCGCGATTATCGCGCCGATCTCTCTCTCTGTCCCTATCCCGCTCGCGATCGCCATCCGTGTCTCGCCTATCGCGACGTACGGCGTGATGTCTTGGACTACGGCTCGGACTCGGTGTACGAGACACAGAAGACCGCGTGTCGGAACTGTGGCCTTCGTAACGATGTCTTCGCTCTCTTTGTCTGAAAAGTGAAACGCTACTTAAGTTGATAAATTTTTAAAAAATTAACACATCATAATCAAGATGAAAATTATTTACTTTCTGCGGAGTTTCAAAGACATTTCTCTAATTTCATCTTCCCGATCCTGTCTCTGTTGCTCCATCTTCTCGATTCTCAACTGTTCGGCCTTTTTATCGGCTTTATCTAAAAGATTTCATTTTACATTTGCCTTTTACGATACATATTATTCTGCATTCTTTCAAACATCAACTTACACTGTCTGTTTAACAGGGCCTGCATTTTCTTTTTAAGCCGCTCTTGAGGTGTAATTTTCAACGACTGAAAAATATAAAACTCTTAAAAGTCTATAGAGAGAGAGCTAGATTTTTTTAGTGTAATTTAAAAGTATATAGTGCCCGTTATACATACAATATGTAGTATGTATATTATAATAATATATTATCAATAGGATATATAACTGAATATATGTATTATAAATAAATTCATTTCTTTTATTAGACGATTAATAGAATGCAATTACGAAAACGAATTAAAAATAATAATAATAAAGCGATCAATTTGATGGATTTGTTTCAATGATAATTATCTCAAAATAAAATAACATTCATATGAAAATTTTAAAATTTGTTGTTTTACGTATCGTTAATTCTAACGATACGTAAAAATTCTGCTTAAAAAAGAATAAAAATAAAACAAATAAACATGATGTCGACACATCAGTGATAATAAAAAAACGAGACGCGCTTGTCGAGGTTCTCCATTCAGATGGAAGGCATATAGACATTATACTTATATAGACATGGTACTTATATAAGTATGTTCTGTCTTTATTCTCTGCGTTAAGTGACTAAGAAAGCGTTATGGTTCTTACTGACTTTGTGTCCGCCACCAGAATTTGTACTTAACCCTGCTTTTGGCTTGTTCCTGAAATATTCAGACAAAATTAAGTCCATGCATGATAACTTGAGATGTAATAAATTAAAATTTGTTGTTTAAAAAATGCTTACATGCTCGTATTTATCGGTGTCTTCGATGCTGCCGAATTGGATTTTTCTTCGTTATCAGACAGCTCTAGCTCAAGACTTGACGATTTTCCACGTCGGCCATAATACCTGCACATGAAATAAATTATACACTAACATTACAGTAATTTAATACTTGAATAAACCTGCGAAAAATTCTTACCTAGGCAGTGCTGGCGTCTTATTATCATCGCTTCGTGATCGTTTACAGCTAGATTGACTCCTCGATCTCGACCTAGATCTTGATGGAGACTTGGATCTCGAGCGAGACTTGGATCTTGATTTTGACAACGAATAGCGTCTTTTCCGATAGCTGTCTCTAGAATGACTCCTGTTACGCGATTTAGACCTCGATCTTGATGCCGAGATGCTGCTCGAGGACGAGCTCCTCGATCTCTTCAAACGCGAACGTGATCTAGATCTTGATCTCGATCGCGAAACTGAACGCGATCGGGATCTGCTGATACTCCTGCAGCGCGATCGTGATTTACTTCGCGTTCGTGATCGTCTGGAGCGACTTCTTGTACGGGATCTTGTATACTTTCGAGGTCTCGAACGTGTTCGTCTAGATCTGAAATAAGATTACATATTAAATATATTACAAAGCAAAGTATTGGATCAATAATTATCTATTACGTTCTTTTTCTTGCAACTTACCTAATTCTAGATCCACTTCGTTTCCTGTCACGTGTTCTGTATGATTTAGTCCTACTAACGGAACGTGAACAACTTCTCGATCTAGATTTAGATATTTTCCTACTAACAGTTCTATCATTGAAAGTAGGACTATCTGACCTCCGCCGCCTGAGATACGAATAATTGACTTTTTTTGAATTCGACGAAGATACATGTGATGTGCTACCATGTGTCTCTTCTTCCCCACCGAAGCTTGTGATGTAAGTAATCTGTCCCGTATTTACAGGTGATGCAGACCGCGATCGCGATTTGGAAGAGGATTTTCTATAAGGATTATACTCTGGACTTTCCCTAGCTGCATAACTGAGACAAAAATAGAGAAATTTATATAAACAATAACGTAACAATATATTTGATTTTTTGTGAAAGTAATGAGTTACCTAGGCGGACTCATAACGCGACCTATCATCTTCTTTTCCCTAAATGCACGTCTTTCTCTACGCGACCGTCGACCCTATTAGATATTAAAAACAAACAATGCATATTAAAATATTTTTACATTACAGAGTGATGTAATTTCAGATATTTAATTATAAAATAATATACACTATATATAAATATATTGTAAAAATATATCAGTTGTTTGAATTAATGTAATTATTTACCGAGTACATAGCTTTCTCCTCTTCTTGTTTACGAGCTTGTCGCAAAGTTTCAGCTTCTTCAAAATCTTGAGTTAAAAAGCTAAAATAATCTGCACCTAAAAGTCCATATCTTTGAGCTACCGAATTCATCTCATGTGCCTGAGATGGTTCTATTTGAGATACGTCCACGCATATGTCTAAAAAAGTAATACATTATATTTAAAAAATAATTATTCTTGTAATATTTCAAAGCAGATTGTATTTATCTTTTACTTTTTGTCATAGTTTCTTTGTATTATATAAATGAAAATTTGAAATTACTAATATTTATGTGTGTTTCAGTGTTGGCATGAAAAATAATCAGAACAAAAACTAATATAGGCATTAATTCGTGCACAAAATACTCAGTCAACAATGTATTAAATGTTGCATTGAGTAAAATAACAGTACCTAAATCTATATCGCTATCCTCGTCATCTCCCTTTTCCTCCGATATAACTGGATCTACTGTTTTCACCGGTTCCGGTATCGGTTCCTCGGTCTCATAATTATATCCAATGGCAGCGTTATTTGCAGATTTCTTCTTATCTTTCGCAGCATCTAACTTGGTTGACGAACCAAACTGTTCTTCCAAATGTATTTGATGTAGAAACTTTTCTTCAGTCACTGCAGTTGGATTGAAAATATAAGAAGGACTGACAAGAGGCTTCTGTACAATGGAGGCAAGTTAACCAACGTACCGCCTAGAAATTCATTTTGCACAATTATACGGTAGCGCTCATAGTTGATATGTCTGTCTTCGCTTGTCAGAGCAATATCAACATCCATAGTGTCTACCGGTTCCGGTATCCAGTCCAAATGGGCCCGTACGTCAAAACGATCTATAAGATTGTCTTCATTGCCCTGCCATGGCATCCTGCCAATAAAACACGTCATTCTTTTCTGTTGATATATATATAAGTACAATTAACCGCTATTATACCACAGCACTCACATATTTGCAGGACTGTCACCCGCAACGGCTATCGCCGGATCCAGATGTATCTTACATGGTCTGCCGTGCAGTTGGAGAAATTGAGTAGGATCCGATTTCTAAGTGGAGCAGAAGAACGTTCCATTATTACATTTGTCTGAGCAATAACTTTGCTCGCGATTGCACAATCTTATTGTAATCTAATTGTAATATCTTAAACGTAAAAAGAAAAAGTAAAAAAGGAGCAATAATGAAGATTAATCGGGAAATAGAAAAAAAAAACCATGTTTTCTGTAAAAACACTGCGTAGCCCATCGATCTTTAAACGGTTCTCAAACAAAGGGAGAAATCCGTCGCGTATGTTTTTGCGCAGATTCTTACGATTTTCTCGTAGTAGTCCCGTCTACGTTCCGCTCGGCGACGATAATCGACCAGCATGCCGCGGATCTTCTTCTCTTGCTTGCGTGCCTCGTGCCACATTCTGCCGCCGGTTTTCTTCACGGAGAAACTCATTTTCCTCCTCTCGACGCCGTGGATCAATTACGCGCGGCTAGCTCGACGTGGGTGCAGCCATTCGTCCAGCTGTAATCGCTAAAAAATTGAAGCACTAATAATTGACACGCTTTCCTCTCCCGCGAGACGGACATGTTGCCATGTTGCTCCGCTGAGAGCTGCATCAGCGACTTCTCTCGGAGCTGGCGGAAACCGCTTTATTGCACCATCAGGCCGCTTGCGGCGATCAATAATTTGGATCGATAATAAATCCTCCGACTTCGTTGCATTACATTGTTGAAATTATTCAGTAATTTCAAGTTTTTACTTCCCGATAAAAGTCTTTTTTTATCGGTTTTGAGCTAAAGAACAAATCAAGCTCCCTTTTATATCTACATTTATGTGAGGTATGATCCAACATATACATATGTACGTATGTACAATAATGTTATTATTTATTAATTTTTAATAAATTATTTTATATTATATTAATGGATATTTAAATATTTTAAAAATTATTTTTTTATCTATATGTATATGTACTTATGTATCTTATAAGGATCTCTCTTTCTTTTTCAACTCACGTGAAACTCTCCCTTTCAGCGTTCATATTTTACATAGAATGTTCTTTGTACTTTTAGCTCCATCTCAGTAATTTGTCGAATTAGGAGAAAAATCAACTTGTCCAAAATACATTTACATCTCACATAATTCTTCTTATATCCGCAGATTCTGGTGCAAGGATGGAAGTCGGCGTGAAGGGTCGGCGGAAGAAAAGGTAACAGCAGAAGGTGAAGATGCTTTTGTTTATTATTAACCTTATGTAATATCGTTTCAAATTTTCAATTACATTATTATATATAATAATAATTATAATAATCATCATAATAATGTTATGACAATGTATACACGTTAGATACAGTTCATTTTCCTTCATCTGGTATGGAGTTTTGTTAATTATTTTTTTCATCTTAATAAATCGGTTTTTTGTTTCTTAATTCACATTTTTCCACTTCCTTTCTTTCTCTCTCTCTCTCTCTCTCTCTCATACACACACGCATACACCCGCACGCGTTCTCCTTCTCGTTCTTCGTCTCATTCATCTCCTATATTTTTTGTCCCGATTAGTGCATGCCGAACGAGACATTATCAAGATATTATCATTCTTTCATGCTTGTGATTCTCAAAGGACGCTCACGCGTTATCTTTCAGGCGCATCTCTCTTTCTCTCTCTCTCTCTCTCTCTCTCTCTCGCTCTCTGTCAGTCGTATTATAGTTATATTTGTTTCTGAACACAATGCTTTTACTCATAACGTTAGGAAACTTAGGTTACTTTACTTCCGCCGCAGCAACATGTTCCAAAGATCTCGCAATTAAGATTTTCCTCGCGAAGTGCGCCTTGCCAGCAGACTTTTTCAAAGGCCGCACATGTGCGCCCTGCGTCGAATTTGCAAGCTAAACCAAGAGGTACGTGCGAAGCACGCACGGAAGATTTCTTCAGGTCTTAACTACCAGCTGCCAGCTGATTAATAATTCATTAAACTACATCCCGAAAATGAAGAAACATGTTAATCCTCCATTGCCCTATAATTATGCATTCAGATATCAGGGTCTTTTCGATATATACAAATATTGATCAGCATTTGTATAATAAATCTGTATCATTTTTCTGAAGAGAAGAAAAGACACATAGATCTCTACCCAAATAGCACAGATGATCGATCCTAGCTCGAAAAAGATTCATTTTTTTTTTATGAAATGACAATCTGTTCAAATTAAAAAAGAATTCCTTTCCATAGCTCAAAAATGATTCTATAGAAGTATACACCTTCGAACTTCTTATGGAATTCCTTTTGCATCCGAAAAAAAGCTTAGAATTGATTATATAAAAGCGTATTTTTTTTAAACTCTTAAAAATGTTTTTAGAACAGAAATGGGATGGAAAAAAAATACATTTCATAATTCGAGAATTCAAAAAGAATTCTGTGCTATCTGGAGATACAAGACTTAAAAATTACAATGATCGAGCGTTTCGGAGAGCATAAAAGAGAAATCAAATAGCAAAACAAAAAAGAGCTGGTATGTCACTTCAAAATCAATGCTGGGCAACGGATAATCAAGAAAATTCGTCGAAAAAGTGTTTTCGCTTACAAAAGTTTTAAAATATGCAAACGATGTCGCATATACGTGTCGGCTAAGAAAAATAATAATTAAAATTCAATTTAGTTCGTTATTTTTTCTTTCATGATTGTTCTGTAAATCAAGTTCTCTCTTCAACATTTTAAATTAAAAAAATATATATATACATACATATATATGCTGTATATACACATGTATATGTACGTGCACGTGTGGTAATAGATCGTTTGGAACATGAATTGCGGCCGGATCTTACGCTATTAAATGTATACATTTCTGTTGTCTGCTAATTGGCTTAAATACTTTGCATTTTGCGACAGCTGAATGGAGTGGACAAATTCATCCCGAGACCGGTGGCTCTTGAATTCGAAATAAAACGCGCATATCGGAAAGCGAAAGGAATCCTAAGGGGGAGCTCGCTCTCTCTCTCTCTTGTCCTGCTTCGCCGGGCTTCCCTCCTCCCATCGAGAGAAGCTGTTGCACGGGCCGTTTTTTTTTTTTTAACGCACCCCTCGCCGCGTCCTCTCTCGCCTCGGAAAATGGGAAAAAAAATTTCTATTTCGCACAGCATGTTTACCTCGCCTCGCGCGTTCGACGCGTCTTACACCGTTACCCCCGTTTAAATTGCTATTTCTCCCGATTTCGAGAATCGTACCCTACCGCGGCTACCCGTGAAAAAATTGTCTCTAAACTTGTCTAGACGCCGGCGGTGTCCTTTAGCTTTGCTAAAAAAAAGAAAAGAAAAGAAAAACTCACGGTCTACCAAGGAGGAGCGCGACCGATATAACTTTTACATGAATCTCATTAGTGGCTTTTTTTTCCATTGCGTTAGGTAGAAGAAACTTTGGTTGCGTTACGGAATACGGCTCGGCCGGCTCCTGATGTCCTCTCGCGAGAAGGGAGTCTTCGAGGATAAATTCTTCAGCAGTCGTCCGCGTAGCCGGTGGAAAACGATATCGATCGCTTTATGATCGTTTGGCCTTAAATTCTCTTTTACCTGACGCTAAATGTTTTTTATATTCATTAATATGAGTCCCTGCCAAAGAAGTATATCGCTGACAATTCTAGCGGTCTTTATTTCAGGGTCACCGAAGAGCAATCCTTGGAGAAAGTATGCCTCGAGAATGCCAAGTGGTGGCCGCTAATTGATAATAATTACGATTCAGCTCCAGCCTTGCATGCGTATTTTTATCGTCGCGGTTTCGCAAGAAACGGTTTAAAAGTTACACGCTGATCGCGCGCGTTCTTTCCTGGCAGACCGTGCGTCATTATAACCGATCGATCACTTTGCTACAGATAAACGATAATAATCATCCAGGTAAAATCAACAATATCGTCGAAAGGAGAAACGATGCGCTTCGATGCATTATCAAACACGGCGCTGTGCCCAGAAGTCCGTCGTGGGTTGAATTATGCATATCCTCCTTCTTTCTCTCCGACGAAGAGAAAGACCGGCACCGAGTGCCTTCGTGCTTCGAGCCCTCCCAATGCAAGATTTGTCCTGCGCGATCATTGTCGCGCTAAAGCGGAATCGGCAAAATTATTCGAGTTCTCGGACAATAAAAATAGTTCCGAATGGCGTTTCTCTCTGAGAATGTTGTAAACACCGTTTGCGGGACTAGTGAGCACAGCGTGTAACAAGATGAATTCGGAAGAGGGCACGTGATATATACATACATATATATTTATTTAAAATATGTATAATATGTAGTACTATATATAGCTATATTACACATATTATACACGTTATATAATATATATATATATATATATATATATATATACATATATATGTATGTACATATCGCACATTGTCTATATTTATAGAGCGTACTGATTTTTGCCGTTCAACAAGGTGTTGTATGCGAGGACATTCAGAATTTATCACAGAAAATCCTGAACGTCCTGCCGTTTAATCTCTCTACATCTAACAAATCATATCCTGTACAACTTTCTCAACTGCGGAAATTATCAAAAAGGTCATTGAGGTAAGGTGCGACATATTCCGTTTTTTTACGTTTCCTCCCTTTTTTTTAAATGATTTTTCAGAGAGCTGCTCTCTTACTCTTCTCTCTTTAAGTATTTATTTATGTCACAGTGAATCTATCTATTTTAAGCATTGCTTTCGAGCTATCTAATCACAACACAGACTCATTACGATTCTTGAAATTTAATGTTAATCTTAAGCACCGATTGCCGTAAATCTCAATGCGATATAAAAACATTTATGGTACAAGTGTTAGTGGGCTTCATATTCCTATTTGTCCGTTGGTGATTTACATATTATTAGATACTGTTAGAAAATTTGTTTTCGTTCAGTAACTTATTATAAATTCGAGTATAACAAACTTCAACATCTGAGTTGCAATATAGAATGTCTCGTGTATATCTCATTAAATCGTATCTGCAAATGTTCTTGTATTGCAGGTGTATAAAAATATACAAATCATTCGAAAGGCCGCACGAATAAAATGATTCTTAGCAGATCGAATGGCTTGTGAAACGTTAGACTTTTCTCAGCTACTCGAAAAAGTATCTTATATTTCTCATATATTTACAACTAATACAACAAGAATTCAAATCTAAATTTCACAGTGAGACTCGTTTACTTTTCCAGAAAATACTTTATAAGAATTCTCTTGGTCATCTAATACCTTTTTTTGGCCAAGCTCTTTTGACAACAGTCGCAATCATGCAGACGAAAATTGCTTTGCCGCTGCTTTGTATTTACGCATTAAAATTTTCGTAGAAAAAAGATATCGCAATTAAAACTTAAAACCTTAAAGATGACGATTATATTGGGAATTACACATGTAGCTTCATTATCAGAGACCACTGAAAAAAGACAATTAAAATTAGATATAGAACATCTTAAAATAATTTCACAACAGTAAATCTGTAAGATCCGTCAATTAAAAAATTTAAAAAAAAAGTTTACGTCTGTCCCATATACATATAATGTAATAAAAATGTAATACGGATAAATTATTCTCTAAATTTTTAAGTCTCCGTTCGTGCATTTTCTTTTGTATGAAAGAGTATAAAAAGCCGCAAATATATAAAATATACCTTGTAAACAGACTTGGTATGTCCATATTTTGCTATCGTGATTACAGAAAAGCAACATGCATAATTCTTTAAGATTTCTTTCTCTTTACAGCATATTTATTATTTTCTATTAAAAGTCATATCTTTTTTTTTCACTTTGTAACATCTGGGTGGTATAGGGATTATGGTTGCATTTTAATGGTCTGCTTTCAGGTACTATACTACACTTACAATTGGTAGTTCCTTGACAAAGTATGGTTGATGATAATAAGAAAGAAATTATTAGTTTCTATTTTTGTTCGTCATCTAGTCTTACAATACGTAAGTTATAAAAAATCGCATTTTAAACGAGATTTAAAATATTGGGCCGAATAAAAGTAGAGTCCTCTATAACACAAATAAAGAGGCTACATTACGATTGGTGCGAATGGCATAAGCGCAGCGACCATCGGGGCAAAACGGCAAAAATCAATGACGATTGGCGTTGGAAACATGTGTATGCGAGTACGCGCGTATTGTTTATTATAAAGTATCTAGGTTTTTTTGTATGATTATACCATTCTTGATCGATCTTACGTGTATGCTGCTTTTTAACTTTCTTATTACTGCATTTTTTATGTATAAATATGTATTGTTGTTAAGCCGCGCAAACCTCGTTTGTTTAAAGTCCTTGTTCAACAACAAACTGACGTTTGCAACATCCTTGTCTTCCATTAAAGTAAATAAAAGATTCGAGTTTACAATGTCTATGTGTATATGTGTGTGTGTGTGTGTGTGTGTGTGTTGTGTGTGTGTGTTTTATCTCCTCACACTTAAAAGCTAAACCCTAAAGCTGCACTCTTATCATTCACCTAAGTGTATTGTACAAATAACTAGCAGTCGACGCGACTGTTTGCTCGCAAGTATTTGCTAAACCGTTTACATTCGTGACATCGTGTATAAAACTCTATTGGAGTATATGCTTACATTGGTAATTCTTACTTTTTCCTTCTTTTTTTTACGCGGTAATAATAATAATTATCACTTTTTCGTTCTCTAGGCCACACAGTTTGGTTGCCAAAAGTTTTCCGCTCAGCCGTTTCTCCTAAAAAAAACTGCTAAGAATGTCTGTGGAAATCGGGCAGGACCCGAGAGGCCAGCTGGGTTCATCCTCACTAGACCATTACTGTCTGTCCATGCTCGCAGCTTTCGTCAATTTTTTCGTGTTAGACACATATATTCACTCTCAACATAGGGCCCGTCAGCTTGATAAAAAATACGAAAATTCAGCAACGTAACAGAAATAGAGGTTTCCTTTCACACCTTCGTCTCTTTTTTTCCCCTCCCATCGCATTCTCTTCTACTCGTTGGATTTTTCATACAGTCGTTAACGCCGCCGAGCTTAGGGTATTTTTTCGTTTCTATGATCTCTTGATAGAGAGATTTGGGCTTTGTGACTTGCGATTATTTCGTGGATTTTCCGGGAAATTTCGTTTGTATTTTTCAGAATTGTTCAGCCAAACCAACGTGTCCAAAAAATTGTTTGAATCCATTGCCGAAGTTAAGGCTAATCGCGACACCGTGATTTCTTCTTTCTGTCTTCCCGTGTCCTTTGGACTTTGTGATAAGAAAGCAGCATCGGGGAACGACTTTCGAGATGTTGTACATGCCATTTTTCCTTCTCGTCGTGTTCTCGTCAGTGCTATTATAACACTGTTCAAGGCATGCCGTCTCTACCAAATCAGCTACTCATCTTCTTCACGGTCTTGCGTTCGCGACAAGCTGTATTGTCCATCATCAGTTGCTCTTCTGCCACTTTAGTGGATAGCGACTGGGCTCTGTTGGACGCATACCCCGACCATCGGACTGTCTTCTCTCTCTGGATCTCGCTGGTTGCCGGAGGACACCGTTGACGGCTGCCTGACCATACCGTGCGTATCAGTAGCCGAGTAGCCGTAGTTGTAGAAGTTCTGCTGCTGAATCATTGACGAGGTCATCATCGCAGGCAGCTGGGGTATACCAGGAAGAATTAGGCTATTGTATCCAAGAGAGCTCTGTATCAGGGAGCTGTCCATGGATTGCATGGACATCGGAGCGGACGCGGGCACCCCAGTGGCCGACGTTGACGGGTAGCCCGTTGTTATGGCACGCCGACTGCCCGTATGACGGGGCGAGGACTCGCAGTCCATGGGCTGGTAGCCGCCACTAGGGAGACTCGACGCTTGCATCTGTTGCAGACTGCTGCCGCCGCCGCTGCTGCTGCTACTGCCCTGTCCCGACATGGTTACCAGTCCTGGGACATCGAAAAGAGAAAAAGTCAGTAGAAAAGTAAGACATAATTTTCTCGCAATATATATATATATATATATATGTATGTATATATATACATATATATATGTATATATATATATATATACACATATATATATACATATATATATATATATATACATATATATATATGTATATATATATATATATATATGTATATATGTATATACATATGTACATACACACTAATGCCATAATCATCCACGAAAACCGCTCTAGCTTTTACAATCGAATAAATCACTAATGGGAATAAAGATAAATAAAATTTCAAACGTCTACAGGGACATTTGCAGGCAATAATCTCCATCGCTACCACTTTTCCTTCACGCATGTTCGAAAGGGTGATGATACATTTTTTTTAAATATCAGACAAGTAACGATTTGTTATTACTTTTTTCTCTATCCCCATAAATTTAAATAGCCAAGTTAATCAAATATTTGACACGCTGTAATTAATTACGAAATTGTTGATCTTAATTCCTATGCAAGATCTCTATGCATTTTTTTTGCTGCAAAATGTATGCTTATAGAATGATTCGCCAAAGTCATCAGAGTAATTATACCGAATTATGTTATACGAGTAGCGTACTTGAGGAGATACGGGATTGTCACATAACTAACTGCATAATCGATTTGCATCGTGATCTTCTCTTAATTATATACATAATAAGTTAATGTGCAATTGGGATTTTACATTAGGCAAACTTAAGAAGAGGGAAGGGGAATATAATAATAAATATATATATATATATATATGTATGTATGTATGTATATACACACATATACATACATACATACACACTATATATATATATATATATATATATATATATATATATATATATTACTGATATAGACAAGACTTATTTCACAGAAACGTTACAACTTCATGTCCCATTTACAGCATTGCACTTGTAAAGTGCACAATGCAAGCAGCTAAAGCATGCACAAAAAAACTAGAAGACAATGATGTGAGAAACTTTCTACAAAACAGAAATTCGCTTAACACAGATGCAATACTTTTAGTTGGAATATGTTCTGCAATACTCATCCCCGTACAACATTCATGTAAAACAATTTGCCATTTTTTTTTATCACAGCGAAAACGCGAGAAATGATAAAAAGAAACATATTCCAGCAGTGACATGATGCTATTTTCTCTTTCTTTTTCTTTTATGTCCTTATGTTCTAAGATATATTCATCAAAAAGGACAGTCTCGCGTTATAATGAATAATTGGCCTCACAGTAGACGTTAGTCGTATTAATACATCGTGTCGATAAAGTTTAGGAGACACGGGCTAGTAATATCAATCCGTGTCCCAAAAGGGAGTATCTTCAAAGCAAGCAAAGCTTCGCGCAATACATTCGAGGCCAGGATATGATTTATCAGGGACATCGTTAGTCTTTTAGCATGTGTAGGATTGTTTGTTAGATACAGAACTTACTTATGTTAGTAAGTAAGATTAGGGTTGGGGCCTAGGACAGGTCGTCGCCGCCCCGCGGATACGACAGTCATCGAGCCACGTATTGTCCCCCCATCATATCTACGGGCAACAACAACAAGTATCGTTTAGTTTGCGCAGAAAATAAAAGATACCATTGAAAAGGGGTGGGGGGGATCAATTATCATTGATCGCGGAATTAAGCGTATATATTTCAGGCTATCGACACTCTCGAGTTTTAAGAGGAAAGTACAACAGTTGGAAATTTCTCGTTTTAAGAGATTGTAAGATTGATGGAGAATTTCTTATTTTCTGCACAAATTAAAACCTTCCTAAACTCTCAATAGAACTGTCCGTCTTGAGTTTCTGTTTATATCTACCTTGTGCTCAATTACTCAGAGATATCATTAGCCATGATTAAATGCGTCTTTTTTCTTTTAAATCGTTCGCAAAAACGATTTCAAACGTTGGGAGCGTCCTGTAACTAATAAGCTCTGAAGAAATCTATTGCAGCCTGAATAGAACATGTGATTGCAGTTAAATATTAACCTGCCTCTTAATTATTACATCATTTACACAAAACTATCTGTATAGATAGCAGGCAGTCGCGGACAAGAAAAAGTCGTGACTTTTCTTTCTATAGCGATACCCATTTCCTGAGAAGACCGACTCGGAAGAAACTATGGATCAAATGTATCATTAGATGAAGTAATCAAATATGATATTAATAATGAATGATGAATGAAATCAAGCGACATAGAGCCATACTTTGATAGTAAGATTATATTTCTCGCTGCAATTAATCGTTAAAGGTACAGTTATCGTGACATAATGCAAACCTGACACGTTTTCAACTTGAGCTCAGTCGTTACTTGAATCATTTGATATCCGTACGGCACGGAGTTACACGTTACACGCACGGAGCACGTGGACACGAATAGGAACAATTCAACGTTGAAAACCTGCCAGTTTTCGGAGAAACTCAGATGTGAAGCACATAAATGCGTATTCGGTACTTCTCTCCTCTATGTTACACAGTGATTCGGCAAAATCGAGATGGCGCCAAACGATTGATCGAACTCACCGTGATCCTGGCTCATCGACACCACTGCCGGACTCGTGCTCGCGCTATTGGCAGCAGCGACATTCGTGTTGGTCCCCTCATCGGCTGTCCTCTTAAAGAAGTTGTGCTGAAGCGCGTAATACGGCGTTACCCGTGTCTTCGGATCGAAGTCCAACATCCGTACGATTAGGTCCTTAAACTTGAGATAATCGGACATCGAATGGCCTGGTTCCCCTATCCGCCTGCCGCCTGGACCACCGTTCTCAACACCTAGAATATCGTGTAACCGCCTCGAGCCGGGAGATCTGTATTTTTTACCGTCCTTGGACTTTTTCAGCACGTACGAGCCATCCGTGGGGACTTTGTCAAAGTACTTCCGCGCCTTGTGCGCTTGGTCCAGTATATGTTTCGGCGGCATTCCTAGTACTTCTACGATTTTGTTCATTTGATCAACCTACGAATCATACGAGAAATCCTTTACCTTGCCAAAACACAGATCTATACTACACCGAATGTAACATGCACTTTCAAATCGTGTAGCGTCTCGTGCTAGCGTGATTAAATAATTATCGAGAGCTACACATTTGACACTAGGAAGATTAGGAACAAGTTGCGTAACGATCAATTTTTACCTCGTTGGCCCCACTAAACAGAGGCTCTCCCGTGTGCATTTCTACTAAAATACATCCCAGACTCCACATGTCTATCGCGAGGTCATAAGGTATTCCTAATAGGACTTCCGGAGATCTGTAGAACCTGGACTGGATATACTGATATATCTGCAAACACGAAAAGAAAGAGAGCAAGGCGAGTGAATAGGACCGACAGAGCGAAAGCGAATGTTCGCTAATTAGTACTTTCTAAGACACTCACTCTTTGTCCAAGTTGACACGAGCTACCAAAGTCGACTATTTTTATCGCACTTCGTTTGGGATTGCACAAAAGGATGTTTTCAGGTTTCAGATCACAGTGAATGATGTTCAATTCCGGTGTAGACAGGAACAAGAGGGCAGTACACAGTTGCTGTGCAAACTTTCTTGTCAAGTTCAATGACACACCTCGGAAATTCGTATTTCTAAGTAGGTCATATAGATTATACGATAGCAGCTCGAATACCAGACATAAGTGATTCCGCCACATAAAATGCCTCTTCAGTTTAACTGTAATCGGAAAGGAACAAAGCGTTAGACATCATGTCGCGCGATATCTGTTAACGTTGAAGCACACTACGTGCATACTCGCGCACCTATATAATACTTGTTGTCGGTATCCGCTCTGTTCATCATTTCCAATAGCCTAACTTCGATTTGCGCTTGATTGAGAAAAGGCTTCTTGTTCTTGATGATTTTTATTGCCACTTGCGTTTGCTCATCGTGGTCAAATGCTTTCACTACTTGGCCAAAACTGCCTTTACCTGTAAATGGAAGACGTCGAATAACTAGAATAAATTCAAGTCGATCCGAGTAAATGTAACATCTTCGTTAAGTAACACGGTTATTAAAAATAACAGTAGGTGTCTATTTTAAAAAAATCCAAGAAATAAATATTCGCGACTACGTTATCGTGAAAAATTGCATCGTGATATTATATTTGGCGTGACATTATATTAAAAGCACCTGCTGCCTTTTTTGTCTTACCTATTAACGAATCGATCTCATATCGATCGAGGAACTTTTCCCCATTCTTGATGATATAATCGTGATTATCGTCGTCCCAGCCGTCGTTGTAGAGTTTCCTCTCCTTCTTATGCGAGCCATCCTCCCCTTGCATCTGCTGTGCTCTCCTCTTCTTCTTCGCATAATAAACCTGAAAAAGAAATTAACGTAATCAGTTGCGATGTTCCCGATAAAACCGAAGGTTTCGTCAAGATTTCAATACAACAGAAACTTTTAAGAAAATGACCGAAATAAATTAAACAGTTTCACAAACGTAACAATCTATCGTATCGCCATTATCTCTGATGTTTGTCTTCTTTCCATGAATAATTTCTCCCTCTCGTTCTCGAGAGTGCGTGCGCGCCGATTGTAAAGTGTGTTCCCCGCATTTATTGTCAAAATGCTCTGATATTCATAGGATTCCATTTTATAAATCATATTAAATCCAAAAACGGAGTTCTTTGTCAAGTCACGACTCATATAATCAGAATATTCATCGAGAGACGGGAGAAGGGGGGCTGGAGGAAGGTAACTCTCGCTTGGACAAACGAGCGATCGAAAAATTCGTGTGATCCGCTTATCTTTATCAATTCGCCGGACCTAGCAAAACGGGGTTACGTAACAAGCCATGCGGCCCGAAATTATTATTCGCGCATGTAGGCTGCAGGTCCATGACGTTCCGCGAGATGAAGCGGGGAGGGAAGAAGGGAGGGAGATGAGGAGAGAAAGAGAGAGAGAGAGAGAGAGAGAGAGAGAAACTAGCCCGATCGATCGCTTACATTTTTCCACGGTGTATAAATTACTAAAGAAAACGCAAGAACTCGCGTTCGCCACCCTCTTCCTTCCTCCTCGTTCCCTTACGCCCGGCCGAAACGGCGCCGCGAATCGTCCACGAAAAAAAGAAAGCGGAATCGTATAATTCGCCGTAAATATCCCCGTCAACGGGACGAGAGGAAGGTGATGGTAGGACGGCGCGAGGCGCGAGAGGATGGAAGGGACGCGGAAGGGCGGGGGAGGGAGAGGGGGGAGGCGAAAGGGAAAAGGGCGCAGAATCCGATCTGCCGACTCCGTCCCGGGAATCGATATGCTCGCGACCACGTGAAAACCACGCCGTTGAAAAGCGACGGCCGGCGACGCTTCGACGTAAAATCCGATTCGATGCCGCGAGGGCGATTGACGATCGGGGCATCCCCTTGCGATAGACCGAGACTCTCTCGCTCTCTCGCTCTCTCTCTCTCTCTCTCTCTCTTTCTCTCTCTAATCCTTCGCGAAAATTTCGCCGAGAGTAATGCCGGGGACGAAGAGAAGGAGGATGCGAAAAGGCCCCCGCGAATCGGGCAGGACGGTGGTTGCTCGGTTGGCACGCCTCCACCGGGTCATCGACACGGTGATGGTCAGTGCTGTATCGGCGTCTAGTAGTTACTCTATTTCGGCATCGATTGTACCGTCGAAGAAGTACGAGGAGCAGTCGGTGCCGCCGCCGCAGCGGCGGCGCGGCTAATGAACTCACGCCGACACTTTCGCGCGAATGGGGGGAAGGGGAGCACCGAATCTGAGCCGCGACCCCGGAAGCGCGGAATCATCGACGCGCGCACGGCAAACCACTTATTTTCGACTTCGACCGAGTCCGAGTCGAGCCTATCAGAGCTCGATTTACAAAAGGGACCGGATAAATACCGGTTCGCTATCAAGAGAACCACGCGAAAGGAACCACGGAAATATGTTGGTATCCGGACGTCTTGCATCGTGATAGGACTTTTCTCGAAATGCTTAAAAAAAAAAATAAAAAAAAGACTGGGGTCCTCTGCGCTGTGATTTACGACGTTTTAATTAATTGTGAGATGCACAACAGCGCGATTAGTTATCATTTGAGATTCGCGAAAACTTGACAAAACATCGATCGGAGATCCCCCTTGGGACTGCCGCAATAAATCCTTAGCACCTGCATTAAATACCGAAAAGTCCGACGATGTTATCTTTACAAGTTTGAGAAGAGTCGGTTATGTTCCCTTGTTAAAGAAAGGATTTAAACGTTCTTCAAACACTTCGAACGTCCCTCGTGATTTACGCCAGTCCTCTCCCCAGAGGCAGAAGGGAGGACGCAACCGATCGGTACGTCACTTTCACGGTTTTTAAATAGAGCCCCCACTATTTTTGCCGTTAGTCCACAAATACGGATGCCTAAAATATCATTTTCAAACCGCATTTCATTGTTTTAATTTATTGTGGTCCCTCTTCTCATCCCCCCTCGTCTCTTCCTCGTACATTCTCTCTCTTTGGCGGATGAAGATAAACGGCGGCCTCTCACAATTTTCAAATAACGTCTACCGGCTTTTCGTGTTGGCCCGTGAATTGAAACGCCTAAAATACCGCTTCCGAACACAAATGGCGTTTCTTCTTTTTAATTTATGACGGTTCTCCGCGGGGACAAAATCGGAAACCCTCACACGGGGGTCAGAAGGCACAAAGCCCTGCCCTCCCCTACCCCGTGTTCCGCCACCCCCGTGGGAGAATCCCTCTCGCGCGAAACTTCCTATATGCTTATAAAGGCATCCCGCGGTAACCCGACACGGTTAAAACTTGAGCCGGTCACAGGCGCGGATCTTCCTCTCTCTCTCTCTCTCTTGCTCTCGCGCGCGCGCGCGCGCGAAGGAGCGATACCGAAACACCGACCTTATTTCGCGCCGGTATATGGGTTACTCGGAAATTTAATTCGCGCGCACGGCGCGCAGACCTCCATCATCCGCTGCCGCGGCGCGGTATTTCCCGGTCGAATTTTTTTTCATACGTCCGCGTCGGAAAAAAAATAATTCCCGCTCCATCCGCGGCAACTCGAGCTGCCCGCGAGATCACGTGAGCGAAACCCGGTCGATTTCGCGTTATTATTTCGCTGGGTACTTTACATGAGAGCGACTTTATTAAATTAATTCATTCTCTTTTTCATCTATTTATTATTAATTAATTTCATATGTACGGAAAGAGGAGAGAAAGTCAATTGTGCATAAGAGATTACCTCCATATCGTTGCTTTAAAGTTGAGATTTTTTAAAATTTCAAATATCATTGGATACCTTTTCTATTATCTAACACGATATTTAGTCTGCATTACTACCATTTATTGCCTTTTTTGCCGAGTTTTTCCATACTTGTCATTAAATTTTCGACATATAATATATCTCTACATTTGCTGCAATATTTATAATCTACTGTGATCAATATAAATGTAATTGAAAAGATAATCATTGTAAGAAGAAGGGTATTTTGAGGACTATCGAATAATAAGTAAGAAATAAACAATATTTCCAAGGAGGATTCTAGAGTCTGACCGGATTCAGCAAACGTTGCGAATA
The DNA here is from genome assembly GCA_928718305.1 of Tetramorium bicarinatum. Lineage (NCBI taxonomy): Eukaryota > Metazoa > Arthropoda > Insecta > Hymenoptera > Formicidae > Tetramorium > Tetramorium bicarinatum. Next base: position 17,273,992 of record OV788327.1, read on the forward strand.
GCTCTTACACTTTACCCGTTAATTTTCATAATTCCATAAAGTTTTGACATTAAATCGTTAGTCTTTAAAATTATAAGTTTTCTTCATTTACGCGAATTCGAGATTCTTCTCGCGCCGACCGTCATCGTTCGACTTGGTTCGATTCAACCGCGTGGGCGAGAGAAACCGGTATCAGACGGCGCGAATTCATCGAACGGGATCCCACGATTTCATTGTCCTCTCTCGTCGACCGTTATTGTTGAACGATCTATCCCCCTATTCCACCCCCGACTGGAACACCCGTTCATTTTCCGTCTCTCTCTCTTTTGGATTATCCTGATGCATCCTGATCGCAGCAACGCGATGTCGAGGAGCAAAAGAGAGAGAGAGAGAGAGAGAGAGAGAGAGAGAGAGAGAGAGAGATGAATGTATATGAACGGACAGGATGTCGAAAACACCTGCGTAAATTTTAGCACTTGAAAAACGAAAGATCAAAGACTCCTTGCAAAAGAATACAGGTGCGAAAAGCACCCCTTTAAGCTGTGCGAACCGGATTGATCGAGGTACTCACTAGATGGAGCGTGCATGGCTTTCCGACGATTTGTACGTGGAAACTGATGAAGGCCGAGTCTCGGAATCGCGGCCGTAGAGCGCAAAAAGGGGCCTTGCGGAATAATCTCTGCGTAAAAGCGCTCTAATCCGTATTTTCTAACGATGATATACCTACCACATGGAACAAGAGCGTAAAGAAAATAAGCGAAACTCGCGCAGCGAGATCTTCATCTCGTGTTTCTTCTCTTTTCGATACGGGAAAAAAATCTTTGTTAAAAAAAATATGCACCCAATAATTGAGCTGACAATTTTTTAGTGACATCGTTTATATCATTTGTAGATTTAAATCGATCGATGAGTAATCGCTCTAGTTTTATCAAGAGATACAGTATCGTCTCGCATTAAGTACTTTTTGTAAAATACATTCTTTTCATAAGGAAGACCCTACAGCAAAGTTCTTTTACAGCTTTTCTAAATCATTGTTTTTTTTTAAATAAGTCGATATTATCAAAATGCAAGTGTGTTAGAAGAGAATATAAATTACAATAATATAAGTGATACACAAGATGTGTCAATTAAATTTACTTATGTCATGTAAAATAATTACAATTGTAATATATAATAATAAGGATAATTCTAGATATGACGTGAAAAATGAACATACAATGTTCTTTGACATTAATCAAAACAAAGAACGAAAAAGACAAAAGTAAAGAACCGAGGTGAAAGAAACTCCACGCGACGGCCGTGTGTGGCCTCTAATATCTTTCTCTGTCCCCCCTTCCTCACTCTCCGTCTCACTCTCTTTCTCTCTCGCCACATCCTCGCGCACGGTCACCCTCTTTCTCGTTTCTGTTGCTATGCGCGAGTGCATGAGACCGGCCCCCATACGCGTGCGTTCACCATTAGCTTCACCAAAAGCAGCCCAGGACCACTGCGAGCGCGCCGAGCGACGAAGGAAGATAGCGAGAAAGATAAAGAAGATGGAGAGATAGGTATTTATAGGCGGTAAAAAAAATCAATTTCCAAATTAACCGAACAACTGCTCGTTAAGCGTAGCAACGGGGGGCCCTGTACTCACTTTACTCGAGTCTCTTCCAGAGGAAGAAACCGCGATGAGACGACAAACGGACGAATTGCGGTTCTCGCGTATCATTCTCAGACGAATTCGACTTGCCGAAAAAGATCGTCGAACGGATTAGGTACCGTAAGGGTTAAGGTCGAAGGGGACCTTCCACAAGTCCACGCTGTAAGGTCCCGGTGTAAGGAATAATCCCGCTATGAATTCCCTCGGCTCTTCCTGGCGACGGAGCGCTATCGGCCTGTTTCGAAAACCCGTTCCCGGCGCCGCCAGTTAGCGCGTTTTTGCGTGTTTGTATCGCAAACGAGTCTCACTAAGTGGATTTTCGCGTTGAGGAATCTCAAAGGACCCTTGAACAAATACGAAGGAATACGAGGCCGGATTAAATCATCTCGCAAAAACCTCCTCCCCGCTTGGGAGAAATTAATTGCGATGTACAAACAACACTCTTTGATACGCTCTCTTATTTCTCGGCGAAATTTCTGCCAAGGACACGGCCGAGAATATTGAAAACTGAATCTGGAGATACGAGGAAATAAAAATAGCTGCGCCTAGTGTTTCTAGCGTAGAGCGTTTACAGCGTTTCATGACAAAATTTCATAAATGTGGCAGAAAATGTTTACAAACAGTACAAAACATTTTTAAAAGGCACAATGTTTATTCCTTCTGTAGATCTCTAAAAAAAAAAAATTTGAATTTTCATTCGCAATTATTCGAGAAATGTGGAAGGACATCCGAGAGTCCACTCTTTCAGGAGAAAATCCGTGAAACTTTCCAACCACGCGTATGGAAATGATTCATTAAGGCATTATTGAACATCGGTATCGTTCCTATTGTCGTCGAGTGTTTGTAAGCGACAACGGAGGAAAAGGCGCGCCAATCTCTCCCACCCTCTCTCTCTCTCTCTCTCCTGCTTTTCCCGCCTTTCCCGCTTAATGAACTTCCGCTTTTGCGTACGACTTGGCGACTTTTGTTCGCGAAAGGGGGTCTCGGCGAGTTATTTATAAATCGCGTTCATGCCGGATCGGCACACACAACGACGTAGAATATAGCCGCGAGTGCGTCGCACCCGGCCGAGCCGGGAGAGCCGAGAAAGCGGCCCGTCGCTCGACGGGCTCGCGCCGAGAAGCCGCACAACGCGATCGCATCGTCAGCTGACTGGACGATGACGAGTCGGCATAAATTCCAACGCGAACAACGTCACACGACAGTTAACTTTGCATTCCACCTTCATTTTTCCGTCTGTTACCTACCTTTCTCTGCGAATATAAAAAACGGTTGCCCGTGAACACCTGAGTATTTACCACGATGCAACCTACGGCATTTCCGATGCTTTTAGCTGAGGCTCAGAAATATGTAGGAAGAGAGAGAGAGAGAGAGAGAAAGGGCTTGGTGTCGGATACGCTCGCGTGCCGAAAACGATACTGTTTCCGCGACGCATGACAGAAATGCGAGGAAACAAGATTATTCGCCTGACATTTCGTGGGCGCATTAAGATATCGCGGGAATTAGCGACGACGACGTGATAATAACGCGAAAAGTATCTCGCCCAATTTCCGTGGAGAGACTACCCGAGGAGCAATCTGATTTAACTCCACCAGTGCGTTAGCGAAGTCTATACTTTTAGAATTAATATACAGATCTTTCGAAAGTGTTGCTTGAGCCAAGATTTATCCTCGAGTGATGCCGCGCACGTAGCTCCGCAGACAAAGGAAGGTCCCCCTTCCTTTCGTCCCATACTGATATTACGAGTTTATTTATGATATGCGTGTAGAAGAAAAACACGACGAGTTTAGTTTCGGTTACTCAATGGAGAAAATTGTTCTATATTATTTATTTAATATTGATCAATAAGTTTACAACGTTTTGTCCTGAATGGGACACGCTACAATCACTATTTTGTTTCTCTTATCACGTCCGTTGTTTACAATGGCTTAAAACCTTCTCTTCTTCAATTTTCTTCAATTTACGGATTATCCTGAATCCGTAATGCTGAAACTCCTACAGATTCTGAATAAAACCACAGTATACTTGTCTCCCTTCGGCATTCTCGCGAAGATAGACCGTCTATAGGCATCCAAGGGCAAGACAACGTCGTCGCAGGATGATGGCACGTATATTTTTTGTTGGGAGAGTTATCGAAGGAGAATGGAGAGAGGAAGCAGAAGAAGAAATGAGGAACGCCACGTCATCGGACGACTGCGAAGCCGTTATGAATATCCACCTCGCTGAGACGAATGCCGTACGATCTAGAGAATGCGAGAAAAGAGACAGAAAGACAGAGCAGAGCGAGAGGAGGGACCGAAGAAAGAGGGAGTAAAATAGCAGAGGATCGAAAGGAACAGATAAGATAGATAAGAGGAAGGCAGGGCCGACCCCAAGTATCTCAATACCCGCATACTTTGATAAGACAAGACACTAAGAGAAGCAACTTTCCTCAGGTGATTACAATTTAGATTTTTCGAACTCACCTCAAATCTTTCCCCTTGAAAAAAATGGGTACCGATAGCCTTAACTAACACTTGGAGATAAAAAAATAACTTTTTCATGAACTAAGAATACGAACAAAATTATGCGCCTCGATCAAGAATCAATGCGTGAAGTAGACTTATATTTGTGATCTACTTATCACTTATCACGTAATATCGACGACTACAAATTTGTAGAAAATTAATTTCTCTCGACACTGCCAAGAAAATGACTCTGAATGAGACCATCGTCTGGTGGAAAGTAGAGACCGCTTTGCTTTTACCCCTCTTATACCTTCATTATGTTCAACAAGTCGTCGATGAGAAACATTTTGATTTACCGACTATACACTTCCCTCTCTGTTTTCTAAATTTTTTAATTTAAGAATAATAGAAATTCCATGTATTCATAATTATCTTCACTGTTTATTCATTGATTTTTGTCAGCAAATTGTACGCTTTGTTACTGCAACAATGTTGTTAGCTCCGCAAGCAAACTCCAAAGTTCAGTATCGCTACTAATTCGTACGTCGATACGTACAAAAGTAGATTACAGACGGCGGGAAATCCTATATACGGCCACTATAAAATATCTTTCCGGTGTTCTACGAAAGGGTTAACGGAACAGTGTCCGGAACGACCGTCCGGCGACTTCGTCCGACCCTGGAAGGAGAGGGAAGAGGAAGCGGACGGAGCGAAGAGGGGGCGAGGTAGATAGAAGGGACGTGATCAGCCGAGTCATGAATGAAGTGACAGACGAAACGAGTGAAAAAGCCAGCGACGGCCGTTTCGCGACCTTCCGGAGCGTCGCTTACGTGCCACTTCTGTCTTCTCTCGCGAACCAAGACGAAGCCTCGTCGATGTCAACATGTCCCGTCATGACTGACAAACGCGCCATACGATGATAGACACGCAAATTTGGCTATCCGCCCCCCCGATTCGCAAGAGATTCAAAATTGTTTAAAACTGAACGCGCAAGAAGTTTCTCGGATTTCTTAAATCGATCTCGAGGAGCAGAAAATGCTTTTGCTCCTCGTTTTTACATTAGAAATTAGCGAATCTATCATCATATTTTCTATCGAGAAAATAAAATTAAAATAGATTTTTTTCGAAATTGTATACCTGAATAAAATGTAAAAAGTATATTCGCACATGGCGAAATTCTTCTTGATTTCTGAAAAAATTCATTTTTGAAAAAGACTTGTTCAAAAACAGCAAGTTCTGTTTATCAATTCAAAGTTGTCTCGCGAATAAAGTAAAGATGTAGAGTCGAGAGCTCGAGTGGCGCGCAGGGTGCCGAAAAATATTAGCTCATGCCTGCGGCATCGCCGTTTCTGAGTCACCAAGCTTGAGCAACGGTCAACGGAAAGTTTCGGCACGGCCAGACGACAGAGAGCCGATAGAGGAACAAGCAGGAGAAAGGGAGAAGTACGAGGAGAAAAAGACAGACGGGCAGGCAGGCAGGCAGGCAGGCAGGCAGAGAGACAGACAGGCAGGCAAGCAAGCGCGAGAGACAAGTCTCGGCGTCGCGTCGCGTCGCGTCGCGCCGCGTCGTGCTTAATCCGCTCGAGAGCGAAATTACTGTCGGACGAGATCAGAATGGACAATGGCTTAGAAGTTGTAGGTAATTCCGCGTGGGTAATTATTGTGCGAGCGCGAGCGCGCGAAAGCGTCTCCTTTTCGCGTCGTCTCGGCACGGATTTTGAAAATCTGAGCGCGAGCGAGCTTTAATTTATCATAGCGACCGCGAGAGCGGCGCGTGATAAATTAAAGCCTTCTTCTCCTCTTCTCTCGTATCCTCCGTATCCGCCTTCTCTTCCCTCCTCCATTCCTCCCTTTCGCCGCGGCTGTATGATTTATTCCGCGAGGCAACGCGTCTAACGCGCGTGCACCACTGACCGCGGCGCATCCTCGAAAAATAAACTCGGCCGTCGCTTCTAATTAGCGGCGTGAGTAGATTTGGCCGAGGAAGGGGGCACAAAAGGGGGAGATCATAAGAATAATCTGGAGCGGCGTGATCGTTATCTTTATTTACTTCTTTTCGGCACTTCAAATTTCGGGCTGATAATCCGACATTCCGCCAAACATTTGCGCGCGATCTCGATTTGGAAAATTAAACGATACTTTATGAGCAAACACGCGAAACGGCATTTCGTTAAGATTGTGCAAGCTTCTTTTTTATGGAGCAAATACATCTATGAGTGATTCCCAAGAATGTTGTTTCTGAAATAAACCGCTTAAGTGGAGATGCGATCGATTTTACGAAACGAGAAAGAAGCTACAATCGCATTTCTCGGACACACATCTTCTTTGTACAGGAATCTTGGGAACAAACAAAAGTTTCGCCGAATCCTTCGTTTTTCAATCATCGACGTGGACGACAGAGAGTAGATCAAAGTTTCAAGGCCGACAAGGCCGAGAATCGGTCACGTGGAAGAGGGAGGAGGGATTTGGAAACGATGGAGTGGACCAACTGCACTCGCCGTCCCTTTATAAGGAGGACGCAACCGCCGTGCCGCCGGAATTCGGCGGAAGAAGGATTCGAGAGATCCCGGCGAGATCGGGTAAAATCAGGGCGGACTTTCACAGACAGGCGACACGAAACAAGAAAGCAGCCGCGAAGAGAGCCGCTCCCTCCCGTTCCCCACGGACGCGCGTTCTCGCTGCGCTCTTCGCCGAGGCGCACGTAAAACGTGTAACGCTTAGTTGCACATCAAACTCATCGGCGGACACCAGCGAGCGACTTTATTGTAACCTACTTACGTCGAATTTCACGCGCGACGCAGGTTCCCGGAGATCGCTCGTCTCTCTCTCTTTCCCTATTTCGCGTTTCACTTCGAATAGCAGCACGGCTGCGTCTACGACGTGCATACGAGATTTTACATGATTTTCCGGAACTTGTCCTCGCGCCTTTCTTGCACGATCCTTTCGCTTAGAGATTCCAGCTTCTTGTTCTGCCTAATGATATTTTTTTATTTGTATACAACTATTATTCATGGAAACAGCTTAAAACATTTTTTGCATATTTATGTTTCTGTTTGCATTATTTATTATACAAAAGTAGAATATACTTATTATATAATTAGACGTGAGATTTTCATCATTTTTTTATGCTTTTATACACTTTGCGCGTTCTTCGCGGGTATTTTATACAACAGGAAGAGCTCTTACTGCGAAATGCCCTTTCGAATGATAAAACGAACGAATTGCGAGATAGGATTAAGTACATATTGAAATTTAGATATGACGCCATTGAAGATTACTTGCGACGTGGAGAAGTATATTTAGTAAATAAATTAAGATGGATAACGCGAGGATTGCGTTATTCTTAAATGAGCGATCACTCAACCGTGAACGGTGGAGAAATTGCAAAAATTTTCGATTCTCTTCTCGCTCTATTTAAAGCGAGGATATTGCATCGTATTGCCGACTCAATTTTTTTTACGAGTTCCTATTGCGCCTCTCTACATTGCTAAACATTTACGAGTGATACTTTGCAAATTCTATTCCGTCGTTCTTATGAAGGTTAAAGAAATTTATTAGTCAAGATAATTATTAGCTGATCATTAATAATTAAATTGTTAAAACTCTTGTCCTCTATTTACATATTGTGTATTTTTACACACATTATTTACGTCTCTACATACATTGTTAAAAACAAGCTATGTGAAATTCAAATAGACAAAACGTTAATGAAACTATTTTATAATTAAATCATTCAATACTCTTCTACATTCTATTTAAAAATATTCAAATTTCCAAAAAAAAAAATAAAAATTTATCAAATAAAATTAAACAAACGAAATTATACAAAAAGATTCCCCACTTCAATCAGAAATCAATTTTCATATTAAAGATTTGTCTACTTTGCTAAAGAAGCTACGGCTATAACGAATTAAAGGAAAATATTTTGTTCCATCTCCTACTGAAACAAATAAATGAGAAGTTTTAAGATTCCTTGCACAGGTACAAGAAGTATACAAGAAGTATATAAGACGAAGGGAGATAGTATTTCGTTCCGGGTGCAAAACTGCCTGGTTACGGCGTTGTTGAAGCGCGGCTGCTAATTCTCTGCGGAGGCTTTTAATCTCACGCAGTCTCAAACCCGAATCCCGCATCCTTCTTTCGGCATTCGGTCGGAGTCCTTGAATATCTCTCCCGCATTATAGCGCGAGCGAATGCGCGCGCGCGCACACACACTGCCGAAACACGGGCTAAACATCGCCAAGGATTTCGTAGAAAGATGAGAAAGCACCTTCAAAGCTTGCTCTCGCTCTGTCTCGCGCTACTGCGCTAATGCGATATACATAAAACAGAGCCTTAATGCAGAATATCTTTTAACGCGACTTACAATTAAATATCGATCATCTCCTTTCTGCTTTAACGTTATTATATTTTCTGCCGCGGTAAACAGCCTCATAGTTTGTATCAAGCCCTTCGCTTAACAAATATCGTGTACGGGTTTCATTAGAATCAAACTTGGCGGATTGGCGAGAGTCTCTTGTCGGTGCAGCCGCACCGGATTCAACGAGTCTTCTCTCCCGAGTGCAGCCTCCAGTGTGCAGTGCGGGACATTATGTACGTATACAAGGGACGAGCGGACGGCATCTGGGTCGTCTTTAATTATTCGCGAAGCTATTCTGACTTGTGACGAGCGCCTCGAGTGATGGGATTCGATTCCTCGTCGTTCCCTTAACTTAAACGCGCGACCTATGCTCTCTCTCGTGAAATTCTTTTTCTCTCTCTTCCTTTTTCATCGTGTACCGCGAGTGTACTCAATTGCGACGTTTATTCTGCAAATTGCTACCTCGCGACGTAAGACGAAAATGTGTCAATGGCCGAACGTCCGAGTCAACGCCCGCAACATCGATCTTTTTCGGGGGGAATAACACATGCACCGCTCGTACGATGTAACAAGAGTGACGTAACAAGAGCATCTTGGAAAACTTTCTTTTTTCTTGTTAATAAATTATCATCGTCACCCGTACGTATAGGTAATTTCTTTCTTCGCACAACGAGCGAATCCGGCGCGTCGGGCGGTAAGGAAGGAGTCGCCGACGTGCGCTCCGAAAGGACGCGCGGTGGTTGCACTTTCGACCCACGACCCCCGGGTCAGGTTGCAGCCGATTTAATTTCAAATTTAAACGCCGTTTGAATTTAAATTTAACCGGTGCCCGATTCCACGTTGTGGCTCACCGAAGCAAAATCCAAAATAGTGTGAGTATAATTCAAGCTTATTCCTCGCACCGGGCCGGAAGCCGCAAACTTGAGCGTCACGAGCGCTTCGCGTTAACCGATTTTTACGAAAGCTACGCACTCTCTCTCACGATGAGCTTTTCTCGATATGCATGCGAATCCGGCAGCAATTTGCACTCCGCAATGTTACTGCTTTATGATATGTAATAAATTCTTCGATTATTAATACGTTTAATGAATTATTAAGATATTAAAAATACAGGCCTACTCTAAAATGGCATAAAATAGGTTCATTATTAGTCGAATATAAATTTTAATACGTAGCAAATTCATGTAAATGAGCCACTTATCATATTTCAAAAATAGCCGACAAAATGGAAGTCCCTAGCTTGATTATAACTTCAACATGTATATCGTATGTACCACATATATCGATTCGAAGCAAGATTTCGGTTTTACTCGGGGTTTTACGCTACTTTTAAAAATAAATGGTTCACACGTAAGCCAGGTACATCAATACAAGTCTGCCAATGTATATAATTTCTGTGAAAGTGTGCGATTTGGATTTGACGGCGATAACGCGCCAGGATTAGAGCGCGATCGATAATAAAGCTGAAATGTCATTTTGCGAAAGTGGCTCGCGGCATAATTTTCTTCGACGATTTTTCGAAGGATAATATTACGGATTCAAGAAGAAAACGCGAACTTTTGAGAGTGGCGAAGCGTGCCCTTCGCGGAGACATCGACTGATTCCGAGAACTGCCGGGAAGAGAAACGGAGAAAGAGAAAAAGAGAGTGGGAGAGCTCTGAGACTATTTTCCTATCCGCGTCTGTCTCGCAACACGAGAGCTCGGCACATCGCTTCGATCTCGCAAACTCGCGAAACAAAGTGCCGGCTCGGCGTGCAGGAAGACAGACGCGCGCCGCCGGTGCGCTTCTCTCGTATATATGTTAAATATTTCGCGGTCTTGTCCATTGTTCTCTGCCGCGCGTGAATTGACTTTATTGGCTTTCGACTCGACGCGCCGAGGCGGATCCCAAGTGTTCCCTATTTGTCCATATACGTCGCGCACGATGTTCACGAGGGATAATTCTAACTCCGGGATAGACACGGACGGCGGAGTAGCTTACGGTTCAACTTTAACGAAATCCTGACACCTCGCCCCCTTATTCGCCCGAATATTTCAAGTTAAATTACACGAAATGGCATCCAATCAGATCCATTTTCCTTCGTAGAGAAAAAGAGGATGATCAAGCGATTCGTAAAAACGAAAGAGAAGGCGAAGGAATGAATTTCTATCATCTTTACGTTTCATTAGGTAAATAAGGTACACGTATGAAGGCGCGCGACCCCAATTCGCGCCCGCGCGCGCGCGCGCGCGACATTTCTAATTTAGAAATCGCTTTCCGCACCGTTATGCTTATTATGGTGGCACGGTGGAAAAATTCTGTTTGCATTCCTTAACGATGTGCACGGGACGCGGGAGAGTTAATACTAAATATCGCGGTAATGCACGGCGATCATAAATACTTTGCCGCGATATTACCGTGGCGTTGCTGGAAATAACCGTGTATGAAATATTCAGCGGCTTGAAACGTAACGTTACGGCGTTAAATCGTTGCGTTTTTATCGATCATCGCGCTCTGCATCGCGCACGGTAGTGCGGCCCGGCCCCTCCATTATTACGCGTTCATTATAGATCGGAATCTCTCTAGCGTCCGCCTAAATCCATCATTATGCCTCAGCACCGTCATAAAAATTGCAACGTCGAAACAAGCAACAGGTTCACGACGAGAGATCGCCCCCTCGAATGGCCGGTTCGCAGCAAAAATTATCCCATCACGCGGATTCCAATTAATTTTTTATCTTCTTCGCGAACGACACTTTTGCCGGGACCTAATATTCAATTCAGAAATCGGACAGTTTTGACTGTAATCGATTGTAAAAGATTTTCGTGAGTCGCATGAAGACTTTTGAACATGAAAATTTTCTTAGAGATCTCTACACACAACTACCCTCTCGAATCGCTGGGAAATGATTCTAATAAATGTACAGCAAACAAAGATCACGAGACATAAAACGTAAAGAGATCCTGATATCTGAGCGGGACGATAAGGACGACCGCGAGTAGATAAGACGTCCGTGTCGAATTATTCGCGGAGGAGGCGGGAAGAGGGGGCGATTAATATCCGGTCTCTTTTTCCCGGAACTCATGATACCGCGAATAATCGGTGCGAACCGGCCGCTCGAGAGACCGCACCGCCATGGACCTGGCACGGAGTCGGCACGGCTGGCACCTAAGTGCATAGCTAGTCAACCTGCATCCACGGATATGCAGGATTCCGGCGTCGACGGACCTCATACCACTGGAATGCACCGAACGAGCTACAGGCCCCATACTCTGTCTCCCGACGCCCCGGCCCCCGGAGCTCCGGCACGCGCTTCTTCTTCTTTCCTCTTTCTCCCTCCCTTCACCCCGACCATATCTCTCTCTCTCTCTCTCTCTCTGCCGGTGTCCTCCTTTTCTTTTCTCGCGGCCTTCTTCTTACCACTTACCAGTTACCACTCGGAACGTGTTAATGGCTTCGGCCGGCTACTTGGGTTACCAAGCGCGAATCTCGTGTCACTTGGTTGGGACCCCGGGTTTTTGACCGGGTTCTCGCGACGATCGATCGGCGAGTCGGTCGACCGAGGGAAACGCCAAACTTTTCCAAACGGACTATTACATCTCGTAAGTTGGTCGTCAATAAGTGCGTGAGCTTGTCGTTAATCATAATGCAATTAAAAATAAGATGTCTCTCGGCAAAGTTTCCAGATGTTTAAAAGCCGCATTGAATTACTTTTAGATAGATCTCTCTAAGATGGAACTTCCAGCTCTGAGATATTGGTTATAAGAATACGTGGCATATGAATGTAAAATTGTGAAATTTTAGCAAAAGGAGTTCAACGATGTTCTTCGGTGCACTGTATTGACGTATAGAATGACCTGGAAGAGTAGCGCCGGTCCGGGGAAAATTACCACTTTTCGAAATTACTAAAACTACCTCAATAAGGCGGAGTACGAACGCCGTCGACCTCGTTGCGCTCCATAGCCACCCCATTTTCAAAACACCTTCAACAATTTGGAGAAATGGCCCTCTGCCTGTCCCGCGATCAGGCGGTGTGCCCATTTGCCCGTCTCGTTCAATAACCGGAGGCACCACGTGACGCGAGCCCGCGCGCCTCGCGCAATGTGATTGAATCGGTGAATGATTTATCCGCGAAGAATTCAAAGAATCGACAACGGAGAGGTTTCGCCGCGACGATAGACTCTCGCATTCCGCATAATTGCCATATATCGTCGTCGAGCCATAAATACCGACGGCGACGGAGCCCTTGACGTGATCACTCGCCCCCGCCTCTCTCGCTTTATTGCTCTTCGATCGATCGCACGCGCGCGCGCGCGCGCGCGCGCGTTCGCGTATCGTTATGGCGAAATCGTGGCGCCTCGCGAGGACTGCGTAATCACCCGACAATTGATGACGCGCCACCCGTTGCCTCTCGTAACGCGCGGATAAAATGCATGGCTTCGGCAGCACGATAACGCGCCGCACGTTTCACCAACTCGAGATGCGAGACGCGCATCGTCGCGATACGATTCGTCCGCCGGGAATACGGCGCGTCGCTCGCCTACAGCCCGATTCGGATCAAACGTGCGAACGAATAAACGCCAACGAACAACGTGCTCGAGTAAGAGCAACGGCATTGCGATTGAAGCGGATATTATTGCTTGTTCACGTTTATTCGAGTTTGCTCGCTCGCTTAATCTGCTTTTCCCCTGCGAGTCGCGATCGTCGATCTCGAATATATATATGTGTGTGTGTGTGTGTGTGTGCAGTTGTCTCATGATCTAACCGGAAGACGGGATTAGTCGACGAATGCAAACCCGCTCGGCAATAAGTGTCCCCGATTACTCAACGCGCGTTATCGGCGCTGCGGTCTAAAGTCGTCTATGATTTCCGTCGATCAGAACCGATGATGCGTCATCGACATTACGAGATCAAGATGAAATGTCCGCGAAACGTCCGGTTAAACTATGTAACTATGTAAAGCGGTTTTTTGTATAAGGCGCATTGTAGAACTCGTGTCCTCCCACGTTCGCGCGCGATCCGAACGGATTCCTTCCCAAACTATGTCATCTCTCTATCGCGTAGGCGCGACTCCCACTTCTGTCCCTCGAAGAAAATATCGTACAGCATTATAAAAAAATGTCCTTAAAATATATCGCAAAGCCAAAATATATATCTTTACTAATTACATTAAAAATTGCATTAGAAAAAAAATTGTAATTCATGTTACAAGAAAATTTTAAATTGTGCTTAAATCGACATGTAAAAACTTACAATATATTTTTAATAACACTTATATCAATTTTTGTTATCTAAAAATTATTATATGATATCATAATTTTCATCACAAACATAATAAAATGCATAATTTGTACATTAAAAGCGTATCTACGTACATCCATGTAAGTAGCAAGATTTCTTTCTTATTTTAGTAAAATTTGATCGTTTTGATTGTAGTTAAAATATCTAAATAATTATAGCAGTTTTCTTATAAGATGTAAAATGTATGTAATATTTCTAAAAAAATATATAATTTTAATTTTAATGGCATTATATCCCAGAAAAACAAATATTTTATTGTAATTTTTACTATTATATTTTTTTCGTGCATAATTTCCGAGAGAGATAGTCCAATATAGCGGCAAATCGCAAAGAACGAGGGACAATGATCTCAAATCATGGTGATCCATAAGTTTTCTTCTCCTCATCTTTCACACGATAATGATTTCGCGACGTTGTTTATTCGTTCACACGTTATAATTGCATCGATAACGGAAGGCAAATAATCCTTGCGCAAATGAACACTATCTGTCTCTTCGTTCAAAAGTCTTAACGTCAAAATTGTAACGTTTGATGATCTTATTGCGACATTATTTACGTTCAATAATTGTGATCAAATCGCTTATCAATTTAGTGTTTCAATAAGTGATGCATACATCAACGCATAAGAATGGTATGAGGTAGTTCCGGCAGAAGATTACGACTAGATTGATGGATTTCAATCTAAAAGACAAAATAATCATTTCTAATATTTACGCCATAAAATTGAATTTTAGGCTCACAAGACATGACCCAAGATAAAAATTTTTTAGATATTTATTTTTTTTTAATAAATATGTATATAGCCCTGCTAACAGGTTTCTCATTATCAAAAATGCTACAAATGTCAAGATAAAGTTTTCGAACCACCATGTCTACCTTCTCTCATCGATAATCGGTAGAAGCAATATCGATAAAGATATTTTCTCATAACCTAAGGATACATCCTATAAGGATACATCCATTGCCTCATACAAAGCATGAAAGTACAAACAATGCACACCTATAATTTTATTTTTGTATCTCATCTTGGCCGATACAAAAACTCAGAACGCACTTTCTTGACAATAAAGAATCAGTTCTAACTCCGAAAAACATCAGACAGTTTATACGGATGACAGACAGAATCAACCAATGTGGCCTGATAAGCTATCAGCGTGACGAAAGTCTGTATATATTTGTCACCTTTTCAAATACCTTTTCGATTACAGCATATCGTAAGATTCCTGATGTGACAAGCATTAATAATAATAATTCATATAACGGCACATATATGTATATATAAGAAATTTGATACACGTTCTGAAGAAAGGATTATTCGTAAGAAAAGGCACAGCGCGAACTTGGCGCGGCGGGAGCTCATCGAGCCTTCTACAGGTAAGTCGTGACAGCGGAGTTCTTACCTCGTTGATGTGCTTGTAGGTCTTGATGAGGTCGACGCTGAGTTTCCTGAGGGGCGCCGTCGCTGGATCGCGAAACCTGTGGGGTATCCTGGCCTGCATGGCGTGAATGTCCGAGGGGGTCTCCTGCGGAACCCCGCCGACAGCCCCGCCACCCGTGGCACCAGCCCCACTGCATACCGCGGAGGGCATGGGCTCCTCGGCCACCAGGCGCCCGTAAAGGGGCGCACCGCCGGTCCCCGTCCTCCCGCTCACTGAAAGCACCAGGAGACAAACGGATCAATGCATGGCGACGGCCGAAGAGTACACACTTTGATACACCCCGCGTGCACCGTCGGCCTTCGAGAGCTGATCGCAGGGGTACGTAAGCGAGAAAGAGTATGAGCTACTATATCGAATTTTTGCTCGTTTAAATTCTGTTTCTTTACTGTTACACCCGCCGATCACCATCGGACACAATTATATTGAGACATGCTATTAAGGTCGGAATAAGACATAGTCGTCATCCCGAACGCGAATACGCAATAATTATTATGATTCTCAACTTCTAATCCTCAACCTTCGATCGATTTCCCAATTCTGTTATCTTCAGTTCATCATCAAATTGAAAATTGAAATTTAATTGAAATTTTATAAATATTAATATTTAATTTAACGAAAGTAAGATAGAAAGAACTAATAGCTTTAATATTGGGGTTTAATTGTCAAGGAATATAAAAACCTGACATCCTGGATGTTTTGATTAAATCATTAAATATTAAAATCATAAAAAAATATAAATAAATAATACGTAAGAGATTATTATTCAGTACAATTATGTGCTATTCAAACATACGCACGATATTGATTTTTGAAATCTGCAATGTAATTGCAGCGAAAATTGAACTAGCTTTGCAGTATACCGCGAGAAATGGATCAATGCTTGGCCACGAGTTTAATCAATGATCAATATTTATGTTTGCTGCCTGATAATATATTGACGTTTATCTGTTAAGTTTATCATTAGATAATTATATTCACGTAGTAATTAGGGAACGTCAGGTAACCAAGTTGCAAATTGTTTTGATCGATGCTGCGACGCTAACAATAAGATGTAAGATTATTATGCTTGCTGTGATATATAATATAAATAAAAATGTGATAAATAAATTTGATTGCGGATATAATTTGATTAAAAAAAAAATTAAATATGTACAAATATATATGCTTACTCGTATAATATAAAGTTATATTAATTTTTTACTTATATATAAAAAATTATTGGAAATCTTTCAGTTCTAAAAAAAAACTTTTGTTGCTATCAGTTTTTATCGTGCATTTAAAAACGCTATTTATATTAATAATTAATCTTAAATGAGCAATGTATCATTAGTTATATAACTTGTCACGTTAATTACCATTATCTTTCTCTTTATCTTTTAAACACAACATAAAGGTAATTCATCATGCTATTAATGGTATGATATAGATGTCATCTTAATTAGAAATTACGTAAACATCTGTACATAAAAAATATTCGATAAAAATTGAGATAAAAGAAAAAAATATGAGTGGTATCAAACATGGACATAAAATAATAATTGACAAATCTGTCATAAATAATGCAAGAATTATTTATTGTACAATAATGGAGCGAAATTTATGCACAATATTTTACGTTATTCGTATTCCGTAATTTTAATTGTAATAATTAGCAATCGTATTAGCTGGTAACTTGAAACAATGTTCGAGGAGAGTAAAACGACAATTGGTGGAATATCTCTTTCGACGAGGAAGATCATTCGGTCTTAAGCTCTTTTTTACAGTCGACGACGTTAAAGCCATGACGTAATTAGCATCAGAAAAATTTTGCGGAGTCGCGTGTCCGCGAATGAATACGCGATTAAAACCGCCGCCACTACTCTTCCGCAAACAGAATTGGTTTTGTTGAAATTACTCGCGGATAATCCCGGAATAATACCGGGGTACGTTAAATCCAACTCTCTTTTGTGCTCCGTGTGATAAGTTACCTTCTCACTAATGGAGTTTTTCTTAAGCTAATCAAGCTGTCCCCTTTTAACATAACACAATCATAGTTGTTTCGATAAATCTACCAAAGAGAGATCCTCCTGGCATCCCAGAACAGCGTTACTTTTTACGTAAGCAACAGACGCGCGAGGATTAAGCACAGAGGATTGCTGAAGGGAAAAGGGACGAACGGCGATTTGCGGCGACTCCTTCCGTGAAAAGTAATCCGTCCGAACGAATCACGACCGGGCGGGGAATTGCGATACGTTCGAAGAAGCATGCGTGTTGAAGAAACTCGCGTTCATTGTTTCTATAACGATCCGCTGCAGAAATAGACAGTAGCTTACCCAGCAGGTAATCTGCAACGGACCTTTTCTCAGTAAAGCGAAAAGGCGAATGGGAATAGAGCCTTTCATCGTGACCGCGTCGATGTTCGCGGAAAGATTCGTCGGCAGAGTCGTAGATTCAACCCCAAGAACGTCATAAAAAAAAAAAAAATAGATTCCTGTGTTAAAAATTACACTCACGTCTCATGGAAAACGCCACGTGTAGTATAAATGTATGTATGATAAAATCGAAAGGGAGAGTGCGCGACGCGCTTCGAAAGATAATATCCGAATGCTCGATTTCTTCTCTCCGGGCGTCTCGGCGCGTGCCGACGGTTTCATTTAAGTATTTTCATCAGCCGTTGAAACGAGAGCTCTTTAAGGCGCTCTCGGGCGCTCTTCACGGCGAGGACGAACGCTCTTGCGGTAGGAGAGGCGAGAACAAAAGCGCGCAAATGCGGAAGCATCGATAATTAACAATTCTGTCGGTGAATGGGGGGACCACCCTCGTGTGATCCTTTCCTTTTTTCCTTTCTCCAGCAAGGGAAAAAGCAACTCGCTTCACTTCCACGGTATAACGGTAAGGTATAACATTGCATTTACATTTGATAATCGTATATTTTATGTCCATTACAATGTTAGCGTAAACGTTGAAAAAAATATCGTCTCTAACATTAATTTTCATTGTTGTTATCGTAATTAATTTAATTTTCATCATTGCCAATTTAATCGCGCTTTGATAATGGCGAGCAAGGTGCAAAAATTATAAACGTTTTTCGTGACAAAGAAACGGAAAAAAGTTCATTGTTTCGCGCCTCTGAGAGGATCAAACGCTCGCGCTCGCCTCTAAATCAGACTGGGAAATGAGGCGAGTAAAACCTAAATCTTGCGGAAGCTGAACAAAGAGAGCAGGAGAGAAGTGTCGATAATTAACAAGAAGGGACGAAACGCTCCACATGCGCGCCGGAGAATCGGAGCGACAGCGGGTAGGCGGTCGTTAATTTTGACGTATGACTCCTCTCGCCGTCCGTCGTCCGTTTCGACACCCGCTGAAGCATTTACTGTCATTTTAACGACCCTGTTAGGTGACGCGGACGGCTTGGTGCTGCGTGAAACAGCACCCTTCTAGGACCACCCACGTATTGCCCTTTTAGCCTTTTTTAGCGCGGCCGTAACGTAATCGAAGTTACTCCGGCTTATTCGTCATTTGTTTTTCTTTCTTCCTACTTGACGTGGGACGTAAATGTTACACGAGATCATGCCCGAATAAAAATTTTCCCCTTTCGCATACTTGCTTTTTCTATTCTTTTAAAATAAGATATATATTTATTTTCGCGATTTCTAAAATACGTCGGCTTACGCGGCTACCGACAACAAACGGAATTCTCTCCTTCGGAAGGTCCGATAGTAAATAGCAGAGTGGGAGTTCCGCTCAGTCGTACCTTGAATGCCTCCTTGAAAAGCTCCTTGAGTAGAGAGGAAGGACAAAGAGCGCGCGCAATGAAATATACTCCGGAAGCAATTTAATTGTTTTTGCATATAGATTGAATAAAGTCGACGAAAAAGAAGTTTCATTAATTGCGTGCGTTCTCAATACCGATCAATCAATACATCATAGTGTATCGTATTACTTGTGTTTCTGGATATCGTCATTTGGCAAAATAAAAAACAATTTTCAAATAAAAAATTATCTTGCAATATTTCTTCAGCGATCGCTCACTTATGCATTTTACGACAATACTGCGACGCGGTGTACTTTAACAAGCTGAGAAATAACACGTGCAAATAAAGTTACTCCGCATACTTCATTTGTCGCATTTAGTTAATGAAATGACGAGGAAAGAATGTGCATGACTGGCTCGAACGAATGAATGCGCCATAGATCGAATGTGACTGAGACAACGAGTGAATGGATGAGTGTACAAACAAACGAGTGAATGAATAAGCAACGGTAGATGTAAGCGAGCAGAGTGCTTATTACGCTTTTCGCGATATTTCAAAGTATTATTGAATATTTTTATACAAGTCGTATTTACATAGAAACGTGACTCGGTTCATAACGAGACTTACGTAAATATGAAACGTAAATAAATTAACTTTCCATACGAATGTCTTATAAAATTGGATAAAAACGAGAAGCAGTAAAAATTAATCAAATACATGATTATGTAGCAACTAAAGGATTAAGTAACCACATTTATGATTTAGTCTTGAATAAATAGCAAATTGATCAAAAAAATTTCGGATAGATTATATTTTCCTCCTCAGAATCTAATAATATCAAATAATCACACTAGGGAACAATTGTCCTAAAAATATATAGAATTATAAAACTATCAAATAAAGATTATATATCACTTGTTTTCCACTGCAGAAGTATTCATCGTCATTTACATATATTATGTAACTGACATGAAAAATGCGCACACTGCTGCATCTGAGCGCAAACTGAAAATGTAATTTTCCAGTGAGTCGATCGCGTGAGTAATCATCGGATGGACCACCGAAATTTGTTCGGGATACAATCGGGGGATATTACGAAGTACTGATCTTTTCCTCGTTCAGTTGCATCATATCTTTCCACTGCGGTATACATCCTCCCTCCTCTCTCTCTCTCTCTCATAACGACGAAAAAATCGAAGCGGAAAAACACCGGTAAAAAAAAAGTCGCCGATGCTGGAACTCGCCACCGGGGCAAAACGATAACTAATCCAGCCAATCATTCACCACGCGAGAGACTTTAACGTACGCGTTACCGAAAGACATGCACCAGAGGGGGAAGAAAGAGAAGAAAAAAAAGCAAGAAAGCGATAGGAAAAGAGGAAAAAAGCGGAAAAAGGGGAGGAGCGGGACGAGAGAAAGAGACGCAGAAACGACAGGGGTAACAAGAAAATCACGACTAGGTCAGGTCAAATTTGCGGGCTGTCTATCCCCTTTGACCCGTTCCCTCCCTCCGGATCGTCCCTCACTTGTTTCCCTCTCCACCCCCCCCCCTTCTCGCATTCGTCCTCCACTTTCCGTATCCCCCTTTCCCCTGTTCACCGTTTCTTTTTTTTTTATTATTTTACGAGCCACTGCGTATCGGAAAGCGGGGTTCTGTTCTCCCATCGCATCGACGAGAGCCCGCCGTCGTTGCTCCGTTTGAAATGTAGGCCAGGGCGCGGTTGAATGAAAAAAAATATTCATTAACACGCGCGGGAGTACAGCGGTTCTCCGCACGCGCATTCCTCTCCGTCCTTCTCGCGTTTGAGCGTCGCAATGAGATATGCCTGCTTTTCATTCGTGCGTCTTGCGACCGGTAATCGATTGATCCGCGTATCTCTCTATCTCTCCCGTAAAAAGAAATAAGGAATTCGGATAATATAAATCTCGATTATATGTGACAGTTCCGAATTTAAGATGAAATTTTACAATCGCAGCGGTATCAGAGGCAAAACATCGGTTAAGTCATGGAAGAAAGTTGTCTGCTCCGCGCTATATTGATAATTTCAAAATATATAAAACGATCGTAAGTCATAGTTAAACATTCAGGAATCACGTTATCGCGCCTCTTGTCTCGATGATTTGCGCAAAATGTATATCGAAAACCTTTTACTTGCGGGATGTTATTTTTCAAGAGAGCTGATACACGGTGAAAACTGTCCTCAGCCTACTCGGCGTCTAACGTAATTTTATTAAACTAACTCGCGATTAGTCCAAAGTTAACAAGTCTAAAAGTTCATTTTGCACGGCGAACAAGCCTTCCTTATCGGATCGAAAACGCGTAGACAGTGACGTGTAGAGAGCGCATCATTGACAAAAGATTTCTCGTTCCAAAAATATATCCCGGCTCGATCGTGAAAAATTCAGGCACATATCGATACAGAAGCGGTCAGAGGGAGGAAAGGGAGAAGGGTGGATTATCCTGTCGGTCGATATAGGCGCGCCGCTGCTGAAACTGGAACGTTTCGCACGAGAAACTACGCGAAACAACCCCCGCGCAGATCGCGCACGGATTCCTCTTTCATTCGCTCGCTCGCTTTTCCCCCTTTTGTTTCTTTTTCCTCACGAGAAACCGAGAATTTTCAGGGCGGACACGCGAGATAGAGCGGACTCGTCGATAACGTATTATCGAAATGAACGGTCTCGCACGTGGCGCATAATGCCGGGTGCCATCTGTCGCGCCGTGTTTACCGTCCCTCATTCTCGCCGAAGGTACAAGACCCGCAATTTTTGCCAATTTAAACCCTCGAATCCCACGGTCAAATTCGGACACTGTAAACTGAGGAAATCGATTCGATACGCTTACGAGTTTAGTTATCGGCTAGCCTTCATGGTAAAGGGAAAAGATAAACGCGCAGAATTATACATATACGCGTGAGAGGCAAGTGGGTTCTTTTACGAGGAATAGTTAAAATGCCTAAATGCAAAACTGTTATTAACATTCAGTCCTTGGTTTTAATTATAAATCTCTTAGTTGATTCAGTCTAGTTTTATGGTTTATTATTATAAGAATATAATCACAGATCTATTCATATTAAATTGACGCTTTAATCTTTTCTATCAACTTCTGTATCAGGGAAAGGAAAAAAAAAATTTGTTTTTCCATTGTGAATGAAGGAAAAAATATAAAATCCAAAGCGGTAATTTCGTTTCGATCCAATTTGAAATTTTGCGTTCTTTGGCAACTGCGACAGGTTTCTCTCGCATGCCAGTCTGATACAACTAAAATCGCACTAACAGTAAAAATTTAAGAGTAAAATTTGAATTGTAACAATCTGTATAACAGTCGCGTTACGACGTTCATCACTTCAAGCTGAGGCACGAAAAGTGGCCAGAGACCGCGGGGGCGAGATAACGGCACGCATACGCGGGTTGAGAACCGCCGTCGCGAGGTCACGGAAGGCTTGACACAGGCCGTTCGCGATAGCCAGCACGCATTCCGCTTCATTCATGCTTCTTGATCCACCGCCCTTCCCCCGTCCGCGTCCTCACCCCCTCGATCCTACGACACTCCCGTTTTACCCCCGTCCCTCTGTTCGCCCTCACGGTCGAACCGCTCTCGGAGAGGTATTTGCAAGTACATGGTGGCGCGAGCCCTCGTGTGCGAAACGATCGCCAGTCGTATCTTTTTCCGACCTCGGCAAATGACTCGGCGCGCACCACCGCGAAAAATTGCCGGCTCTTTCGCGAGAACGACTCTCCCCCTTTTTTTTCCCCGAGACTCCAACATCGGGAACAGCTGAGCTCACGAGATATGAAGAGAGAAAAGTGGCCTCAAATCCGCCCCAATCTTCTCTCTTCACTGTAACGTTTTACATTTGTCCTCCGCGTCGTCGTGTTCGAAGTTACGTTTAATGCAGGGGCAGACTCCCACATCCAGGGAGGTCGTTTGTAACCGCATAAGAAAAGTGGATCAATCGAAAGCAGTTACCTTCCAGCCGTGTCCGCCTTTTTCCAAGTTAAAAATGCAGTTTTCTCTATTACTGATATCTAGTCTAGCCACAAAAAAAAAAAAGAATAGGTTGTTTAACGTAGCGTTTCGTACAAACAAAATAAATTGAGCCCGCAGCAAAGTTTCTTATGAAAGAGCTAAGACTGATTTCTCCACTTTCGTGGCTCGGGTCGCTGAGCATCTTAAGCGGCGGGCCAAATGGATAGTAGGGGGGGGGGGGGACCACAACCCCACATACAGAGAGGAAAAACTGTTTTAATCATTCGAGGACCGACTTTGTACGTTTATCGCTTGCGAGAATGCAACATGGGTGGATCGCATTAGCGTAACGCGTACGTCAACCTCGCGTGTTCACGATCGCCCGCGCCGATAATAATCGTCCGGCATTCATTCACCGGCATTTAAAAGCGGTTAATTACACCAGGAACGATTATTGTTCCCACTTGCCTCCTCGCAAACTCTCGTCATCGGAACGATGCAAAAAATGCGGGCACGACGGTTTCTCCCCGCGAGAGCCGCCACAAAAATTATGCCAGAGAAAGGGACTTCAGCACGCCAATCATTTTTTCTCTTTATATCGATAAGAAATTTATTTTTGTAAATTATTTTGCAAATTATTTTGCAAATTTTGGCAAACTGTACAGAAGTAGTTCCCGCCGATCAATTTTCGATTTTTTTTTCAACAATTATTATCGATGCAGATAGAAATGGTCGATCGTTTGAATTTATTTTCTTCAAAACATTAATATCTCATAATGTAACTCTGTTATAATAGGAAATAATATTGAAAGTCGCGAGTTCTCTAAAACTAATAATTCAAAATTGTCTAAAAAATATACAAAGGTAATAAAAAAGAATTAAATAAAGAATACTGAAAGATGTAAGAAAAATCAGTTGATTAACCTCTATTGCACCTAGGCTCGAGTTTTAGCTAGATATCTCCAAAGCCAAAATTTGCAATAAAATCACAAGTTTATAATATTAACGATATGTTGGACACACCCGACATACAATCAACACACGTAATTTGTGTTACCGTTCATAATTGGCACCCTCTCTCTCCCTCTCCCGCTCTCTAGCTGGGTCTCGCCTATTATATCAACCTACATCCGGAAATGCCAAAGCTTCCCACGACCAGCGTTACTCACGAGCACCGTGTACGGCCCGTGTGTCGACGACGACCGAACGTTCTTATAAAATAAAATCGATATTTAATACCTCCTCCGGAATTGTGAATTATTATGATCCCACTTAGCCCGTCTTACGTACGTATCTAACTAAGGTAGGTAAGAGGACACGGTGTACACGGCGAAGAGAGATAGACATTGTGGTATCGATTCTCTCGCTTTCCGAAACAGTGCTTCAAAAAGAAGATGGATCAACATTACATATTAAATATTCTACTTCTATTTTTTTATGTTACCGATATGACATAACAGTCTATTTCTGTCTTTTTCCTTGTAAAATCTTACAAAAGATACTCATTTCAAGATATTAATGTGTTGATACTATTGCAAATTCATTAGCACTTGCGGTAATTTTTCAAGAATTATTACCGTCTCAAAATGATCGCAATCTCTAATAAATAAACATAAATTAAAAATGGATTAGGTTTCTAATTATTGGAAATAATATTGAGGTGTATAATTGGCTGAAAGTTCCGTTCGATTAAAATGGCAGAAAGATAGCTAGAATTTAAGCACATAATTATAATCGGCTTATAAATGTCATGCTAAATTTAACATTAACATAAAGTTATTAAAACCTATCAGTTTCGTCACGATTTCGGATAAGAGGATTAAGCGGCAAAAAATCGTTACGCCGCAACGTCTTGCCGACCCGTTCGCAACCGAGACTGCCGTTTCGTTACGCCGCTTGGCAGATGCTACGTAGGGGCGGTGACAGGGTGACGGGACAAGACTCTCGCAATCAGAAATTCCCATATATGGAAACGAGTGAAAGAGAGAGACAAAGAAGAAGTGCGAGAGTGTGGAAGAGAACAGGACAAACAGAAGACGACTGGTTGTATAAACCTATGTACACAACGAGTCGTATGTGACTCGAATACGGGATGATTCCTTCCGCCTGCGAGTTCTTCTCTTCTTTTTCCCCTCTTCTACTTCGTCACTTCTCGCAAATTCTCGTGAGAGACCGGAAGATTTGCAAAAGACCGCGAATGTTATAAGTCGCAGGCAACGCGGACGTTTGCATCTCGACTCTAGTTCCGATCTGCGAAAGCGAGGGGCAGCGACGAGATGAGGGAAAAATACAAACAAGAGGTGGAAGGAGAAGAGGGTCAATGAAGAGGAGGAGGAGAAAGATGAAAGTGCAAAAAAAAACATGGAGATAGAGAGGAAGAGAGAATTTCCAGAACTCGGTACCTCTCATTTGCATAATATACAAGAGAGCGTCCGATTCCTCACTCTTTCGCGAGAAGAGTGCATTAAAGTGATATACGTTATAACACATTTCGGTGCGAAACACATGCATGCTATAATAAACTGCGGTAAAGCGCGCAAGAATAAGCCATAGCAGATAATAAATAAATATTTTTCTATCTTTTCAGGATGATTCTGTCAATTTTTCATCCAAAGCCAAACGTGAATTGTTAGCGTTTTTATTTCCTACCTATTTATTGTTATAAAAATTAACGAGACTATTATACGCAAAATGTGGCTTAGCAAACTACGCATCATTGTTGCATAGGCCTTTTGTCTTAGATTATCAATTAATACTAAAGTTAAAATTATAAGCAACAAAAAAAATTCTTGAAAACACGACTTTATTCTCTCTCTTTCTCTCTCTTTCTCTCCGGCTCCTCTTGTTTTGAAGCCACAGATGAGAACCAGCATGCATAGTAAAAATCGTAAAAGGAAAAGAGAAATAAAAATACGTGCACTGAACTTCCTTGGTAAATGTTATCGGCTGTTTATTCACTGACCTCGCCCAATCATATGGTCTTGCGGCACACTGCGTCTCTCTTTTTTATCTCATGCGGTCTACTTTTACGTTCGAACGTGCTCTGACATGACAAATATGCGTTCGAATCGTAACTGGTAATTGCCTGTTACTGGTAGGACGTGCACGTGTAACTCATCGCTGTTGTCCCGATGGTAGGCTATAAAAACCAACGGAATGTCAAAAAGTGACGGATTCAACTACGAGGTGTGTTATACCACAAATTCTATGTGTGTATTCACTACGTACTCCTCATCCATAAAAAAAATCTATCTTGTACGAAAAGAAGACGATGAGAGGGCATGCATAGAGAAATAAAAGGATCTTGTCAATTGTGCAGTAAGTGCTCCAATTTCAAGATGATACGAATACAAAAATAAATTCCTCGATTGTCAATAAAACAATAGGAGACATGCGCTGCTTGTTCATCTGAGAAATGTAACTCAAAGTAAAGTCAACCCCAATTTCTTTCTTGTTTCGTTTCTTTTTTTTCTCCTCTCAAGTTTAATGCTCCTCTCAAAAGGAATGTTAAAATGCGAGCCTGACAAAAGTCGCGTCGACTAACTACGTTTGAGATGCGGCTGTTCGGCGTTCGACGGGGCGACAACTCGTTCCTCAAGAAGCGGCTCGGTTGCGGGCGAGCCGCGATGTTAGGATTTCTCTCGCTTTGTCTCTGTTCATCGGCGCGTCTCTAATCACTCCCCATTTTACAGTGCGACGGATAGGGAGGAATGAGAGAGAGAGAGAGAGAGAGGGGGGAGAGAGAGAGAAAAGCTTTACTTTCCTGCGCCGGTATGCAACTATTCCCGGTCATACGCGGGAAACGGGAGATCTCGTGCCACACTGATACGCCGTGCAGAAAAAGTCGTGCGCTTGCTCAATGAGAATGAGCCAATTAAAAGCCGCACATAACGCGGTAATTGAATTGCGGTGCCGTGCGCGATACACGTATCGCATTCTGCTTCCTTTTAAATTACACACTTAATGACAACGTTCGATCATTCTCGTAGGACATTGACGTTAATCGGATGACAGACGAAAAGATAAGCACGTCGCGGATTCTCGGCAAGTCTCGAATCAATGGTAGGAAGAAGCCGTCGTTTCCCCGCGTTCTCTGTATCTTCTACTTTGAGCGAACATCCGAACTTAATTAGCGTTAATCAGGCATCGGTGAGAGGATCGCCAGTGCTCGCCGGAGATCACCGGGAAATGATCGTTAAAACGGACGCGTCGCACGGCATATCGGCTTTAAAAAAAATCCACTCGAGACTCGAAGGCCGTTCACCCTTCGGTATAGGTCGGCGAGTTTTCCGACAGACGCCTGTCCGCGATAAACGGCGCGAATGTTTAATCGATAAACAGGTGTTTACCGAGGAAATTATACGTCGTTATTTCGAGCGTGCGTGCGTGCGTGCGTGCGTGCGTGCGTTCGCTCATTCGCGGATGCCGGCAACGACGCGAGTGTGCGTGAGAAAAACTTGCCGGACCGTGTCGTTCCACTCGTGCTTTTGTCTGCCCCCCTCCGTCCCCGTGACGAAACGCATGCGCCTATCCTCTAGCGGTGTACATGCGAGCGAATGTTTGAAAAATCACGCGTTCAAGTTAAGATGGATGATATTTAGTGCGCGATTAGCGAGTCGATCCTCCGAAATGAAAAGGTACACTTGCGTCTACACGCGCCTGTGTACGTGCATATTAGACATCGTAGAGAAATTTGATCCCTGAATGTAATGGCATAGAAAATCGTTAATGCATTCGAGACCGTACGAATCACGTTTTATTGCAATATTAGATCAGTATCTTAAATTTATATGTGGCACGCATAACGCGCGCTCAAGCAGGTGACACTTTATTGAGCTTACAAAATATATCGGAGTGTAAAAATGCAGGTAAAAAAATTTTCTAAAATTAAAAGAAAATTTCATTATTTACGAAAAAAATTGTATAGTTATATTCAATTCAAAGGATTTCGATTTACAATTAATTCAGGAAACATTTTGATATCAAAGTATTATCATTAGTATTTTTTTATCTTTTATTTCTTATATGATTATAATATTCCATGTCGATGCATTAAAAATTTCTGAATATTTTCAGCACTGTTTGCGAAATAACTAATAATCAGTTTTCTATGTTGGAAAGAAACGTTTTTTAAAAGTGTCTTGCGCGCGGCAGACACTTTTAAAAGTATCACAAGTATAGTTAGCACAAGTCAGCATCCCTGAGACTTTAATATTAATTTTCTGCTAATGTGCAAGAGCGATAAATATGGAACTACAGCAACAAATTAGCAATTAATTTACACCTAATTATGCTATAAATCTGAGCTTGATTTCCAGTGGTAGCGGAATCAGGTAACGGTGACAGTTTACGAAGATTCTGCTCGATCAGTTTGTATCAAGCGATCGACCGAACGTACCTCTTCCAATTGCAGAAACGTGCTTTAAACTCGTCTGCACGTTTCATGAAGAAATATTGCAACAAAGCTAAGAATTTGTCATACGATAACGGTAAAATAACAAGAAGCATATCTAATATTTTATTTGAAAAATGTCATTCACACAAAATGATTTTTACTTTATTGATATCGATCATCATCTTTCAATACTCGTTTTTATGAAAAACATGTCTCGAGCATATTGCATAGGAAAAATAGACCTTATAAACTTTTTTATTCTCGATGCATTAGACAAAAGAAATTTCCCTAATAGGAAGAAAACTTTTATCGCGCACCGCGCAAGACAGTATTTGCACGCCGATATTGTTAACGCAAAGCGACAGCTTATCGGCACCGCCGAACTTGGCTTTCAGACCAAGTATATGTGCATGGCACGTTCGGACGGCGATATTATTTACCGCCCACGCACGCGGTGCAAATTCACTCCATGCCGCGGCGAATGTTCACTGGTCTTACGCGCCGGCACGCGTTTTATGTCTCGTAGAGATAAATATCCGGCACTAGCAACAAGCAACGTTCTCCCCGATCGTCCATTTCGCAATGGGCGCGTAAAAAAAGAGAAAATAAAAAAAAGAAGAGGCACATGGCGTACATATAAACTCAGAAAATATTCGCCTTGAACATCCACGCCCAACTCGGATGTCCTGCAATTGCAGGCAGATCATCACTGACGAAATAGTCAGTCGCAGAAATCCCGTTTGCTCGCGCGTGTCGACAACTTTTATTTTCGCCATCGTATTCGATACGCTTAAATAACTGGAACGGTTAATGGAATTTTCGTCGATGACGTTTATATTTGGATCCGTGACCGAAATAAGTCCTCACCAGTGGCGATACCAAGGATCCTTTTGAGACGTAAAAATAATTCTTTATAAAGTCCTGAACCATGCAATTAAAAAAAAAAAGATTAACTAAAGTAAACGCTCATAATCAAAAAATGCGCGGTCCGCTCTATTAATTTCTCTCTCTATTTATCTGGAAATTCGTCGAAATTGAATTGATATTTTATTTTTAATCTTCTTTTTTGTTGTTTTTAACATTTAAAAATTTATGTATGGTCATCTCGATCAATCATCTAAATGATCCCTCTTTATCGATCTTACGATGAAAGAGAGAAATAGGATAAAGAAAAGGACAGAAAATCATTAATCGGACTGTTTAATCGAGATCGTCGATGCAACGATGACCTTAAGCCCGTCTTCATACGATCTCTGATTTTTCTCGATTTCGTTCCAACTAATAAATCCGGATCGTTTAAAAAATATGGAAGCGAATATGCTAGTAAATTCATTAAATAAAATAAAAAGAGCAAAAATGGAGGACGTATATGAATCTAGCCCACGAGAACGACAGACGGAAAGTCCCGTCGTGTCGAGAAACAAGTATATTCGGACCGAAGAAGAGAAAAAGAAGTTTGGACAGGATCAGGAAGGCCGACGGAGGCTATCTCAGGTAGGCAGGTGTGGGACGATGCCAGAAGGAGAAAGCCGTAGGGAGAGGAGAGATCTCTCGCGGCGCCAAGCGTGACGGAGGAGCAGCAGAACGCGCCGGGAGCCATCCTGCAGGACCATGAAGGAGCGTTTTCGCCGGCAAGCCGAGGGTACACGGCAGGACGAGTGAGTGAGGGGAGAGTGGGGGATAGGAGTAAAACGAAAGAGAGAGAGTGTGAGCGAGGAGACAGAAGGGGAACCAAAGGAGAGCCGGCATAGCAACAGAAAGACCGCTTCGAAACGAACAGCCAGTCGGGCGCGCTTCTGCCGGTTGCTGGCGGCTGCTGCTGCTGTTGCTGCTGCTGCTGCTGCTGCTGCTGCTGCTGCTGCTGTTGCTGCTGCTGCTGACTACGACGGAGCCGCTCGGCTGTATGTCGTGGATGAAGCGAGAACGCGATGGAAACGAGAGAGAGAAAGAGAGAGAATGAGATAGAGAATGATAGAAAGAGAAGGAGAGCGAAAGCGAGAGCAAGAGGGATAGAGAGAGAGAGAGAGAGAGAGAGAGAGACAGAGAGAGAGAGAGAGAGAGAGAGAGGAGAGAGTCGCGTATTGATCGTGTCGCACGGGGGTGGAGCAACCGCCGACCGACTAGCTGGTCTGCCTTCCATGCGAGCCCGCCGCGAATCGCGGGGAAAGGGGTTGAAAGAGAGAACGGCAAGGGAGAAAAGGAAGACCACGCGCGCGGTCCTCCGACTAGGTAAGGACTCCTTCGTCTCGACGTGCGATGCCTGGACCGGAGATGGCGAGAAGATGGAAGTAGACGTGAGGGATCACAGACCTGAGTAGACAACATTATCATCCTCATCGTCATCGTCATCGTCATCTTACGTTGAGGTAGTTTTGCATCCCGTAGGCACGCTCTTTCCGACGCCATCAATTCGTTTTAATTGCAATTCAATCGTCTCTATTCGGATTTTGTCTCTTTCGGGAGAAGAACGGATCCACGAATAATTGAGATCACTCGAACGATTAAAATCGTTTCGGGAAAGGATGGGAAACGCTTAAACTTGCATTTAGGGTCGTGCGTTCCGTCGTAAAGGGCGCGAGGGAAAGCGCGCGGAGAAGCGCAGGGCGTAGGGATGAATGCCCTGGCGGTTTCCTCTCTCGGAGGCGCTGCAGTCGATAGCCGTTTGATGGGGGAAGGAAGGGCGCATGAAGGGCGAAGGCGGGGGAGAGCCCTTCGCGAACGAGGAGAACTTCCCCGTGGCTGGCGCCCTGGGCGAAAAGGTATCCGGGATCGGTAGGGCGCCATCTTGAAGACAGATACGGCGGTAAACCCTTCGCCCTTCGCCACCTTCGTTGAATCGGCGAACGATGTCGAAGGGAAGGTTGCGGTTGAAAGGGTACGCGAGAAGGACGAGTCTAGAGAGCGGCGCCAAAAAGGGCGAAAGTAACCCTTTCATGAAAGGTTTCGTTGAAGGCAACAGGAACCGTCTGTGATCTTTGAATCATTAATTCTTTTGAATCATTAATTCTCAATTAAACTAAATATGATATTCATCGATATAAAAAGAAATAGGAATCAAGATTAATTTTTTCTTGTATTCTTGCTGTTCGATCCTTAGAGGAATAATTAATAGTTTGAAATAAAATACAATTAAAAAAAAACGTTTGAAAAATAATCTTAATAAAATTTTATCATAATAAACTATAATTGCAAATATTAGAATGCTTTTATTCATCATTCTGAAAATAATTTATATCTCAACAACAAATGAAGTACATAAAAATGACCTCGAACGAGAATTTCCAGAAGTAATTTTATCATAAAATTTTTTACAAAAATGTGATTACTACTTTCCACAAGAATGTGACTATTAGAAAAATCGATCTTGGGATGAAGAACACAAAAAGTCTGTCTGAAAAGCCATTGCAGTAGACAACTTGAGTTTACGAGCCTTAACCGCTTCGTCGCTTTGTCTCCAAGTGCCCTTGGAAAAAAATTTGTCCTACCGCCAAAGTATCGCTTTGCGACCACCTCACGATTATTTAACCACGACGTTTAGCCTCTTTTTATCTTTCTCTCTCCTTCTCTCTCTCTCTCTCTCTCTCTCTCTCTCTCTCTCTCTCTCTTGTTATACCTTTTTATTTATCGACAGAGAAAGAGATTATTTTAGGGAAAAAAAAATATATATATAATACTTCCAAAGAATTTAGCACTTCGACACTAAAAACCGTCACATTATTAATCCGTGCAAAATCTCAAAGAGGATACTTATGCATATTGTGTATGAAGTCTACACCACAAAGCTACTTGATTGAATATCATTTCTATGATTAGAACTTTTTTATTGGAAATTTTACCGAAGTGAAAGCGGGACTTGTGACAGACAGGACACATTGAAAAACGCGATTCAAACAAAATACTTCTAAATTTTCAAAATAAGGAATGTGTAATTTTAAATATATAATAAAGAAATAAGTGATAAAAATAATATTTCTGTATACACATCTTGTGTTCTAAAGATCCTAATTATATTTTAAAAAATTTTCAATGCAAGGATACTCCAGGGTTTTAATTTCCCCTCATCTTTGAGCGGTCCCCAATCGACACTTGCTAGCGCGAAAAGATAAGTCCACGGTCTTAGAATAAACGGAAAAAATTCGCTAAAGGATGTAAAAAAAACCAAGTACGTGATTTAAGTACTATCTACTTATCTATGTAAAAGATAATTTCGTGAAATAAAGACCTGAATAGCTGAAATTATCTCTTCCAGATATCAAAAAATTAATCAGAATAAAGGTTAAGTTGACTTTGATACTATTTTTATTTTACAAGATATCCTAGACTTAATATATTTTAAATTACTGATGTTCAAAATTTGGAATGATAATTGATCTAATAATATTAAATTAAATAGACAAACATATCAACCGTTTCATTCTCTTTGTTATCACAAAAAGTAGCTTCATTACTTTAATATAAACTTTAATTTAAATTTTTCTCTTTATTTGGGAAACTGTATTCTATGCTTCTATCATCGATACATCTATATTGAGCGGATAAATTAAACAGACGCGCTAGAGAGAGGGGAAAGGGGAGGAGGGGGGGGAGAGAGAAAGAGAGAGAGAGATGAAACTTGACTTTTTACATTTCGCACTCGCTGTAACATCATTTCGAACTATTAGGATATAATGAAAATTCACGAGAACCTGCAGCTTATCCGCGAGAATTCGTTTAATATTTTTATCAGGCATCCCTTGACAAAAGTCCCGCGAAAACTTGCCTTTATTCCCCCTTCATCGTCATCATCGTCGAATTCGTGTATCGCGAGACGGCGCAACTTGCGTGCTTTTTTTTCCTCTTTTCTTTATTCCTTTCTTTTGTGACGAGTCACGATGCGGAACGAATATCTCTCTAACATTTCGCATGCACAATGGCGCGGGAATCTACGGGCAGCTACATCTCGGTTAAATATCGGACGTCTACCCAGAAGTAATTGCACCGGCAACCATAATAACGTTCAGTCTTATTCGCTCGTATGTTGTCCGATGCAGTTGCATTCCGACAAACGTACACTGGTTACTGGTATCAATTATCGCGATCAAAATAGTATCAATCTTTTAAAGCGATCTGGAATGAAATGATTAGCGCACGACTAAAAATAAAATGTTTTTATTGATTAGTCATTGTATAGTTACAAGATCGCGCGACTTTGAAAATCTCATAGAGAAATTGTGAAAGTGAGAATTTCTCATAATTGAATTGATTGCTCCTCATGCGAAATGCTTCATTTCAATTGAGATTGAAATGCGATATAATTTAGAAATTTAGAAATTTTCTAATAAAAATCTGTCAAAAATTTGAATGTTATTGAAAAATAAAGTCTTAAAGTATCTCTAAGTATTACCTCGAGGAAAACAGGAAAAATTCTACCGCAGATATATTGCGAATACATTAAAGATAAATAATGATATCGGAAGTTCTCAAGAAACCCTCTTATACATTCGAAGGTCAAGTGCTCCTGGCTGTGTGCGCGCAGGCCGGCAATCTCGCGATAATAAATCTATTAGCCGATTTACAAATGCCGCGCGACGCGTATTCGGAAACGCTGCCACGTAAGCCGATAGACACGTTAACTCGCAGAGATCACCCCTTCTCTCCCATCCTCAGCCGCCCCCTCGTGCTCGTGTTGCGGCGTAACGCGAGATGCGGTTAGAAAGAGGGAACGATGAATGTATCGCATCAACGAAGCAGACAGAGAGCGCAACAGGAAACACGAGCTCCAAGAACAGCATACACGACGCCACACGTATACAGGCGTGCACGCACGCACATCGGTCTCGACTCGATATCTATCCGAGTTGTTGCGCTCGCACGACTTGCACCGCTATTGTTCGGAGTATCGATACTTTGCTCTCGGTACGAAATCTTTTCGGCGACTCGACGTATCAGCTGAGATATTGAGTAGAAAACCGAGTATACTGATGGGTGGTCGAAAGAACTGAGCAGCCGAAAGGAATATCGATAGTCTTTGTATATAAATAAAATTAATGTGTAAAAAGTTATCCCGATTACGAGTTCGTAGATTCGGAGAGCCAGATGTGTAGCGGCCAATAAGCCCAAGTGATTTAAACGATGATTTTGGTGTGTGCGGGCATGTGTAGCGATCGAAGTCTGCGAGGATCATGTACTGACAAGCGTTATAAAGATATCTTCGTACGTTCGTATGCAGCTCGTGTGCCAGAAGGGGGATAGGGACGCCTGATTTTAGAAGCGTGTCTGGTTCAAGTGATTCTAAGCCGAGAAGGTCACACGAGCATAGAATCGATTCGGGATTATTACAAAATTATGACGGTTCTATTAAGAAGAATAAAGAGAGATACACCGGAAATTAAACGGACGCATCAACCGGCATATCATATTGGTTATTATTGCTATCAAGCGTTATCGCGTAGAACCTGACACTGATTAGTATAATATTATGACATAAGACTGTCTCATTGAGAGATCTCTTAAATAAGGACTTGATGTAAAAAAAAAGTTCATAATGTAAAAAATAAAAATGAAAGAATAATAATTAGTAAGATCTTAAGAAAGCATCGTTTGCTATCGTTTCTCACAAATTGTCACGTTTATGTCCCAAATCATTGTTTAAAAATATAAAAAATTATTAAAATTCTAATAAGATTTCAAAGATATTTTATTTCTTTTTCGTTCTTGTTTTGCATAAATTTTCTGTATATTTTTAAACGTGACTATTTCAGTCGATAAAAGATCTGCTTCATTATCACGTTCGCTTTGCAAAACTTAGGTATAAAAACATTTCGATTAAACGGACGCGAGAAGAAAATTGCGCGCTCAACGGTTAAATATCCAGCTTTCAGTGAGAGTCGCAACTTTGTAGGAGTTCCAGACCGAATCGACGTTTATATGACTTCTCTCACTTCAAGCGGTTTTAATCCCAGCAGGGGTTGCAAAGTGACCAAGCATTTAGTATCGACGATTAAATGTGCGATAGAAGTACTATGATTCTCGTTTTTTAATAGCTTTTACAAGTTCGTTTATAGTTTTCTGAACACAGGTAAAGTGTACTCCTAATTGAAAATATCATAACATTCAGCTCTATATAATAAGAGATGTGTTAAATGAGAAGATATGCTTGAATAAATAATTTCTTTGTTCTTTCGAGTTGATTTCTTTGAAGTTATTTTCTCGTTGATAAAAAAATCGAGGGCCAAGGTTCTAATTTTAATCAGCGGATAAAAATTAAGAGTTCTTGAAAACCAAACCTCATACAGATATCTCAACTTTTTTTATTATTAATTTCAAGAATAAATTTCCAAATCGCCAAATGTAATTTGATACGAAAGAATCAAATATTAAGAATCTATGACAAATGATGACTTCTTTCCTTTTTATAAAAGAAGAACTTGAAATTGATCCATAGATGAAGAATAGTTTGTTAGATTCTAGATAGCCTATATGTACAGCAGCCGATGAGGATGTATGTCTATGCGCTCGTAAAGATCGCAAATTTGTGTGTGAATGTCTATGTTGTTGCCTAAGTGTGAGTGTACGCGAGTGTGGAAGGGTGAAATCCGGCGGCGCGATAGGGTAGATGTACGGACAATTTGAAGCTTCCCTTCTACCACAACCTTGCTGAAGGCAGCGTAATTTGAAAATTGGAGAGGTCAGTATCGGGAAATCGAGAGGGACGAGAGAGAGAGAGAGAGAGAGAGTGGATGACGAAGAAGCTGCGCGAACACAACGCAGGATTGGAAAGAGGGTGAAAAGAATAGCAAGAAGCAATATCATTATTACCTGACGTGTTACTTTCCACGTAATACGTAGAAAAAACACGACAGCATTATCAATTTGCACTCATTCAATTAAGAAAAAAACCCATAAAGAAGGTTAGCAATTTTAATTGATATCTAACGGAAAAAAAAAGAAATCAGAAAATTTTGTAGAATCAGGGAAAGTGAAACTAATTAATCAATTATAATCAATGTTGCGATTACAGTTCAACTATTTAAGAAAAAGGGGTGTGTGAAGTTAACACTCCAACATAAAAATTCCATAGTTCTGAGAGAGTTCTAGCTTCCTTTTGAAGAGCTATTCAGAACTATTTGATCTTGAAATCGAGTGTGAAATTAGCAACCCAATTTTTAAATACTATTTTAATTATGTTAATCGCCGGAACTCTTTTAATCTTTAATAAAGATCTTTAAAACTCTTCAAAAGGAAGCTAGAACTCTAATCAGAACTACGGAATTTTTATGTTGGGGTGCTAACTTCACACACCCAACAAAAAGAAATACAGGAAGAGCCGCAATTAATTACACCGATTTCATTTCGAGTACAAGAGCGCGATGGATTAAATCTCACGCGGAACGTGTCGTAAATCACGTATGGTTTGCGCACATGCGACATCCTCGCTGTTGGCTCATACGGTGAAGGAAATGGGTAGGAAAAAATGAGGTAGGTTCTCACGAACCGCTAGGTGAAAAAGGTCGGACCTCAGCGCCCGACGTCGGTCAAAGGGAAATCCCTTTCATTCACTTCTTTTTTTTCTCCTTTGTCAAAAGAAAATCACGCACAGAACGATTGCAAAATCGATTTGATGATTAGATTGCGGTCGATGTGATCACGCGGTTGTGGAAAGCACGGATCGTCGTTTCGCCCTTTCGTCGATCGAAATAAAAATATGCAGACACTTCGTCTGTTTTCAAAGTATAAAATTCTTTTACGAATATTCTTGTTAAGAAAAAAGCATTTAGAGTTACATAAAAATCTCACATATATATAGTGTTGATTGATTTGGCAAATTTTGCAGAGGCTATTGCGACGATGCACAGCTACTATCACCATTTCTTTTACCGTCCGCGAAAAAAATGCGCGGGGGAGGAGAGGCGTGGGAGGGAAGGAGGGCGGTTATCAGTTATTCGATAACCATCTCTCCCAACTTTGACGTTAACGACCTTCTCGCGCTTCATTACGCGATAAATATCACCACTCCATCCCTCTCGTGCGTAAAGTTTGGACGTGCGTGTGTTACGCGGCGCGAATGGCAACTGTTAATTGAGGCCGCCTCGGGTCGCGGCCGCGCTCGCTGTATCTCTCGTACCGGGAGAAGAGTACGACGAAGAGTTATACGACGAGAGGCGGCACAAAGCCAACCGCAGCCGCAGCCGCAGCCGCAGTCGCCGGGTGTAACAATGAAACGCGTGAGACGGGGGCGGGAGGGGGTACCACCGATATTATCTGCGCGGGGCACCGTAAATACACGAGACGTGATAATAACCGGCGCGCTGGGATTAACGGAAACTTGAGAAGACGAAAGTAGAGATCGAAGTCTCTCGCGATCGGTCTTGACGCACGCAGACGTTCCTCATTCGCGTATCTCGCGCACATCCGCCGCATTCGCAATCGCTTTCTCGAATTGACGCGGATAATTGTTCCGCGTCAAGTCTTGGGTGCGCGCGCTAACTTGGATTCGCAACGTCGAATATTGAACGGATACCGATTTCCGATTGTACACTCACGCAACTGAATCGAGGTGAATATATTGACCGTCGCGTACTTCTCTCGTTGGAAAAGAGAGAAATTTCAGATAATGATGATTAAATTATGTCGGGTTCTCGCTTCTGCAAATGAGTAAGATTGAAGTAGAACAGCAGGAGGGGGAGGATGCACTTAGCGTAGCGAACACCGGATGCATTTCCCCCATCTGGATACGCTATTGGAATCGCGATTATTTTCTTCGGCTCCTTCCGTATGTAGGACGGCATTGGT